>CM060876.1:26697905-27100405 GCA_030737845.1 Acorus calamus | reverse complement strand
GTGTGGTCTTTTGTGTCTCATCCACATGTTGTATTGTAAATATTTGTTATATAGTTAGTGAAATGGCCTTGACAATTTTTTATTTATTTATATAGGATCAGATATTTGAACAATTTCAAAGGTCAAAGAAGCAGATTCCTGTCCTTCACTCTGCATGCACTCTGAAAATGATCAGATATTAGGGTTCCATATTCCTCCCCTCCCATGCAATTAACCCCTTTATTCCTTCCCCAACACCCCCCCCCCCTTCCCTACCCAACAACAAAAAAAAAAGTGTCCACTTTAGGCCCCGTTTGAGAATACAGTTTAACAGATAAAATTTTGAATAAATTGATTTGAATAGATTTGATTTTTGAAAAGTAAATTTTCTATGCTTTTTAAAAATCAATCATTTTTTATTAAAAATTGTAAATAACTTTTCAATTAAGTATGCCTTTTAGAATGTGTTTGACAACACTTTTTAGCTTTCTGTTTAATTAAAAATGAAATCACGTTTTTTAAGTGATACCAAAGAGGACCTTATACTAGTCACACATGGCTGACTTGTTCTTCAGTTCATTTAAGTCTTCCCATTTGGGTAGCATGATAGTTGAGAATAGTATGGAATAGGGTTAATAAGTCCAAAAATATATTTGTTTGTAAGAAATAAATGAGTATAGAGATGTTAGAATATGTGAAAATAAACTAGTATTTGTGTTTTAGATTCTTTTAGAATTATGTTATTTCACATGATCTCTTATTAGTTTAAGTGGGCTTACGTGTTAAATCACGTGTTATAATCTTATAAATAAGGGGATTTACATTTTATATTATTTTAACTTATCCTTTTTATTTTGTTTTCTATTTATTTAACTAATTCCTATTTTAATGGGATTTTATTTATTTGTTATTTGATTAAAAAAAATTATCTTATTGAATTTGTGTTATTTTCCTATTTTTATTCATTTTAATTTTTGTTTTTTATAATGCATTATTTAAAATCGTACGATATTTTCCCGTTTCTATTTGAAATTCAATTTCTTTTATATATTTTTGTTTCTATTTAATTAGGATATGTATTTATCTAATCTCGAAGAAGTAGAATTTTAAATTTTTTAAAAAAATATCTATGACGAGAAATTTTCTTGTGAATATGGACCCCCATTTTAAAATCTCGCCTAAGGTCTCATTTGTCTAATTATTTTTCAACGGTTCCTAAAAAACACAATCAAAGAAAAAATAACTTATTCTTTATCCATACTATAAGCCCCCGTTTGGATACCGGATAAGCTCCGGATAACCCCGGATAACTCCGGATAAATTTTTTTTTTATGTTTGGAAAGCCCCGATAACCCCGGATAAAATGTGCTAGAATAAATAGGTATAAAGTGGTGTATGAATTCCAATCAACCCCTAGAATAAAAGTTATCCTAGGTTATTCCATCCAAAGAATAAGTGGGCCCACTGTCAAATCAACTATCATCACCTCTTATAAATCACCTGTCAAATCAACTATCATTACTTTTTACCTTTTATAAATTCTTATCCATACTTTATTCACATTTTACCCAAACAACAAAACATTTATTCTTACGATTCCCAACGAGAATAATTCAAAACGTTTGTACAACCAAACACAAAATCAATGGGTTTTATCCTTATTTATACACACTTATGCTCAGATAAATATATACCCAAGAATAAATCATATTCTACATCCAAACGGGGGCTAATAGTTATCAATCCACGGTTATATTATGGCTAAAGTAAAAATCATTCTTAATTAATTCTGAAAAGAATATCCATCCGGTCTATGTCCAAAATGAGCTATCAAACTAAGAATGTTGGGACAAAAAGACACGTTAGTTATTTTTTCAGACAAATTAAATCAAATCTCTGTGACAAGAGAATATAGTTTTGAGTTTTGGGGGGGGAAGAAGATGAAAAATATCTATGTTAAGGGTAAAAGATATACAATAACAGTGTATACAGGATATGGTGGGTAATTGAGGGGATCATGGGTTTGTACCCAATTAGACGAAAAAGTTATGAAATTTTAAGATTGAAATACTCATTTTACGACTATTATCTCTTGCAAAATGATTCTTTGTATTGAAAAAGAGTTTGATAAAAAAATATAGATCCAGATTTGATAACAAGTGATTTTTATTATTTGAAACATTGTAGGGCTCAATTTTAATAGGAAATACTAGGATGTCATGTGGATAGTCCAACAGACAGTTTGTACAATTTTAAATTTTTTAAAATTAGTAAATATTATTTAATGAAATATATATTTTAATAAAAAAATGTATATGGCTTCATTTTTAATTTCAACATATTTTAACAAATGTAATTTTTTTTATCGAGGTATATACTCACCTAAGGAGGTACACACCCCTCTGAATGGCTAATGGGATATTCATGACTGCATTTGGGGTTAACCACAAACTGCGTGTAACAACGCTCAATTAATAGTGTCATTTTATTATATATATTTTGTGTATATATATCAATTTTACTAGATATATAATGTTCATTATGAATATGAACTTATTTAATTTATATACATTTAAATCTTTGTTTTTTTTAAAATGGATTAAAAGTTTTACTAAATTTTAACTTAGCCCACTCTAAAATTAATTGTTGGCTCCGCCCTGAGAGCATGTAATGGAGAGGCACAAATACACAACTTATGAAATTTTGAGGAGTATTTTCGTAAAGATGATTTTTATAAAGATATTTTGACAAGAATAGAATATAACAGGGGTATATATGCTTGAGTGTGAGTAAATAAATAATTTTACTTGATAGGGTTAAGAAATAAGTTATGGTTCACTCTGAGTTTCAAATAATGACTAACAAAGGGATACTTTGACACGTGCCTCAATTTTATAATAAAATTGTGGTAGTATATCTATCATTGATAAATATATAAAAACAATAGAGAGGTACTTTTACATTATTACATGAGTATTTTTACCATCAAGAATATATGAGGGATAATTTCATAAAATGTTTTTTAAGAGGAATATATATGCACACAACCTTTTTAAAAAATAAAATTTAAAACATTGAATGGCCTATGTTTTAGACTATAACATGGCCTAAGGGTCCATTCGACGGAGTAGATTCCAGCGTTGGCGGTGGTTAAATGTAAATGCAAACGCTCAAACAAACATATTTCCCAGCTTTCGCGTTTAATGGGCGAGTGTGCGGTTAATGTGTATTTTTGGGTGTCTTCGCCAAAGCTCAAAGAACCACTTCGGCGTCTCTCTCCCACTTCGATGGACACTGCGGTCCAAGTGGTGCTTCCAAACAGAGCTAAATGTAATATTTTTCTATTTATTTACTTGAGCGCTTTCCTATTTACTTTTTGTATAGACATATGGGTTGTGTTACATAATCTGGCTCACTAATTATTACTTGAGTAGTCTTTCTGAATTTCTATATGAGCTCTACACTATCCACTTCACTCAGTGTATAAAGGTATATATTTTTTTAAAAATTTTTACATTTTCTATAAATGATATTATTCAATTCGTTAAATTATATACTTTGTTAATTTATAAAACCTCATTAGATAAGGGAAATGATTAAAAAATTAATGTATAATTTTTATTTTAGATTATAAAATGGACTGAATAAAGTAAGATGGACTGAGTGTGACATTTTTCTTGTGCAAATTTTTACACTCAGTTCATTTTAAAGTCTAAAACGTAGATCATACATGCTTTTGTTTGTTTTTAAATCATGTACCACACCTAATGAGATGCATACATTTATAAAATATATGCTCTAATTAATGTAATAATATCATTTATAGAAAAAATAATTTTTTTCAACATTATACATACTTTGATACTGTGAGTGAAGCGTACAAAGCATATATAGGACTACATTTTATAATGTAAAAAGGAAAATGTTAGACTCAGTCATTTTTACAGTCCAAAACTCAGACCACACATGTTTTCATTTAAAAAAACAGTAAACATCATCTAATGAATCATATGCTTTAATAAAAAGTGTATATCACTCTATTTACAGTTAAATGAATTCATTTTTTTGTAAGTGTAAGAAAAAATTTAATGAGTCTTATATACTATATTATTATAGTGTATGTGATTCTATTATAGTATATGACCCAATTATTTTTTATTTTTTCACCATGAAAAAAAAACACACTAATATACCTTAGTATATGCTTCATTTCATATAATAACATGCATTTTAAAAATGAGTGTATAATTTTATATAAAAAAACATGATGGATTGAAATTGAAGCTGCGATGGCTACAATGGGGGCTACGTGTATTTTTTCCTGAGCGCTGATACACGGAGCCCGTTTTACAGCTTGTACACTATGATAAAACAGTATGTATGGCTTTATCATAGCCTATAAGATTCTAACATAGTATATGACCTGAATTTTTATTTATTTTTTCAACATAAAAAATATGTACTAATGTTCTCAGCATATACATTATTTTATATAATAGCATACACTTCAAATAATGAATATATAATTTTATAAAAAATAAAAAATGGACAGCACTACAAAACAAGTTGTAATGGGACTACGTGTATCTTTTTTTTTTTCTCTTATCTTTTACGTAATGGCCCAGCCCATCAATAGATCCCAAAGTCGAAGGTCAGAAATGTCATTTGAGTCATTCCCAACCAGGAAGACCTGTGCGCGCGAGAGATCTTATCGTGCTCAACAACGGGAGCCATGGCGGCTTCTCAGGGGTCTCCCTCCTCCTCCATCAGAACAGCCACCGCTTCTTCTCTTTCACATTCAGAAACCTTAAAAGCCCTTCCTTTCCCCTCCTTCGAAGGACCATCACACGCTCAACAAGCCCTGGAAACCCCAAGGACGGACCCAACACCCAATCACCGTCCGAACGTGGTGGACTTCCTCCAAGACCGGGGCCTCATCGAGTCAATCACAAGTCAGTCCCTCCGCACGGCCTGCGCAGATCGTCCGTTGAAGGTCTACTGCGGGTTCGGTCCGACGGCGGAGAGCCTCCACCTCGGGAACCTCCTGGGGAGCACTGTCCTCTCGTGGTGCGGCCAGCGGGCGGTGGCTCTGATCGGCGGTGCCACGGCCCGGGTCGGGGACCCCTCGGGGAAGAGCCTGGAGAGGCCCGAACTGGACGTCGGGACCGTCGAGAGGAACAGCGCGGGCATCGAAACCATCATCAATCAGATCCTGGGCGCGAATTCCGATGTGGGTTTCGACAAAGACGTGAATTTGGACAATGGGTCTCGCAATTCGTTCGAGATACTGAACAACTATGGTTGGTGGAAGGAGATGGGGGTATTGGATTTCCTGAAGGAGGTCGGGAGGTTCGCCCGGGTGGGGACGATGATCGCCAAAGAGAGCGTCAAGAAGCAATTGGCGTCGGAGGGAGGGATGAGCTACACTGAATTCACCTATCAGCTCTTACAAGATGGTTAAAAGATTAAAAGAAAATTATGCAAGATGGTTATTTAGTCGGCTAGAGTATGGATCACACATTGGGTTGTTTGGAAACATACATTATGGGGTGGAAATGGGATCCTAAGATGGATGCATAGTAAAACAATGAAGGATTATAGAATAGGTTGTATAGAACTTTGTATGATGTGGCTTCGATTAGTTCCATTTTGCCAATGACTGCACTTGTAAGAAATGGTATTGAGTTGGTGGTATTGGAAGAGTAGGAGAAATAGATGAAGTTCTAACAAGAAGTACAACATAATGATTTTCAGAAAATGGATTTCATGCCATTGAACCATAGGCTGTGTTATATATATTGTTGATTCGTTACATCACTGCAATCTATGTGTAAGATGTCCGTGAGACCATTGTGCCAAGTGAAATCTGTACATGTAATTTTGGAGGCAGTGAGTTTGAAAAAGGATTTATCATTCAAAACCATGTCTATAGCATGTTCATTCCTGTTTCAAGAAGCAGTGGAAGAATGTTTGTTCAATTTTCTGTAGAGACGCTCAACAAATTTGTTGGTTGACTATAAATAGAATTCAAAACCAAGATTCTTGGGTTCAGTGAAGGTTTTAAGAAACTTAAATATGTCAACAGTTTGAATCGGTTTATCACTTCATGGTTCCTTTCTCTTTTTCTCCCTTTTGTTTCTGTTTATTAGGAGCAGATAGAGGAAAACACTGTTAGATTGCGTTAGACTTCGATAATCAATCCAAGGCAGTTAATGTTTTGTTCTAGTGAAACTTTGAGTTATGTTCACATTTTGATTTCCATTACACACCAACAGCAGTATGTAAGATTGTGCATCTTTGATTTGCAATGCATACAGGTTTTGAAGTATATTGAATTGTGTATTGCGAAATGTAGCTTTGTGCATTGGATACTGTACCCTGATAATGGAAAATTATGTTATGCCAAATAGTTATGGTATGTGTGATGCCCAGAATGTGAAGGTCACCAGGCCTTTGAAAGGGATTATGACTTGTATGGTTCATGGAGTAATAGTAGAAAGCAGCATAACCTATACTTCCCATGGAGCATAGACAGAGACACGAATTCGGTGAGATGGCAAATCTTGAAAAAGTAGGACACAAATGTTCCAAATACACAAAAATTAATATATAAATAAATAATGTGTTACATTATGATTGTTTTAAAAAATAGAGCACACATAAACTACTAAAAGGTGGTATATATAATTGTAATGGTGTATTAACCATCAACTCTATTAACATTTTGCAATCGAACTTGGGGTTAACTCGCTAGCATTAAGAGATCAAATCCTAGGAACACCGATTTTCAAAAAACTCTATTAACATTTTAAATGCTACTCGGAATTAAAAAAAAAAAAGTTCCAGTTGTTGTTCATGATATTAATACGGGCCCATCTACTTTGTAGCACACATTTTTTGCAAACTAAATAATTATTAATTAACTCATCAATCATTTGTAATCCATCAAACACTTAATTAACGGAAGAAAACCAAACAATTATGATATTCAACACATGCAAAACACATGGAATACAAGCACACCCACTCTGTGGTGGGCTGGTCCTCTTTATGTTTCAGATTAGCTCGTAATTAGAGTTGAATATCATGAAATTTAAGATTACCCATTGTCCATTGTGTCAATGTTTCTCATATAATTAAATAATGGAGGTGTTAAGCCAATAGTTTGATTTGAAAATGGTTTTCATTCATTTATTTTTTACTTGTATCTTAAAGATTTTGAAGCAAAGTCAAGTAAGAAGCTCTTCAAATAAATTATACCTGTAGTTAATCAATCACCTCCAGATAGATTGGTGTACCAACAAAAAAAAACTCTCTATATGAAAAAAAAACAGAAAAGATATGTGAATGATTTTAGTCAAAATTTATTCTTCATACCATGTTCCAAAAGAGGTCTATTTAGGTTCATTGGATGTATCAGTGCTTTTTGCATGCGTAGTTTTATGTATTTTTTCTTTTTGAAACATAGGGCATCTGGGCACATCTTGAACTTCCATTGGATGAATTCAACAGCAATCAAACAATTGGAAACCTTCAAACAATTAAAACGTGGAGTTTCTTTTTTTTGGTAAATAATTCAAACGTGGAGTTGAAAAGGTTTCGTTTCATACATTCCTTCCCCTCTTATTGTGATCTTTCTTGGATATTTCAAATCCTAAATGTGTTAAATAAATATTTGACTGATTTAGATCTGATGGTAGACAAAGCACACAGTAGATGCAGAGTACTAATAGAGACTGGTGAGATGCACAGTTGAATGAATGACAATGTGTAATTAGATTGGAAAAAGATGTGGCATTCCTATATTTGCAGTTTACATTAATTTTTTTTTAAATTCATAAACACTAATTAAATACATATTATTATATAAAATAATATATATACTAAAAATATAATAATATATTTTTTTTAAAAAAAAATATTTTTTTTTCCATACACCATGTGAATTTGGTTTATGGAAACGTGTAGATTATGATAATGACCCTCCTGACATTAGTTGTAGAAGAGAGATAACAAAAGTGGAGGGATATATTGATAAATTACACACCGAACAGGTTGCGTTGTGGCTCTAGATTTTGTGAAGCCATGTTTTGGAGCGCTTTGAGATGCAGCATTTTTACACATTAAAAGCCATATGGGTATTTTCGCTTTACGAATGCCAGATATCGTTTGGATGTGATTATGTGATTTTCGCTTTTTCACAGATTCCACAATGTCAACGCTGTTTAAACTTACATCCAAACGGTGTCTAAAGCTTAATTTTTCTATGAGTGATGTTCTCGTCCATAGAAATTGAAATCCATTGTGTGTGACCTAAATGTATGTTAAATATAATTTCATTGACTTTACTTTCGAAATTGATGGAATTCAATGAAACTTAATTACCTAAACATTGTGTTATGGTTCTTAATTGTAAAAATTACATTACAAGTAAATATTTGCCTTAGTTTTCAAGAAGTGGAGTCATCAACAGGTTTTTGTTTCAAAGTCAATTAAAAAATTGAACGACACGTGAACACTAAAATAAAATCTAGAGTAAAAATATATGTTACCCTAAAACTTAAACTAGAAATATAAATTGTGAGACTAAACTGATATTAATTGAAAACACAAGATTTAATTTGTAACAGGATGTGTCAATTAATACCAGCCAACTCGATAGATCTTTCCTTTGTGTTTTACGGGAGTCTCCATTTCAATCATCAAATTAAATATGTCCTCCTCAATCTTCTTAAGAACTGCAATAATATATTAGAGAGGTTTGTTATATACGCGAGCGATTACGTGCGGCGAACGGCGGGTGCGGCTGCGACGTGAGCTGTTCGATCGCAGGTCTATCGCATCCAACGGTCGACGTGAATCGCACCCGACCGTCCGATGCGATGGACCTGTGATCGACGCCGCACCCGCCGTTCGTCGCACGTAATCACCCCTCTTGTATATATATATATATATATATATATATATATATATATATATAACAAGAGGGGTGATTACGGCGGCGAACGGCGGGTGCGGCAGCGATCACGGGTCCATCACATCGGACGGTCGGTGCGATTCGCATTCGACCGTCGGATGCGATGGACCCGTGATCGACGGTCCGTGATCGTTGCTGCACCCGCCGTTCGCCGCACCTAATCGGCCCTCACATTACGGGCAATTTACAAAAATAGCCCCATAAAAATGAATATTAGCAAAAATAACACCGAAATCGAATATTAACAAAAACTAGCATTGATCAGCGTTGATCGTTTTTTATTTTTTAACACTAGAAGCGTTATAACATAGCCATTTTATTCTTCTTACCGATTTGGGTTGATTAGAGTTTTTTTGACAATGGTAGGGATTCGTTACAACTTTACATAAATGTCAAAATATTAGGATTGATCGTATAAATAACATTTTTTATGAATATTAATAGTATAACAACAATATAATTTTTAATATAGAAAGAATAATCTTAATGATTATTAATTATGAATGATCATGTATTTAAATTTAATACGGTTCGATTGGGTTAATTCAATTTTTTTTGAAGTAAAACCAACCATATAGCAAAATGGATCGGTTTATTAATTTTTCAATTCATATCTAAACCAAACAAAAAATCCATTGACTTAAACACGAAAAAAATGGTTTTGATCAGTTCAGATTCAATTTTATCGACCAAAGTTGCACCCTATGTATGACGCCTCCTTTTATGTATATTGATTTTCTGTTAACTAAAAGAAATCTCAACTATTAAAATTTAATAAAAAAATAGATAATGAGTCTCATCTCCTTTTTATCAAGAGATAAAAAAATTTATGAAAGATTTGTTTATGTTAAGATTTGTATACGGTGAAAATCATGCTAAAAAAAAAAGGAAGCGCTCCCGTGTTTAAAAAAAAACTGATTTTTATTAATATTCCGTCTTCGACACTAGGGTTTTGCTAATATTTATTTTTAGAGGGTTATTTTACAAACTATCCGGATATCATCACATGTTATGCAACATTTATATAGAATTTTGCACCTGCGTTTTTGACCATCGTACTCCAATTTTCTTGACTTTTGCGTGTCAAATTGAATAAATTTTCTCTATCAAGTATCAACCCTTCTAATATTTAATATTTGAAATTTTTTGAAAAATTGAGGGGTTTTTTTATTGCATTCTCTTGGTGATGCCATTTTTGTCCTACGCAACTCATATTACGTCATCTCCCTCGTCATTTCCAATTTTTTAAAAACTGTACTCTTGTTGGAAAAGCTTGGATAATGCATATTTGCATACATGAATATTGGCTGCGTTGTCCATTGCGGAAACGAATCACATGTTTGTTTTATAGTTTATCTGCTATGATAACATAATCATCAGAGTATGAAGTTCTACCACAGTATATAATATAAATTTTTTTATCAATTTTTTAATTTTAAAAAATATATTAAAGTATTTCAACATATATTATATTTCATATAACAGCATTTGAAGAGAGTGTGATTTAAAAAAAAAATCCATATAGAGCTAGAGGTATCATTTTTCAAAATCTATTTGTGATTTGTTCTTATCAAATTGCATGGAATAAAAAATAAATATAAAAATATTTCTATCAGCTTCTTTTTGAAATATTTAATTAGAGTACCTATGATTCCCTATAATAGTTTTCAGTCGTAGCTTATTCATAGACATTGGGTTTATTCTCCCAAACAAACCGCTTTCTTTCTTATTCCCAGTTATGCATCACTCAAAAATTATCCAACCATGCCTAAATAAATTTTCATTTTCCTCACAAATAATTGGATTTTTTCAAGAAATTTATGAACATATTTATTCCAATTAATAATCAAAACAGGCAAATTGCTGGGTTTTTAAAACCATTCAATCTTATAATTTTAAGGCATACAAATAAATTGAATCCTAAAAAGAAAAATTTAGAATTTAATTTGATTCTAAGGCTCCGTTTGGGTGTGCGCTCCGCACCACCGCGACGGCCAAAACTACCCCGCAGCGCAAAAGCTATGTTTCAGCGCGTCGGTGATTTCGGCAAAAAAGGCATGCACCGCGAATGTATGCGTCAAACGCGAACGCAATGATTTTTGTTTGGTTGGGAGTTTGCGTCGGCCGGTGTCCACGAACGCGAACGTTGCGGGAACACTGATCCAAATAGAACCTAAGTTTAATTTTAAAATCTTTCAAATTATCTCAATCGCAATAAAATTATAAGATCAAACGGTCACGAATGCGTCGGACAATTAAATTGTTCAACACCTGGTGAAACTAACCCGGTCTCATGAGGGGCTATGGGATTTTAAATTAGGTTATTTGCTTTAATTTAAACCTCACGTTGGGTATTCAGAACCTCAAACAAAATATAAACAATATTCCGTTAGAAGAATTCGATGAGTCATGTCAGCTTATTAATTCAGAATGCCTCTGATGAATCAGGACAGCATTAATAAATATAAATCATATCATGTATTTGATTAAACCTTAACATATTGGGCCCGCTAATATATCCCCAAAAAAAAGTTATAACTAGCTACGTTATACCTCTCGTTTTAGATGGATATTCTCCAAATTGGAAGCCTTATGCTCTGTTTGGATATGAAATATAATTTATTATTGAGTATACAGTTATTTTAACATAAATAAAAATAAAATAATTTATGTTTAATTGTGTTTTGAATTATTTTCATTGAAAAATATAATAATAAAATTATTGTTTTAAACTAAAAGAAATATTAACCACTAAATTTTAATAAAAAAGAGATGATGAAAACAAATAAAATGATTTTTCTTATCTCTTGCCTTTTTTTTTTTAAAATATATTCTGTTGAGAGATCGATGAGAACTCTTAAGATTTGTTTATAAAGAAAAACATGCTAAAAATAAAGGAGGCGCTCCAATGTTATAAAGAAGAAAAAGAAAAACTGATTTTTATTAAAATTCAGCCTTCGACATTAGGTTTTGCTAATATTAATTTTTAGAGGGCTATTTTACAAACTACCCAGATATCATCACATGTTAAGCAACATTTATATAGAATTTTGCACCTGTGATTTTTGACCATCGTCTACTCCAATTTTCTTGACTTTTGACGTGTCAAATTGCTTGAATAAATATTCCGCTATCAAGTATCAACCCTTCTAATATTTAATATTTGAAAATTTGAGGTTTTTTTTAATTACATTCTCTTGGTGATGCCATTTTTGTCCCACGCAACTCACATTACGTCATCTCCCTCGTCATTTCCAATTTTTAAAAACAGTACTCTCGTTGGAAAAGTTTAGATGATCCAGGTTTGCATACATGAATATTGGCTGCGCTGTCCATTATAGATAATAGTCACCTTAAAATACATGAGGGCTCATACATTTCGTCTAATTTATAACCTCATACATTATCATATATAACACAAATTTTTTAATTATTTCATGTAACACAGCATGCACTTTATTTGAAGAGTGTGTGATTTTTTTAAAAAACAAATCGATATGAACTGCAATTGAGGTTGCAATGAGAACTTGACGTATCATTTTTCAAAATACATTTTTTGTGATTTATTCTTCTACATCAAGTTAGATGGAATAAAAAATAAATATAAAAAGATTTCCCAACTGCTTCTTTTTAATTATTTAATTAGAGTACCTATAATTCTCTACAATGGTTATCGGTAGCTTATCTATAGACATTGGGGTTTATTCTCCCAAACAAACTGCTTTCTTTCGGATTCCCTATTATGCATCACTCAAACATGCCTAAATAAATTTTTATTTGCCTCACAAATAAATGGATTTTTAAAAGGAATTTGTGAGCATATTTATTTCAATTAATAATCAAAACAGTCAAATAGTTGGGTTTTAAAAAGAGGTTATGGGATTTTAAATTAGGTTATTTGCTTCTAAACCTCACATTGGGTATTCAGAACCTCAAACAAAATATAAACTATATTCCGTTAGAAGAATCCGACGAGTCATGTCAGATGGATCGGGACAGCATTAATAAACATAAACCATATATATCATATATTTAATTAAACCTTCAGATGGATCGGTATATATTTATCCGACATAAGTGTGTATAAATAAGGATAAATTGATTTTGTGTTTGGTTGTGTTTTGAATTAGCGTAAGAATAAATGTTTTGTTGTTTGGGTAAAATGTGAATAAAGTATAGATAAGAATTTATAAAAGGTAAAAAGTAATGATAGTTGATTAATAAACATAAACCTTTGGGTGGAATAATATATATCTAGGGGTTGATTGGAATATATTTAATTAAACCTTAACCCCCTGTTTCTGTAACGGAATAGACGAGTATAAGGGCGGTATAAGGGTGGTATAGGAATGGATAAGAAAAATAGTTGTTTGTTTGAAGGGTATAACTTGGTATTACTAAGCTAGTTTAAACGAGTATAAGAGAGTATAACAATTCTAAGCAACCCTTAGGATAAGCTATACTCACCTTATCTATTCCCATGGGCCCACATGTCAAATCAACTTTTTACACCTCATCACATCAAATTAACTATCAACTCCTCTTATACATCAAATGTCAAATCAACTTTTTTACACTTTATTTATATTTTATTCTTTATCAAACAAACAACTCAACCTTTATTCTTACGTTTTCCAATGAGAATAAAAAAATACAAACAAACAGAAAATCTTTTATTCTTGTAGATTTATTATCTATACTGGCATAATTATCTATCCAAAATAACTCAATTCCGCTATCCAAACGGGGGTAACATATTGGGCCCGCTTATATATCCCCAAAAAAAAGGTTATACACCCTCTACGTTATACCCCTAGTTTTACCTGGATATTCTGCAAATCGGAAGCCTTAAGACATCATTTTATCCTACATATATAAAATCTTGTGTATAAAAAAGGAACACAGCTTTACTTATAGTTATACGACATGCATCATCAAGAACCAAAGTTGAAGTATGAGTCATATAATTGATTCCAAGCAGTTTTTTTAAACTTAAACTTTTTGTTTCATATCTTAATATTCATATGTTAAAAATGAAGAAATTTTTTTACGAAATAAATAAAAAATCTGATTAAGAAAAATGTTTATGTATAAGAAAAGTTTTTATGAAAATATGGTTCTAAAAATTGATTTTACTTTTTCAAAGGTGGGTCATGGGTGGTCAAATAATTAAATTCGTCTCTCCAGGAGGGATCAAGGAAGCACTACTCGCCTAGCTGAGACTTTGTTTTGGGTTGCAAAAGATCTATTTAAACTGGGACTGTGTAATACTGACTGATTGTGACATTGACTGTGACTTTATATGCTGCCATCCAAGTTCAACGTTGTCAAGATTTTCTTCATGGATTTCAACAATCCTTTCAGACTTGTTTTGCTGCCGAAATTGGAATTCATTGCATTCCACTCCTCTATCCTTTTTTACCACTCTGTCTTCATGGGTAAGTTTTTTTAAATTTTATTGGTAAATATCTTTTTTCTTGATCAAATCACTCCCTTATCAACAGACGGTAAGACGATCAAGCCTAAGTTCATTAAAGAAGGGTAGATTTGGTAAAAAAAAATTCTTTATGGTTTTGTTTGGTAACTCTAATTTATAAGAAGAACTTTTTTTTATCTTAAGAACCAATTCTGATAGATTTCGTGAAAATTAAAATTTTACTTCAGATATTTAAGAATGAACACAAGAATATAATTAAGATATAAAATAATTTTTTTATAGATATTCTAACAGAAAGAGAATGGGAATAAACCTCAAACTGACTCAATGTATGATTGTGTTGGAGTCCAATATCTCTATATCCATTTTTATTATATTTTAAAACAATATATTTTTCTATCATCTCTAATGGAGTTTTGTTTTTAAAAATATAAACCTCAGTTCAATATCTCTATATCCATTTTTATTATATTTTAAAACAATATGTTTTTTCTATCGTTTAATTTTTGGGCTCCATTTCAACTGCGGTGTTTGGCAAATGATGGTGTTGGCTCCTCGCATCCAAACACTGATTTAAAAGTTCATAATTTATGTAACTAACCATATAACTTCATCAAAATGAAATGTATGCACTCCACCATAATCATAACATAAAATATAAATTCATATATTCATCTGATAAAAAGTATGATTTAAAAAACCACTACAAGGAAAAAAAATTTAACAATCAATTTCCTTGGTAAAAGTGATAATTTCTTTGGTAAATATATTTTTTAAGGAAAATTTTCTTTAGTAAGTTGGTTACAGTAATCGGGTGGCTAAATATATTTGGCTACAAAATCTAAATATTTTCCAAAGAAACATATTTTCCTTGGTAAAAACCTTTACTGAGAAAATATCTTATTGGTTAAAATAAATATATTTCCTTGATATCTATGAGTTATTTCATTAATAAAGTTCAAAATGTTCCCAAGGAGAATTTTCCTTGCAAATATTGTATTATTTCCAAAGAAAATTTTTCTTAGTAAATGTAAATTATCCCAAAAAAAAAAAAAATTGGCAAGGAAAGTATTTCCTTGGTAAAGACATAAATAATTCTTGTAAATAAAATTTTACAAAAAGAACTACGCATCCGTGAACAAAAAGAAAGTTCATGATGTGAAATTTTCCTACTACAATATTCTTTTAAGCAAAAGTGTAAGAAAACATGAATTTTCAAATCACACATGGGAACACAAATCAAACACCACTTTGACAAATACATTGTTATGAAAACATTGTTGTTTGTGAATTAGATCCTCCCTGTAGGGCTGGTAAATGAACCAAGCCGCTCGAGTTCGGCTCGCGCTCGGCTCGGTTTAAGCTCGTTCAGACTCGTTCATTTAGATAAATGAGCGAGCTTGAATAAGTTTAAAAGCTCGGTTAGGCTCGGGACCTATATCGGGTTTCATTTTATGTTCAAATTCGACTCGTTTGTATTATTAAAACTTAATTGAAGCTTGACTAAACTCCTTTATAAAACCAGAACATTAAATTAATACAAAGTTATGTTCGTTTAAGCTCATGAACTTGGCTCATTTATGTTAAAATCTTATTTTCAATCCCTAAAAATCATAAATGAAGAAGAACGCTTGACTCGTTGAGGCTCGTGAGCTCGACTCGGCTCGACTCGTTTATAAACGAATCGAGCTTGAACATGTCAAAGCTCGACTCGTTTATCACCCCTACCTCCCTGCTTTTGGATCTCTAAGTGATACAGATCAGGGCGTTATCAACAAAAAAATCAAAATAAAGTGAAATATGCTCTTAACGACAATACTGACAATTAAACTACTTTTACAAAATAATACTGACAGTTAATAGAAAAAAAAGGTACATTCTAACAAAATCACATGTAATGAATGTTTGCCTGTAACAGCACCAACTGAACAACAGCAGATCAGTCTCAAGCTTAACATGATAAGAGTATTTTCAATTGATATGTTAGTTAAACAAGATGTTCAATGTCAGTATTTTATACTTCAACTACACACTCATTTGATTATTGTTACTATAGTGCACTAGTTAAATAAATTAACCAAAATAATAGTGTGCCCCACCTCTCCACCCACTCAACCTCCTAAATGTATTTTTTTTATTCTTTAAAGAGAACTATCACGTGAGGTTCATATTTAGAGCATCTCTAATGGACATGTTAACTCATTGGTTAATGTCATATTTTTATAAAAGATGTAAAAATGGTGCTCTAATGGAAGTGTTAAGGGTATGTTAAATGTGGGTCTCACCTGTCATATGTTAGTTTTCATGTTAATTTTAGCTAGTGCTTTAGCCAACCAAATGTGGGTCCCACCATTCAAAATATTTTAAAAAATATTATTTTGAGTGGGTGGAAAGCTTTGAGTGGGTGGAGAGATGGATTCACTATTGTTTTAACTAGTTATTTAGCTAGTCCATTGAAGCAACAAACACCAACTAAATGAGAATGTAGTAAATGAGGGATTAGTTGATGGATAAAGTGCTGACATGCCATTTTAACATCTTAGTTAGTTAACATATCCACTTTAACATCTTAGTTAGTTAACATGTCCATTGTTTTAGTTAGTTAACTAGCTAAAACACTAACTACATTTAGCTGGAAAGATAACACGGGGTCCACATTTATCTCTTTTTTAACATCTTCATTAAAATAATATTTTTACATATTATGTAACAATATGATACTATCATATTAGTTAACCTTTCTCGATTGATGATGCTCTAATAAGTAATAACAGAATGAATTTCCAACACCCAAAGATTTTTTTTTGGTGGGTCCCCCAATGATTTTTTTTTGGTGGGTCCCCCAAGAATGTTGCTTCTAACTACAACCCTGGATAACTGTTTATCTACATAATATGAAAATGTTAGCTTTTGGACACTTATTTAAAATAAATAAATCGGTAACTTTAATTAAATTATAATTTTTTTCTGTTTGGAAAAGGGTTTGGGGATAAAAGATTTCTACATACCCATAATCTTTCCAAATCTATATCTAAACATCCCCTAAAAATCAATTTTGATAGAATCCATGAAAAAGAAAAAATTTTACTTCATATATCCATAAATGAACACAAAGAATAAAGGATATAAAATAGAATTTTCTCCGGCAGAAGGAGAATGAAAATAAATATTAAATTAACCCATTGTGTTGGAGCATCTCTAATGAAGTTCTCTTTTTTAAAACATAAACCCCACTTCAATATCTCAATATCCACCTCTGTAATTTATAAAATTTTGGAAGCTTAACAGCCCAAAAAGGTAAATTAAATCACTATATCCATTTTTATTATATTTTAAAATAATTTATTTTTTCTATCATTTAATTTATAACATCTCAATCATTTTTAACTAACTTAGTTAGATAATGTTTTAGTAATAAATAAATGTAAAAGATTTATATTAATTGAACTAAAGTAATATTAGAAATACATAATATAACAATAATATTTAAAAATTGTTATTTTTTCAAATACATGTTAAATAGATTCATTATTAGTTTCATTTTATCTATTCCAACAACACTAATCTTGTGAGATTTGAATTGTGTTTTAAAGATAAACAGACAGAAAGAGGGAAAGGGTAGCAATGGGCTGCAGAGTACGGTGGCGGTGGTAGGCGGAGATGGTTGGGAGTATCACTCTCCCCTTGCCCGTCGTCGCTCTTTTCTTTTCTTTCTCTAAGTTTGTTTTTTTTTCTCTATATCTCTCTCCCCCCACTTTTAGATTCCTGATAGAATTTGAAATTACCACGACAAATAGTGAATTTGATTCCACCCTATTTTTTTACCTGTCTAGATTTTAATTTTAGTGAGATCCATAACTACTATCAAGATTATCACTAATCAAACACTGAATTTTATATATTTTTTAATAATCTCACGTGAAAGCATAGCTTCTTTTTCACAGCCAACGTTTCCTTTCATGACATAAGCTATTACGCCAACATATCTGTGCATTATTTTGTTCATATATAAGATAAGCGAGCAGCTAGGGCACAGAAGATATATATATAATATATGCGCACAAGGAAATTTAATTCACGTGCAAAAAACCCAATACAATTAAGCACGTTCAGTCCCCAACCAACAAAATAATAATAATAAAATAATGATATAACGCGGAACAGTGTAGACATTTGAAAATGACACATAAATCTAGAATCCAAAGGAAGCCGATCCGAACCCTCACACACTCACACTCTCTCTCACACGCACACACACAAAAAGACCAATAACGCACGTTGAAAATCCGCTAAAAAAAAAAAAAATCTATCCAACACAGAATGGAGGACTACGAAACCCCCCGCCATTTTCGTACGCGTTTCCCCGCTCACGCGTATATATACACATTCACACAGCCGTCTTTCGCTCTCTCATTCACAAACCACTCCCAATTAAGAACAAATTAAACTTCCAAAGAACACCATCGGATCTTCGATTCTCCTTCTCTGCGAATGGTGAAGCCCGAATCGCCGACATCGAGTTCCACTAGCACGAGAGCGGAGTCCTCAAACGCGAAGCGGCAGCAGCAGGAGCAGCTGAAATACAAGGGCGTCCGCAAGAGGAAGTGGGGGAAGTGGGTGTCCGAGATAAGGCTCCCAAACAGCCGCGAAAGGATCTGGCTCGGCTCCTACGACACCGCAGAAAAGGCGGCGCGCGCCTTCGATGTCGCCTCCTTCTGTCTCCGCGGCCGCTCCGCCAACTTCAACCTCCCCAACCTCCCCCTCCCCAACATCTCCCCCTCCCAGTCACTCAGCCCCTCCGAAATACAGGCGGCCGCGACCAGGATCGCAAACGAGGAGACGAATCAACCCCATCACGAGGAGGAGGAGATCAAGGAGACGGTGCCGGAATCGACGGTGTCTACTGCGACGCTTGATTTGAGTGGGCTGGAATTGGAGGAGTTTTCATCGAGTGTGTTTTTCGATCCGATGTTTGATGCGACGGGCGGTGTGGATTCGGAGGTTGGGATGTTTACGTCGGCGGCAGGGATGATTGATTTTGAGACGGAAGGGGATAATTGTTGGTGGGAGGGGGATTTGTTCGCTCAGCAACCGTCGTATCTTTGGAACTTCTGATAAATTGAAAGTGAAGAAGAGCAAAGGAGGGTGTTGAGAGTCGTTTTTAAGTGTTTTCCATTCACTTGCTTTTTTGAGAGAGTGAATTGGATTCCTTTTTTTTTCGATTCTTTCATTCATTTTGGACTAAAGAGTTCTACTCATGTAACTAAGCCATCAATAGTTTTGCCAATACAATTGATATAAATATCAGATTAATGTGGGTACCAACAATTGTTTGTTAATTATCAGAGCGATCTAGATACAACATAAAGTAATGCATGTTAGTGTTATTGACTCGGAATGTTAGTTGAAAGCGTACTGTGGGTTTAGATAAAGACTTACAGTGTTGAATTATGCGATTTAAGTCATTGGGTGGTTGAATGTTTTTTTTCTTACAATGAGTCAATGTGTCCTTCATTGTGATTAATTATGATGTTGTTGGTGAGTATATATAACACTATAACTATAACTAAACACTGAGGTGGATCTTCATGAAAATAGTGATCAAATGAATTATATTGATATGAAAATCTATCACAAGAACTAACTTATCAATCAATTTTGTTTAATTTAGAAGAATTTATCAATAATTTTTTTTACATATTAATAATATATTTAAAATGGTGGAAATTTGATTATAGCATAAATTTACAAATATTCATGGTTGGTTGGGGGGGGGGGGGGGATTAGTGGTAACTAGGTAGTAAAATTAGATGCACTTTGATCCCACTTTTAATTTATTTATATTTTTTTAAAATAATGTGAGTATATATACATTCATATAAAAATAAATTAATTATTGTATATTTGTCATATAATATATAAACCCTAAAAAATTTAAAGTGTGACTGAAAATGGGTATGGATATATTTATTTGCAAACTGTTTAATCGTAAAAATAATCTTAATCAATTAATCTAGTGACCCCAATTAATATGGATTACTCACAATATAGTAATAGCACTCACCAAAATAATATGATGACATGATCATTTGTATTTTATTCAAATTCACCAAATTCATTAAATTTTTATCACCTGATCATGATTAATTCACACTTAACTTGTTTAATTTTGTACTGTTATTCCTACCAAAATCAATTATAAAAGATAGTACCACTAGAAAAAATAAATTGGATGACTTACTGTAATCAGTCTCAATTATCAAATTAATTAACTAGAAGCTTTTGGTCACACATTGAAGATCCTTTATTTTTAGTGATCAAAGAATACATCTTTCCACGTTTGACATGTACACGGCTCCCCTGTCTTTCAAAAAGCCGAGTATGTAATCCAAATTTTAAAAATGTGTTCTTTATGCGTTCGAGGCCCACCTTCCAATAGCCATCTAGAAGGATAAGTTTCCAAAGTCATCAGCCACAGAATCTAAATCCCACAAATGATTGAATTTCAAAGCATCAGCCACTGAATCTCTATCCTACAAGTGTAACACTGTAATCTCATCCAAAAAGACACCTCATCCATAAAGGCACGTCGTCTTGCTAGTGTTTTTGATACGAGGGACTGACAGCTTTTGTTTTTACATGAATTACAAGAGGGCTGTTAGTCACACTCTTTTTTCATGGCCTTCTTACATTTTTGGGTGTTTTTTTTTTAAATGGTAGACTCTTACTATCAGCATTTTAATTGTAAAAACATGATTACAAGTTCAAATAAAAGGTGAGTGGATTAGAAAGCAAACAAAAAAAACATAAAAAAAAATAATCGTTTTGAGGTCAAGGTGGTAGTGTGCCTCACACACCCCTACCTTGGACTCGAAGGTCATCTACACTGAAATCATCAACTCGCTTTAGTCGAACGAAACTCTCCTAGCGCTTGCCAAGATGCGGACTCATTCAATTCCTTGATCAGAACGGTCGTATTTTCTCACATATTCTACACATACACCCCCGTCCCCCGGAAGATCACTTTATTTCTCATGTGTCAAATTACCTGTTCACCCACTGGATTAATAGTCCCAAAGCCTGACCATGTTGAAGTTTCTTTCCCACAACCCACATATCTTTAAGATAGGAGGAAGGAGGAATGTAAGGAGGTGGCCAACCCCACCTTGTACCACAGGACTCTAGAGACATGACAGTGCACGAATAGGTGCTATAATGTTTCGAGCTCCTCACCGTAGGGGCCACAGCTTCGAGCAATTAATGCATCCTCTTTCAATCAAGAGGGCATCACTTCATGCAATTAATGCATTCTCTTGAGCAAACGACCACAAATTAAGAGTGCTCTCCACCTCATCTTATATAACTCATTAATCATGTATATTCATATATCTAATTAAAATTTTATTTTTAATGAATGACACCATTCGATTCATATGAGTATATTATTATTTTTTAATATAAAAACACATATCTCTTTATATGATGATGTATATAATTTTTTAAAAATATAAATAAAGATTTTGATAATAAATTGTCTTAATTTTATCCATATTTATATTTGTCAAACTTGAACAATAAATGAAAACAAATGTTCTTCCAACATTTAAATGAAACAAAATATATCTATTTTTATTTAAAATTGATTATTTTTTATATCAAACAAGATAAATCATTCTGCCTTCTATTTATCTCACTGTTCATCTACTTACCAAAGAAGTTCTACGGCTCGTAGATCCCTTCGGTAAAAACGAAGCGAACCTTATAAAAAAATGATAGAAAAAAAAGTGTTGCTTTCAACAACGAAGCTTCTAAGTAGTGATTGATGGTCACAAGTAGGGACAGACCAACAACATGGACTCCACAGATTCTATCTAGTTCATCGAATCTCTCAGACGCCTCTTTGAATCAGAAGAGACGCGCCGCGCGTGGAACGGACACCTTCCAGAAGTCCATCGGGGTATGACACGTGTGAGCGATAGTGGGTCCATCGGATAACTCGAAGTCAGACGGTTGTGCGCGTCTCCCCCGTCACTTGACTTCCCACCGCGTGTTACATGTGGCACATTTTTTTTAAAAAGAATTACTTATTAATTTTATAAGAGGGTTACAAGAGATGTCATTGTCAAATTTCAAATAGAAACACGAGTCTTTAAAATCTCACAAAAACTCATTAATCATAACTCAACCTATCATAGTTAGCTCTAATATATATCGAAAAATATTAAATTATCCTCAATCAATTTTTTTACTCTTTCTAAATAGTATCTTTACTGGTCTTCCCCATGTATAATGTGCATGTAAACAAAACAAAAATTAAAAAAGCTTACCATAATCAATACTTTAAATTTTAATACCTTTATATGTAATATAATATACCATGTTATATATACATAAATGATATAATGAAAATTTTAATAATCATTAAATAAATCATCTATAAAATTTAAATACACATAAAAGAAAAATGTTATAACTGAAAATGAGTTTTTTTTACATATATACACCTCAATCAACCTTATATTATAAAAATACCTCTTTAGAAACTCTAAAGCCAACCTTATATTGTGAAAAAACCATGAATTAAATTATTTATGAAATTATTTAAAAATTCATAACTTTTCAAGCATAACTAATCAATAGCTTTGCAATATATGCTTGTGACTCTGAAATAGATTTTTCCAAAAAATAATTATTTCATGATGAAAAGTGAGATTAAACATAAAATTCATATTTGATCCGAAATTAGCTATTTATCATCTATTTTTCATTATTATCTCAATTTAAATCTAATTATAAAAAAATGATGATGTCGCACGATCACCACCATTCATTCATATTAAAAACATCAATTTGATAAATATCTGATATTATCTTTTAAAATATTAAAATCACGTATTTTTTTCTATTCTTACCATTAATAAAAAATCATAAATCATAAATATCAAATGATAAAATTGGAAATGAAATTAAGTATTTATATATTTGATGAATATCTAAAATTATCCTTTATCTTTTGCCATTCTTACCCATAATACAAAAAAATAATGATCATAAAAAATTAATGGTAAATTCGAAATGAAAGTGTTACAAAGTTGAAAAACTTAAAGACTTCCGGTTAGTATATAGACTAGTTTTCCCCAATGCATGAAGTGCATGTAGTTAAAAAATATTTTAAAAAGTTGCCCACAAACAATATCGTCAACTTTTTTCAATTCATTTATATATGATATAATATATTATGCTATATCTACATATATGATATAATAAAAAATTTTAAGAATGATTTTAAGTAAAAAAAATTAAAAATGAAATATAACGCCTCACACTTACACAACAAGAAATTGTCCGATTTGCATTTAGTGGGCTCACAGTTTTAAAACGTGTCTTGATTTGTAAGAGTTGTGCTCACATATAAGCATAGACTATCTCCTCCTATTAAACGATGTGAGACTAAACATCTAACTATCACCCTCACCCAATCATTGGGCCTCGTTGAGCCTCTCCCTCAACGGGTCGAGCATCACATAAAACATAAAAAAAATATTACAACTAAAAATGAGTTTTTTACATATATATACCCTCCACCAATCCTATATAGTACAAATACCCCATTGAAAACTCTAAAATCAACAATATCGCTCGAATAGATTAAAAAAGAGACATTTATGTATAATTTAATCCCTTAGAATTATGGGTGCAACTTGGACGGGGTTAACCCGATCCAACCCGAAATTTGGGCAAGTTTGAGTTGGTGTTTTAGTGTCCAGGTTTGACCTGAGCAACCCGAACCTAATTTTTTCAATGTGTATGATAGAATTTGAATTATATAATTTATTTTTATATAGAATCCTTCACTTCTATAGTTTTTATATATTTATTCCCTAAATAAAAAAGTTCATCATTTTCATCTTTTTTTATTTTTGTTATGCGGAGAATTGACTCTAACAAAATTTGAATTGTTTAAAATAATACATTTTTAAAGTCAAATTTAAACCCAATCCGAGCTCAAACTTAACCCAACCCAACCCGAACCTGTGCAAAACCTAACAGGTTGGCTTCAGATTGAGCTTTTCAACCATGAGGGTTGAGTTGGGTTCGAGTTGAGCTCTAATCCGACCCCCGCTCGAGTTGCATCCTTATTTAGTATGACATTATTAGAAATAACAAATTATCAAGAATATCATACTAAATGTGATTTTTTGGAGGTATATGTACAAAAAAAATTATTATTTGATGGATATGGATGATATTGTCTAATTTATGTATAGATTAAAAAAATCAAGAATTAAATTATTTCTGAAATTCTTTAAAAATTCATAATTTTTTCATGTATAACTAAGAATTGGGTGATCAATAGCTCCTTGAAAAGATATTTTTCGTATATATTTATGACTGTGAAATTGATGTTTCCTAAAAATGATTATTTGAAGATAAAAAGTGAAATCAAAATTGAAACTCACATTTAAATGAAATTTATCTCTTTATTAGTTATATATTACATTATTATTTTAATCTAAATCTAATAAAAATAATAACAACAGAAAATATGATGACGTGGCACCATCACCCCCATTCATTTAATCTATTTATATAGATAGACAAATTAATGAGATAGAAAAAAACATAATTGTTTATAGAGACTATAAAATTTATATAATTAGACTTGTACGTCTATCCCAATTTTAACAAGGACTAAAATGATATATTGGTAGGGATATAGATGGTTTTAACTCTTTTTAAAAATATTTTTTTATAAGTGAAAACACCGATTAAATCTCACTTATCAATAGAGAAATGACACATCAACGTCGAGTTTTTGTCTTATTAATTATATTCCATTATGACTTCATGTAAATTGTGCTTATGTATCTTATTAAGTGTTACACTCTAAATAGTTTTTTTAAAAGTGTGTAGAGAGGTGCATTGGGCTATGTTGATACTAAATGGAAAGCTTTTGTGATATGAGATACCAATTTTATTACGTTCTCCTTAGTTTGAAGCCAATACATGCTAATACAAACTTCTTAACGAATCGCAATAGCGTATCTTTTTTTTTTCAAATCATTAATAGAAAAATAACACACTTTTTATCCAAATTGTTTTCAAATTCCTCCATATTAATGATTGTGGCAGGTTTGGTCGAACTTTCCAACCATATTCCAAACTAGTTGAGCTTAACAATAGATATAACAAAAGTACGGTGGAATTCAATAGACCGTAACCTTATGGATCAAGTGGAATTTGAATTCCACTAATGCTCGTCCTCTCAAATCAACATTATATTTAACTTAAATCTTTTTTTTCAATAAAGTAATTACCGGTTATCAAACTACCTGAACACCCCTGACCCCAAAATCCCAAATGACCCCATAGAAAGCGTGGAGTCATCTGCAGAGTTATATTGGGCCATTTAATAAATTTTTGAAATACTAACAAACAAAAATATAAATAAAGTAAAAACAAGACAAATATACTGAAAATTAACCCTGAAAAATCTTATCAGAAACAGTTACCACAAGCCTCTTGCCGACAATGGTTATTTTCATATTTATAGTCATTATAAATTTATGACTTCCAAAAACTAAACATAAAATAAAATAAAAGTAAAAAAAGCCCTATCTAACACTTGGCCTGAACAGCAAGCCTTCTAGTGATTCCTGCGCAGTCCACATCTCCAAACATCTCCTCTGTTACGTCGATCGAACACTGTGTCTTTCCAACACAAGCCTGACCAATAATACATGCAAACCAAAATTCAATATAAACATTATAAAATTATATATAACTAACATCTTTATTTCTTTAAGTGATTCATTACCTGACGAACAATAGAAAGAGCTATGTCATCCCCACATATGCCATTGCTGAAACTTCCACAGGTCCCTTGTGGGTTACCAAAGCTTGCAAAGTCCACACTTGAAATGGTGTGACCACCTTGGCAGGCCAGGCTCATGGTGTGTCCCTCCTCGAGGTTGGCGCAGACCGTTCCGGCCGTGACAGTCTGGAAGCTCACCTGCAAAGGATCACCACCGGCCTCCTCGAACAACACCAGTGTGTTATTCTCAGCAGTCTCTAAGAAGGACCTTGGCACATGGTACCTAATAAAAATGTGTGACAGTTAGTATTAGAACACCATGATTCATTAAAAGTGAGACTATTGTTTGGGCTTATAAATACCATCTCTGTGTAGGCTGGCCACAGTTGGCTTGACATTTGCTGGGACTGTAAGGGCCTTTGTAACTGCAGTCAGAGCAGCCAGTCTGCGAAGCGGTTTGGGTAGGCCAGAACCGGCCGAGGCTCTTCCCATTCACGTAGGCCACGCCCTTGCTCATGCCATTCAAGTCCACGACCACGGGCTCATCGCCTATGGGGGCCTTGAATGTTGTCTGTTAAGACAATGTAAGCATCAATTAGTACAGAATTCAAACATTATTGTGAACACAACAAAAACATAGTAGAGATGTTTGTTAATCGCGATTATTTATCATCACCTTGTACCAAGTGAATGGTCTTCTAACAGGGACATCATCATGGAACCACTTAACGTGTTCTTTAGCATAGATTTCCCTTGTTTCCCCATCCAAACCAATCTATTAATAACAAATGAAAAAGTGTGTTAGATATGAAACAATAACATCTATAAATCCATTTGTTTATGGAAATTAATGATAGGACCTTGTAACTCCACTCATTTGAGGATAGATCCCATGTAGTGTTTCCAGAGACCAATTGTACTGGACCTCCAGCAATTCCAACTTGGAAGTTTTCATAGTGAGACCCATAGTTCTGTTCATTCAAATGAGACAGTAAAAACTTGAGTCGGGAGTTTTAATTCAATTCCATGACTAATTACAAGACATGAGAGAAGAATTCACCGTTAATCCGACTGTGGAAGTAAGCAATGTGACATGATTCATTCCAGCCTTCACTGTTGCAGTCTGTTCCAACAAACCTCCACTCATGTTGTACAGGGATCCTGGAAAAAAAAAATTTAATTACCACACACATCATATTAGCGTTGTAGAGTTTATCTATTTAGATGTTAATTATAAGTACTTACCGACAAATTTTCCATTAACAAATGCGTAAAGACCATGACCCTTAAAGTTAACACGAAGAGTCATCTTGGTGCTGAAGTTAGGGCCTTTAGGATCCAAATAAATTCTGTAACAAAATACAAACATTGAAGGTTTCATTAGTGGGGGTGTTTATTTTTCTTGATCATCAACAGAGGATCTAGCAATAAAATTAAAGGTCATAAAAATTTGATACCTTGTCATGTACCACAAATAGTCAGTGGCATCAGCAGTGACACTAAGCTGCTCTTTAAGCTCATTTGACTTGAATTGGCCTCCATTTCCATGAAGAACATCTCTCAACATTTCAGACCTCCATGACCAGGAAAGACCAGAAGGCTCATTATCGGCCGTGTTGGGAACATTCACCATTAGAGAAGTCTGTGAATTGATCTAAACAATCGAACGATGATGAATTAGTTATTCATTATTCGCGATAATGAACCATATTTCGAAGGAAAACAAGTACAACCACCTACCTTTGCAGTGTTGTGAGCTTCTGTCTTGCAGTCAGGAAGAACACTGACAGACCAGGCAGGCAAGAAATATGTGTTGCCATTGAAGGACAGGCTGCTATCGTTCTGCGAATTCGTGTTGCACAGGAAACAACCTGCAGAAACCCCTGGAGCAGAGTAGTTTGATGACTGCATGTAAACACAATACATAATAAAACTGTTAAGGATCATTTAAATAAAATAATGTAAAGATGTTTATGGTAGTTCATGAATACATACCCAAACACCATTTCCATGGTCAGTGTGAATAACATCTCCATAGAGAAGAGCATTCTCCATAGCATACAAGGATTCATGGAGTTCCTTCAAGTGTCCCCACTTAGGCTGCCTCAAGTTACCTTACAAAAAAACAAAAAACAGAACCCACATTGTGATTTTTGTAAACCAAATTTAATGTATTGAAAGATCAATATTAGTAGATACCATATTCGTCTATAGGGGCATCGTAATCGTATGAGGTGGTGATGTATGGTCCTCCACTGGTACGAGCAAAGTTGGTCCCTCCATGGTACTAACATCACACCAAACACAAAAGCTTATCAGATTTTAAGAACTGATCAATCATTAAAAAAAACCATATGATTAGCATACCATATAATAGTTCTGCATCGTTCCTTGGCGTTGGTAGAAGCGAGCAACCGAGTAAGCTACATCCTCAGCAGGTCTGTAGGGTTGATATCCTCCCCAATTCTTGAACCTAAAACCACTCATACAGCTCAATCATTTCATAAAAAAACAGAATTCAAAATGTAAGAAACAAGGATTAGAAACAAAAGACTCATGGAACTCACCAGCCAGTCCAGTTTTCGGTCCACATCTTAGGACTAGTGGCATTGTTGGGCTTGAAATCGTCGCAGTAAAACCCGTTGCAAGTGTTGATCTGTTCATCAAATATATTTTTAAGAATAAATTATGACATAATAACATTTGATGAAAACAGAGAGAAAAGGAGATGTTTATACCATAGGTTGTGGTGCATCACTCTGTTGGCACATGATCCATGGCACGCCAATGTTGTAGGACTCAGCCAGATTAGCACACCATTGGATGTATCTCTTCCCGGCATCTCCGTAAGGACCTTGTATGTTCCCGTATTCGTTCTCAATCTAGTATACACAAATGAAAATGTTAAATCATTGAATACTTGTGATACCCAGATTGATTTGTTCAATTTAACATTAAAAAAAAGACATTAATGAAATACCTGAGCAATGATGATTGGTCCACCCTGTGATGCCAAAAGCTTTTCTTGTTGGATCATGTTTACTATCAATGTAGTAAAGTTTGCCATCTCATTCTATAAATGTCAAATGAATCAAAATTTAGATATCTGCCATGAAATTATGACATGAACATAGATAAGAAAACATTAAAAAAAGGCCAGAAGAATAACCTCATAAACTTGATTATCAGTCCTCAATTCAACATTAGGCAGTTGATTAAGCCAAACAGGAAGGCCTCTGCAAAACAAATATACATAAAGATCAATAACAAACAAAAAAAAAATCAAAAAAATACTTTTGGACAAGTAAGTAGTGTATATCAAAATTACCCAAAATTCCATTCAGCGCAAACATAAGGTCCGATCCGGAGAATAGAGTAGAGCCCTTCATCATGGATGGTCTTGAGGAATCTAACAAGATCAAGCCTTCCCTCAAAGTCATACTGCAAAATTTGAAAGAAAAAAAAAACAGTTATAAATCTAAGTTAGAAACAAAAAAACTGTGTATCAATGTTATCTAACAACTCTTAAAATGTACAATGGTGATTAACCTGACGACGAACGGGCTCGTGCGCGTTCCAGAATACGTAGGTCTCGATCGCATTGAGACCACCTTCCTTTGCCTTCCGGATCAGGTCAGGCCACATCTAATAAGAAAAAAATAACACTCATCAAGATGCACGATTTACCATAATTCAAAAAATATATATAATACAAAAATTATGTCATATATATAGATTATTTAAGATCCATGCATATACATTGATTACGATCACATGAAAAGGAATGAAATCCACATTATTTAAGAAAAATAAGAAACCATAATTTCATGTAAACATAACTTAATCATATGATTTGTCACAACTACAAACAATTTATATAATATATACATGAAAAAAGTAGTAGTGATACAAAAATAATGTCATATACATTATTTTAAGATCAATGCATATACATTGCATTCAATCATACGAAAAGGAATAAAATCTACATTATTTAAGAAACCATAACTCCATGTAAACAAAACTATAACTTCCTCGTATTCCCATCATCCCATGTTGCAAGCATAAACCTCCAAGGAAAAACAAGTCGATCAAGATGGCATCAAATTTAATCATATGATTTATCACAACTACAAGATGGTTTTTTAAATACCAATAATAATAAAAGAAGGTACAATATACATGAAAAATGTGGTAGTAATACAAAAACAATGTCATCATATACATTACTTAAGAATATCAATGCATATGCATTGCTTTCAATCATATGTAAATGAATAGAATCTACATTATTTTTAAGAAGAAAAAGAAAAGAAACCAAAATTTCATGAAAACATAACTTCAACTTTTATGCCATCAAGGATTGTGTTTAAAAAACAAAATTTATATAATATGCATGAAAAAAGTGGTAGTATATGAAAATATACCTCAGGAGTGCTACGTGGGTAATGAATGGAACCAGAGATGATGAGCTTCCTCTGGCCATTGATCACTATAGCTCTCTCATCGTGAGTTATAGTGTCTGCAGAACACAATGACAAACAAAACAACCCTAAAACAAAAGCAATAAAACAAACTTTGAGAGCCATTTTTTTTTTTTTTTTGGTTTTTGTTCTCTCTCTCAAAGAGCCTGAAATGGGTATTTATATGCTAACAATGATGGATGGATAGCATGAGATAAAGTTAAATATTTAAATCCAATTAATTAATTTTGTGTTATTCTTGGCATAACTTTTTTAAGATAACAAATCAAGAGAGTTATCCGCTGGAAATGGATAACGTGGTTGTTTAAAATCTAACTGTGTTGATTTCTTCTTCACGTACTTATCACAACAAAAAAAAAAAACAATAATATTAAACTTAAAGGAAAATGACAAAAAAAATCTTCTAAAGTTTGAAATACCCATTTTTAAAAATTATACCTAAAAAAATCTCATTTCACAATTTTGGAAACACAAAATTCTAATCTGCCCATATATAATTAAATCTTTGATATCCCTCTTTATTACACCCTAAAAATCTATTTTTCAACAAAGCAACAATTTCTCTGTACATGATGAAAATCAATCCTCTTAAAGGTTTTGTTATTATATATCATATTGTGTATTTCTTATATATATCTTACATGATAATGTTTATCATTTTTCATTATGTATAATCATAATATGTAATTTAAATATGTATTGTGCCCCAATGCAGCAGATGATATTTTAGTATTCTAAATCTTTATTCACATTTTTTAATTTTTTGCTATTTACATATTTTTATGATATCATTAGTACATATCCATATTTTTAAAAAAAACATCAACATTTAATGGAGTTTATCATAAAAAACTCAAATTACATTGGTACATATTTCACAAAATCTACCTAATCATAAAGTATGTACAATAAAAAAAGTTGATTAACATGAAAATGTGTGAAATATATTAATAAAATTAAGAGGGTGAAATATTTTAACAAAATTAAGAGATATGGAATGTATTAGGGATCTAATTGCTAAAATTATAAAATGATATAAGTACAATAAAAAAATTGATAGAAATATATTAATAAAATTAGTCTTTTGTGTTTCTAAAAGTCTTTTGTGTTTCTAAAATTATAAAATGATATTTTTTTAGGTATAATTTTAAAAAGTGGCTGATTTGGGTATTTCTAACTTTTGTGAGACTTTTTTAGTCATTTTCCCTAAACTTAATGATCTATGATTTTTTACAGCGGATTTTGATTAAAATTTATGATTTCCAAATACTAAACAGCAATTATTTCAATGTTATCTTATTAGATATATTTGCTTTTAATGATAGAACACGCCATTATTTCATTGTTATCTGATTAGCTTAGATAAGATATAAATAAATGTTTAAATTTATGATTTGCAATACCTAAACAGCAATTATCTCAATGCTATTTTATCAGATATACATTTTTTTAATGATAGAGCACGCCATTATTGCATTTGATCTGATTAGATTAGATATAAATATGATTAAATGTTTTTTATTAACTCCTTATCCCTGTAAATAACATTATCTGTTTTTTTTTATCTCTCTAGATGCAGATTAAATGAAACATTATTATTGTAACATCTCATGGATCAGGGTACCAATAATTCAGAGGATAGATATGTCATTTTACAACAAAAATAGACGTATGTGCGTGTAACAAATGAATTAATAATAATAATATACCCAACACCAATATACCTTATAACAATAAAATAAAACAGATTTTAAAAAAGAGTTGGATGTACTAACACCATGGTTTAAGGAAAATTTTGGTAATTTAGTATTGATCATAGATTCTTTTTCTGACACCTGTAACAATATATACTCCCAATAATCCGATATAAGTGGTTCTATTTGATTTGATGTCAGATAAGGGCCCATGTCAGATATTTATGCACGTTTAGAGAAAAATTTTGCTAAATCTCTTTTTCAATATACATCATATGAATTTTGGAGTGCATGTATTATGTATAATGTTTTTCTCTGAATTTTAGGTTAAATTTATGTTTATTTAGGCCAGTATGTTTTTCACTCTCTCAAGAAAATTTTAAGAAAAAGAATGGTAGGAATCTGGAATTATGATAAAAATACCAATGTCATTATTGTTTAAATTGTTGTGTAATTAGTCCTAAAAAATGCAATGTATGCATGTGTATTTAAAAAAGTGACAATACTAAAAAAAGTTATTTTAAAAGTTAAAATTATCCAAATCAATCACTTTTTAAAATTATACCTAAAAAGGTATGTTTCTACAATTTTAGAAGGTACAATAACTTAATTATCCCCGTATTATCTACTATTTAACATCATCACATATATTTTAGTGTTTAATACCCCAAATAAAAATATTAATAAATAATAAAATATTTTTCCTATTTGTCCATGAAGTTGTTTATTATTTTTTATATACCTAAATACACCTTTAAATTTTCAATTATAAAAAATTGAAAATTTTTGTTTAAAAAATATCTTTTAGATATTCTAAACTTTTAAAGTCTTTTGGAACACTTATATATATTTAATATTATACAAAAAAAATCATTAAGCAAGAGATTTATAAAATAAAATAAAAACAAATCAATTGAAAAGAACTTTTAAAAGTTAGGAAAAATCTAAAAAAAAATCTTGTAAATTTATGAATGACAATTTTGACAATTTAACATTTTTTATAGCATACTTGAAAATTTTAATAATGTCTAAAATCACTCTCAAATAAAAATAATTTATTATATTAATATTATTTTTCAATGAGATAATAGTTATGAAAAATTTTAAAAATGATTAAAGAGGATTTAAAAATTACATAAGGGTATGTTAGTCTTTTGGGTTTTCAAATTTGTGAAATGAAACTTTTTTAGATATAGTTTTTAAAAATGGATGATTTGGGTATTAAAAGATTTTTTTGGGTATTTTCCCTTAAAAAATGGATGTAATACTAATTAATTAGTTGACCTATTGTATGTATGTCAAAATGCAAGAGCAATTGAGTTGATTGCTCAAAATTTTAAAATGGTTTTGTAGTATATCTTTTTATCAAATTTAAAATAGATTTTGAATATCTTTTTATTTTATTTTTTTAGATTTATCCTTCTTATTTATGTTGGATAAATGATCCAAATTCAATGTGATCAATTGTCTTTTCATTTTTGTTGTTTGGAATTTGAATTTGCATAAATCTAAACCATAATGTGACAATTATTAGTTAAATAATAATGCCAATGTTATTTCCATTTTTTTACCGTTTCAATAATAATGTAATCATTATAATTGATGTTCTTTCCATATCAAATCTGAATGCGAATTAATTTTATTACTTATATGTTTTAGCACTTACAATAGTATATTTGGGCTATATAATGGAAATTGGTCTATATAATGATGACCTTCCAAATTTAATGTTGAAACAAACACGACAAAAAAAAATTAGGTTTATTTAAAAAAAAAAGATTTATGTTTTCATCTTCTTCACATCACAATGTTCTCATATTATATTCTCATAAAAACCTCATATTATATAGATCTTCATCAAACTTTATCCATCTTGATCGCACCTACACCTACAAAAATCAATTGAAATCTCGCTCTCATAAAAACCTCATTCCACATTGATCTTCATTAAGTTTTATCGATTGATTCACTTTATTGCACTTACACCTACACAAATGGATTGAAATCTCACGTTTCAATGATAGCATTTCTTACGTGCTTCTCAACCAAGAGATTTCAATTCTTTTAACTCTTAAAACGGTTATTGCTACATTATTGATTTTTAATATATTGATTCATCAAAATTATTATTTTTTGAGATAGAATATTTTTCATAATTTTCAAAAATATTTTCAATAATCTTGAGTCGAATATCTGCTCTTAATAGATGTGAACAATATAATTTTAGTTGTTGCATGTTATTATCAATCCATATAATGAAGAGTTTAATTAACAAGTGGATTTTATTTATGGGTTTTTTTGCATGTATCGATCACATCCAAAAACATACTATTTATTTTTATACCATTCTAAATAGTCTATTTATTGTTATACCATTGGAATATATAGAACTTATTCATTTTTACTATCATAAGTAACTTCCATCCAAATTTTCATTAAAATCATTAAAGTATTGGGTTAATAACCAAATTACCCTTATTTTTATATTTTTTATATTTTATCTTACCAAATAAAATATTTATAAAAATAAAAATATTACTTTTAACATGAAAATGATAAATTTCATCTAAAATAAAAAAACATAAATTTTTTTATGGTATACATGCAAAAAACCCTATTTTTATAGATTCTATCTTTGATTTTGCATATGATCACGTTCACGATAAATTATTATTTATAGATATTTTATTTGTGGACATATCTATTCAAATATTGATATACGAGAGTATGAATACTATATTCATGGTACACTTTCATGGAACTGGTTGTTCATATATTGTGTAATTGAAACATGGGTTCTATTTTTATTGGGTAATATACTAATATATTCATTTTTGTTCAAATTAAATCTATAATCTCGATTTGTTTGAACTATTGAATTTTTATCTTAAATATTCTAGTTTTTTTGTTAATATTTCTGGTTTGAATAGTTATTCTGTTTGTATTGTAATGATCCCTTAAAATTTATTTGGATACGCATCCAATATTAATTGATACAGGTATGTTATTTGGTGTTGATTTATCTTAAACATAGTTATTAATCTATTTTAATAAGTTATCATATTTGACATTACACATATTTAAATATTTTAATGGGTCATTAATTTTGGCTGTTTAAATAATTATGCGTCCATTTTGTGCTTACATATTGATCATAATTTTTCTTGTTCTTTCCATTATATGCAGTCATATTTTATTGTATTTAAGTCATGATTTGAATTTGAATATAATAATTAACTTGATTAATGATTTACTATTTATGTGAGTTGCAATTGTAAATAAGCATTTTCAAATAAGTTTTATTAATGAATATCCTCTAGACACTTGTTAATTCATATTTATTACTCACTTTTTAGGTAACCCAACAAATTTAATTATGACATAGATCAATAAAATAAAATAAAAATTCCAGTACCAACAATATCCATATGTATTACTTCACCCTTTATTTCTTCTTCCCTCTTTAACCAACTTTTCATGTATAACAAAATTTAAATTCTTCATGTTTGGTACAACTTCATGATGCATAGGGCCTACAACACCAACCATGAACCAAATATAATATAAAAATCAATTAAATAACCACACATAGATTTTTTAAAATGAACCATAAAAGTAAAAAAAAAATCATACAAGACCCATTGAAGATGTTAAAAACAAAAATTTATAAAAATATGAAAAAAAATATCTATAAAAATAAAGCACTTTTGAAGCTCTCAAAAAACGCAAAGACAAAGCTTCAATGGTCCTTAGAGAGAGAGGAAATCGTATTCAATGCTAGATTTCATATCAAATAATCAATCCCACTACAAATTTGTCTAACTCGTTTTATGCGTTGTCTAACCAAAAATAACATATCATGCACAAAAATTGATCTTTTATAATAGTAAAAAAATGGGTAAAGAGAGAAGAAAAAAAATGAAGTTATTAGAGATATTGTTGGATCTATTACAAAAAAATTTATATAAAAATATATACTTTCAATTTACAAAGTATGTATTTTTTATAAAAGAAACATGTAGGATTAAAAATCAAAATGATTTTGAGCTTTAAACGGGATTGAAAACAGCAAAAGGATTGAGCATTTTTTTTTAAAGAAAGTACATGTAGGATTAAAAATATAGATAACATGTAGGTGTAAACTTCAAGGGTGTTGGATCGAACTGAATATCTGTTCAAACCTAAACTGCGATGCATAGAGTCCAACCAGAACCTGACTTTAACCTACGGGTTTAGGTTTAACATTTAAAAATGTCTTAAGTCCAAAATAATAACTACACGAATCATCTTTGCGAAGAACCGAAGCCAAAAATCATATCATAATTATAACTTCTCAACACAGAACAAATGAAAATTTTCAGAATCCAGAAAATAACAAAATTGAATGAAGGATAAAATCTGATTAAAAAAACTATCAAGGGCATCCGCTCCATCGCTGACGTGTGAGGTGTTGAAAAAATAGTGCTATTATCATATTAAAGGGTTCTCCACCAAATACAAATTCACATGCAATTCACAAACCCCAACTGTTTGGGTCCTTACTCAAGATCTACACGCATCATATTTAAATATTGTTTCATCGCATTTTTTAATCGATGTGGAATTATACATTTTAGAGAAAATTAAACATCAAATTAAATTTTTAATCTATATATTTAAAAACTAATTAATACATTTTTAATAAAAATGTATTAATTTTTCAACAGGCTTCGTCCCTCTCGTCTAGGGTTTGTATACAAGACAACAAAACAACATCCCAGTTTTCATTTAATTGTGGGCCAAACCTTCTTCCTCTTACTCCGGAATGGGCTAAGCCTTTGGGTTGAATTTGTATATAGAAAATAATTTATTCAACCTACACTATCAGTCTACACTTGGTTTTGAATTTTTTAAAACTTCAAAACAATAGTAGACAATATTTCTGTTGTTACCAGGTACATTTTCTTTTATTCTTTTAGGTGAAAATGTTATCATAAACAGTTAGTTATGCATCCAAACTATTGATTTTATTTTTCCAATTTTTTAGAAAAGTGACTTTTTATAACCCGAAGGAATTTCTTTTTTTTTTCCATTTGAAAGATGATTTTCTTTAATACATGCATCGATAGATTTTGCACACCACTCTTTCATTTTCTTCAATATACATGCATTGATATATGAGCGTTGAGACTGTCTTTTTGCAGTCAATTTGTGCAACACTATGATATTTTAGTTATACTGTGTTGTCATAAAAAAAAAAATTTTAAAGAGAAAAAATATAATATTGTATCTCAGTGTATATTTTACTTCATATAACAAAATTTATTTTAAAAGAAAAGTGTATGATTTTATAATTAAAAAAATGTGTGGGCTACAAATGGGACTACACAGGTAGATGTGTAAAACGGGCTATGTCGGGCTTGGCAACGAACCTCCAACGGGCCTAGCCGGCCAGCCCGTAATTCTTTTTTAAAATATATTTTATTATTTTTAAGATTTTTTTTTTTAAGTCTGTAGACTATTATTTAATGAATGATTTTTCACTTATTCATATTACAGTTTAAGTCTTTATATTTAAATGATATATTCCTTATTAGTTCTTCTAGGACCTATCATTAAATTGCATATACATATACAAAGAAAGATATATAAATGTATTACATATACATATATATATATACACAAAAACATTATATATACTTGATAAAACAATAAGATAAACAATTATTCAACATATTATATACATCGTCTATACATCGTCATGTTGTAGAAAACAATTTTTGTGGGACCATGTGGGACCAATAAGCAGTGGCAAAGTCAGGTTGGGACTAGGAGGGCCCATGCACCCCCTGGCTTCTTTTTTTTTTTTTTCTTTTCATTAGGGCCACGTACATATCCTCCTTTTCACCTTTTTAACAGGGCCCATGTGCCCCTCCATCCACTCAACCTCTACAAGTCAATAACAAGTCAAGCTTAAAAGCTTGCTCCTACCCAAAAAAACAAAAAAAAATTAAACTTGGTCACTTTTATCAACCAAAAGTTATACCATACATGTTTTTATTTTGTAAAAAATAGTAAACATTATCTAATAGGGTATAGGTTTTTATAAAAAGTATATATAGCTCAATTTTAAATTGAATGAACTTATTTTAATAAGTATAAGAAAATATTTAATGAGATATATACATCATCTAATTATGCATATGCTTTACTAGATTTTTAACAAAATATACGAGACTGTAAATTAAACTGTAAAAAAAATAAATGTAACAACGCCAAAATAACAACTGCAAAATCCCATGAAGCAACACAAATCGGAATAGTCAAAAAAGAAAATTAAAAAAAAGTAAAAAAGAAAATATAACCACCATGATGTATTGATGTGGATGGATCCACCGTCCAATTTTGTCCTCACAAATCACCCATTTTTTTAATTAACCTCTCCCTTCCCTTTCCTCATCTATAAAAAAAAATCTCTAATTTTTACTTTTTATTCCATTAACCTTCCCACAATTAGGAATATGCAATCATCTCCTCTCCCCCATCAACATTTCAAAGGTATATAATTTTTTCCTTTTACATTATTATCGTTTTTACTAATTTATTTAAAATTTACAATATTTGTGTAAATATATAAAATAATCAAATATAATATTTATTATTTCTATAGATTCATTACCTTAAACTTTAGATTTGAAGAAGAAAAACACAATAAGATTAAGTTTGCAGGACAATAGGTAAACTATTTAGTTAGTTTTTTATTTTTATTATTTATATAAGTCACATTAGGCTTTCCCTTATAAAAATTTTGATTGTGCCACTGTCAATGATGTGTCATGTCATGTTGGTTTTTTAATATGTCGTATCTTGTGTCATGCCGTGCTTGCTTAACCTGTTTTACATCTCTATGCACAGGGTTAGACATATTATTTTCTTTTATATATATTCATTGAAATACTTATTTTATTTTTTATTGAAATATAAATTTCAAAAAAAATGCCTGTACCAAGCATTATCATGAGAAGGTAAAAAAAGGTAAGGAATCATGCTTAAAACTTATTGATAAAAAAATGATAAAGTGACTTTCATTACATATCTAATCATGGCCTTCTTTTCATATCATTATTATAATTAAATTCAATCAAAAATCTTAAATATATGGGACCAAAATCTTAAATATATGGGACCAAGGCTCCTTATTCCCCACCTAACACACCCTCCTCTGTCATTCTTCATTGCTGTCTCAGTCAATCCAAGTGGTGGTAAGTTCATCTTTTTGGAGAAGCAAAAGAAGAATAAGACAAGATATTAGCTATTTGGATGCGACACCAACATTTGATCTACATATCTATCCTTCTTTATGTTGGAAAAAAGTATCATTATGTTACGTTAATCAAACCTCCATTAGAATAAAATAGTACACTTAAAACCGTGTCCTAATTTTTATAATCCCAATATAAGTACCTAAGAGATATGAGTTGCTGAGAAGGTGGGTTAAAATAGTAACAGATTGGATTTGAATTTTTTTATGAAAAAAATCTTGATTGTTGCCACTTTAGACAAATGTATGTTTTAGAACAAACTTTCTCAAAAAGAACATTTTTTTAAGAAGGAAGTTGTATTTGTGAGAAACCTTTTTTTTTAATAAAATGCTAAAATGGTTAAAATTTATCATGTTACAATATAACGACATTCATGATAAGAAAATAAACAATGTCTAAAATCATTACACAATTACAGTTTAACAATGTACATAGAATTGTTAATAATGTACACAGATAACTTAATAGTGTACACATATTGTGAAAAAAATGGATAAAAATGAAAAATATAACGGGGCCTGAGAACTTTAAAAAACTTCACATCTTCTCGGATAAAATTTATTCAGATTCCCTAAGAAAGCAAAATTAATCTCCCTTTTTTAAAATAAAAAAAATATACTCCATCTAATAACAAGTTTATTTTTTTTATAAAAACTAAAATATATTTATTACTTTAATAAATTGTATAAATTTGTTTACATAGTATGCATAAAAATTTAATGAATTTTACAACGAGGTTGAGACTAATTCATCATCCATTTAATCACGAAATTGATCAAATTTCGGTTGGACGTGGACATTACATCTTATACATAGATATAGAGAAAAAAAATTTACCAAGGGATGTGAAAATTATAATCCATCTTCTCCAGAAGATTTCATAAAATATATCCTCATTAAATCTAGTTTCCATGAACAGTCAATCACACACTCCATCATCCCTAAATGTACATCAATAATGTTGCAATAATTGTCTGACTCCATAATTCACTCTGGTAAAAGCACCAACCAAAAATGCATTCAATCAGTGGGACTCAATCACAAAAAAATAAAGTTTGGGTCCCATTGATTTAATTTTCTTCATCGCGAAACAATGGGCATATGACTTTTTACATATAACTTCCAAAAACCTGTCACTGCATCAATGAAACTCATTGGAGGGAGGGCATCAATAATAATTAATAAAATTAAGGGGGGGTTGTCAACATCTTGACGACGTGTAATGAGAGGCCCACACCTGTCACGTAGTGGAACAACCGTAAGAATCACCAGGTCCACCACTCTCCAATCACGTGACTTTAACGCTGCTCATCCAATCAAACACCGCCACGTAGACAAATCACGCGATCACAGGCCCCCAGTGGGCCCCTACCTTGTCAATTTGATTCCAAGGGCAAAAAAGACATCTCACACTGAAGAGAAGAGAAGAAAAGAGAATCTTTTTTTAATAGGAGACACGTAGCTTTCAAAACATCGCCACCTGTGACAAGGGACGACCGGCGTGTGCCGGTCATAACCGGCAAGTACGTCATTCTTAGCCGGTAAGCGTTGGCGACTGTGTGTCAGATCTACCGCTCTAGATTTAACAATCATTGTATTGTATGTTTTATTTTTTTTATTTGGCTTTTAATTTAAAAGTGCGTCCGAATCTGGTCGTCTAATCAAAAGACCCCACACGAGCACAAAACACACTGACAGTGACGTCTCCATCAAATCAATCTAAACCGTCCGTTTATAAAATCCAACGGTCCATGGATGTAGAAGAACAACAGAAGCTGAAGTCCCTCTATAAAGCTGAAGTCCCTCTATATAACAATAATTCAAGAGGGAAGAGAAACCCAAACACAACCAACCTCTTCAGAAGATAATAATAATTCAAGAAGGAAGTCTCTCAGAAGAGAAACCCAAACCCAAACACAACCTCTTGAGAAGATGTTGAGGATCATCCCGGGAGAACGGACGGCGGTGATTGAAGAGGGGAGGCGGTCACACTCACCGAAGGGGTGGAGGGCGCGGGAGGCGGAGGGGGTGGGTCTGGGGATAGTGGCGGCGCTGGAGAGGGAGAGGGAGAGGGAGAGGTTGAGTTTTCACGTGTCGGTACCGATGCCTATAGTGGGTAAGAGAAGCTGTGATGAGGAGTTCAAGGTGGCAGAGTTTCTGAGCTCGTGTTACCTTTGCAGGAAGAAATTGCATGGGAAGGACATTTACATGTACAGGTATAGGAGGATCTTTATATATGATATGTACGTGTAAGATTTTATTTGTGTTGAATGGATTTGTTATTGATGAAATGAATGCATGTGTTGTTGGCAGAGGTGAGAAGGCGTTCTGTAGCATGGAGTGTCGGTACCGACAGATCGTGAGTGATGAGTGCCAGGAGAGTTGTGGGTCGGAGATGTCGAAGTCGTCGGAGATCTCGAACTCGCCTTACACGACGGGGCGGTTGTTCTCCACAGGAGTTGCTGCTGCTTAGTGTTTGTGAATTGTGATAGTGTATGTGAGAGATTTTTAGATGAAGTAGGTTAATAGGTTATACTTGCGGGGAGATTGGTAGTCTTTTCACACCAAACAATTGTAGGGGATTGATGGTATGGGCCATGTAAGGTTTCTGGCCTTTTTTTTTTTGTATTGATAAATGGGGATATAGAACAAGGTTTTGGGTTTGTTTTAAAGAGAACCATTTTGGGGTTTTTTTATTATTATTATAAAAATCAAAATCTATACATGGTTTGGAATTTTGAGAGGTTGTTCATCTTAAATTTTGGTTGGAATTACCTTAAAAAAAAATGGTTGGAATTAATGAATGCCAGTTTCTATGCATAAATTCACAATTGAAGCATGTGGGTGGCAAATTGGATTCCTATCTTTTGGTTATTTTGTAGAACTTATGCTGTTTCTAGAGGGGGATTTTTAGAAAAAGGTTTGTGGAGTTAGTGATGTGGACATTTAATGACAGATCCATCTAAATGAAATCAACATATGCATGTTCTCGGAGGCTACTATTTTTGCAGAACTGTTTGACGAGGGGACAGAGAATGGATTCCGGACCAAGTGAGGGGAAGATGGTAAAAAAATATATGGAGGGCGCTGTTACACTCGATCCTTGTTCAAAATCTAGTAAAGATATATATATTGTTAAATTTTTTATATTTATTAAATATTAATTCAATCAATTTTAAATAAAACCATATATAATTTTTATCAATTGATATAATATACATATTTGTTAAAACTTATAAGTTACAAATTATAATTTTTAGCTTAAAATAAACAGTTGTTGTATGTTTATTTAAACTTATTAAAATTTATTTAAACTAAAAACAACTTTAAAAAGTCATAATCTCTAAATTGAGTTAGAGATGCTTTTCAGATTATAACTTATGAAATTAATGTTTAAAAAAATGTGTTTGGAATTTAATACCCTTTATTTTATTTAACAAAGACAAATCCTTTCATCTTCTCTAAATATTCATTTTATCTACTAAAAATTTAAAATAACTCATAAGATTTTAAAAAAAACTTAACTAATGTAAGATTAAAACTTTAAATTGTAATTTTTTTTTATAAAATAAAATTTAGATTACCGCTAGAATATTTTAGTTGTGGAATTCAATATTTCATTAAATTTTTACATTTTATTTAATGTTAATGGACGATAAGTGAGTCATCATTATTTTATAAATAAAATCACATTATTTTATTAAAGAAAATTTAAATTTAACTTATACACATAAAAGGGGAATTTTTGACAATTACACAATAAAAACTATTTTACAATTTATTCTAACTAACATCCATAATTATTTATTCTCTATTTTTCAACAATAAACATTTTAACTACTTATCAAAAAAATTATAATCTATAATCTATAAATTATAATACATAATTTATAAATTTAAACTACAACAAAACAAACATGGCCAATGTTTATTATTTTTAAAAAACTAAAAACATATGTAACCTACCTTTTAAAATGTAAATTGGTTAAGAGTCGACCAGATATTAATTAGTCAGTGGAATTTTAGGTGTGCGAATGAAATTTAGGTGGCAATTTAATTCCAATACAATGATAGCATTTCTTTTTTTTCCCCATTTATTATTCGCTTTTTGAGGTGCCGTGAGGCTTATTAAACTATAACAACTAAAGTGCTTGACAAAAATAAAAAAATTAAAACTACTCAAATGAATGAAATGCAAATTTTTCTACATTTTAGACTAGAAAAAAATATTTACTAGATCAGAACTGCATCAGTATCAACTCCCAAGTAAAAATAGGACAATCAGAGAACATCCATACATGTTTGAAAGGGATAGAGATCTTAATTACAACATAACCCGCTGAGAATCAACCAGTACAAAGAGACCTATCTTAGTGGCAGTCAATAAAAGAGCAGCAACTACACTGAATTTTTTATGATTCATATTTGTTATATGCCAATTTCAGGCTGGTAGAAAATGATGGATACAAAATCAAAATACCAAACCACAAACAATCACATTATAAATTCCACATAGCAGTATCTATGATTGTTATCCGTTTAAAATTAAAATTAAAAAAATAGAGCTACCACCACAACAGTCAAATTCAATAGCACAAGCTGCACAACCATCAAACCAAACTACATCAAAAACATACACTGAAGATCAACAAATCATCAATCACTCTGTCCCATCTCCCCAACCAGGATATACTTCAATACCACCAGTATTAAAATTTATAATAATAAAAACCATAGAATAATTCCTTAAAATAAGTATCCTCAAAAAAAAGTTTTTAAAAAAAAACAACAAATATTCCCCTAGTGTACTTTTACTCGTACAAACATCACATCATGATAAGATTATATTCTTATACATCCACAGAATATAGCAAGCACTAGAAAAACTAAATTATAGATAAAAAAAGAGAAATGGAGGGGGCACCCATTATGTAGAAATAGAAATAGAAAATGTTAAAAAGTTTCATGAAAGCCAAACAGCGCCAAACTCTTAACTTCATTGGTAGTACATCAGCTGCTGTGCCGTGGCAACGTTCGGGTACCCTCCATCATAGATGGCCTGGCTCGCTCCACCACCCATCCCCATCACCGCATGCTTGATGGCGTGCGGGCCCTGGGCCTGCATGAGTGCCGCTTGGCCTGAACCCATCTTGCTCAGCGCCAGCTGGCGCTCGTATGCCAGGAGATCTGTGGAGATGTTTGGGAAAGGGGCAGCGGCGGGTGGAGGAAGCGGGGTGGAGCTCGATCCCGGTGGAGTAGGCTTACTGCCCCATGAGCACTGCCAAGCAAACATGAGCCAGAAAATCAGGGAATCAAGAGCTTTCGCAATGCAACTACAGTTGATTGGAAACCCACCATTTAAGCATTTTCTTTTATCATGCTTATAAAAGAACACATCTTCAAAACATTGAGAATAACAATAATAGTATTTAGAATGACAATAAGAATAACATCAAGAATAACAGAAAAAAAAGGAATTTAGAATAACATGAAGAAATACAAACTCTGAATCAGGATATTGCAAACACCACAGGTGGCCACTTAAGACGGATAATGAACAAATATCTTACAAATTGTAAAAGGACGAGAGAAAACTCACCTTGATAGGCTTCCCAACAAGAATCCGACCATTGCCCATCTGGATAGCCAAAGCAGCTTCTGCATGTGTGCTGTACCTCACAAATCCAAAACCTTTATCCCGTTGTATACGAACTTCTTCAATAGCTCCGGCACCAAGGGCATGGAACTGACGATGGAGATCAAGCTGTGTAACCTGCCAGTTTTTGAATTTCATGAGAAACAAGTAGACACAGCGAGTATAATATATGATATCAACATTAAAATTAATCATACAATATTTCAAACCCCATCATGCTTTGTACTTTTGATATTAAAAGTTTCGGAAAAAAACACAATTTGGAGCCAAGCAAATATACAAGTAAAACCGAAAAAACTGCTTGTTTAAAAAAAAAAGCTCTCCTTACTTCCCCCCGGGGGTGGGTGCCCACATAAATCATGAAGAACTAGCAAATAGATGGAAAAATGAGAAATACTAGCCTCAGCAGCAAGGTTGCCCACATAAACAGTTGTATACTGCTGATTATTCTCTGGGCCATCTTCATTGACAGTTTCCTGGTTATCTTCTGCAAGACCAAAAAAAAGGCTCAGTGCAACCCAATTATCCATGAGATAAAAAAATTTGAATTTCAAAATACAATGCTGATCAAATATGTACTTCAGTTATTGCCAAAAGAATCTCGAACAGCTTCTCTAAGTGAGGGGATTTACTGATTTATATACAACATATTCTAAACTCATTTCACCATTTGACTGATTTCCTTGAACATAATGAAACACATCTCACATAGCTAAAGCACGATTCCCATACGAGAGGCTTTACTAAAAGATTATCTAAAATCATTTCACCATTCAACTATTTTTCTTAAATATAAAGAAGCAAATAGCTAGCATTTAAAGCTGAATGTTCCAGTACAATGAGAAGTCTTTTTTCAAAGAAATGGATCCTTCCACAAAACAATGCACTGGCTACGTTAGAATCAGTAATTGAAAATTATAAGGATGATATTTAAAGAACATATATATATATAAAGTAAAACAAAATGATGGGTTTAAGATAAGACCAGAAACAAACACCTTAATACTTAAGGATCATTTGTATCCTATATGTCATTACAAGCAAAATTAACCTGATTCATGGAAAAGCGAAAAGAAACAAAAAATTGAATATCTAAAAAGAATAATGACTTTGTACCAACGATTGTCATTGCTAATTTCCTAAATCACAACGAATTCAAACTAGCGGAGTTCAAGAAATTTAATAAAATAACACTTCTTCTGACTGACACAATTTAATTTCATTATAATATATTATGTCACACAAACAAGCTACATAAAATAACACACAATCATTGGCTTACCTGTGCTTCCATTTGTTAGTTCAACGACACTCTTGGAATCTGAGCTTTGTTTGTCATCATTTGCACCAGCTCCTTTTGTTGCCCAGTTGCATCTAATCTGTCTACTACCCAGCCACTTCCCTGTAAATGAAATCCAACATATATTAAGCAATTTATCCAATATAAATGAATTGCTGGCTCAACAGAGCATCCTGAGTTTCTCCAGCACACCAACACTTTAAAAACAGGAATAACTAAAGCACTCTAATAAGGCTCATACTGGCAAACATCTGTCATATATAATCAAATCCTAGATCATTCCAAAAAATCTTTTAAGGGTTTTAAATGCAATTACAAGGATAACACAAAGCAAAGAAAGAGATCATTAATAGAATTGATGAAGAATTTCATAACTTCTCCCATATTGGCTAAACTGATGGGCATATTTTTCTGTGCTAGATATTCTAGATGATTCAAAACTTGCAAGCATCTTAAAGCATTTCTTTGATAAAAGGTGGTGTCACCAATTTATATAAATGAAGTTGGTAGACTAGAAGAAAAGATAAGGACAAAAACAAAACAGAAAAACAGGATGACAGCAAAGTATCCCCACAGCATCGCAATACATTGTTGTAAGAAACAAAGGAATACAATAGAATAACACTCGCTGTCTAACATACCAGTCAGGTCGTTTATGGCACTCTGGGCATCCTGGAAAATGTTTAGATAAAACTAATGAGGAAAATGGCTAACATTATACATATAAATAATAAGCAAAAGAATCAAGCATCTCACATTTTGGTTCCGGAACGCAACAAATCCAAATCCTCTTGAACGCCCCGTCTTTTGATCCCACATGACTCTTGCATCTCTGCAAAGTAGAACAAGAACATGAAAATTTTTAACAAGGAAGAACATGCTAAGAAAAGTCAATGATTTCGATAGCAAATATAGAATCCATAAATATGCAAGAAGACTATAAGCATCTTTGGAAATATACTAGCCATAATATAGTCAATGAAACATGGAAATGTCTGAGCCTGCAAACTTACGAACAACTGGGATAAACAGAGAAGCAAGCATATAAGGTGTTATCAGTAACTTCAGGGGCTAAGTCACCAACAAAAATGTTGAAGTGGCCTGCGAATCACAACAACAAAGCCATGAAAATCATATTAAAACACAAATATTATATACATCACTGATTGTAAAAGGGGGCAAGAATTCTGACTCGATGTGTCCTCCCTTTGACCACTAGCATACGCCCAATTAACTTTAATAGGCTGACCAAACCTGGCGGTTTACATAAAAGAAGGTTAAGTACTTTGATAAAAATTAAATCAATGAACAAGGAAACATGATAACTGACATGGATTTCACTTACAGATGCCTCCCATTGAGATTCATGATAGCAACAGCAGCTGATCGTCGATCATAATAGTCAACAAAACCATAGGATGACTAAGGTCATGCAAGTAAGCAAAAATAACCAATATAAGAAAAGAAAAACAGTATAAAATGGTATAAAAATAGAAAAATTCAATAAGATATTGCTTTTGGATAATAAGATCTTTTTTTTGGTAAATTGAGATTTAGAGTAAAACATAAATCTAAAATAAAAGCAATGGATTACACTGTAAAATTAAGAAATACACAACACAATTGTCACGGTAAAGAAAGAATGGTTAAATCATTTGCTTCTAGAAAACGTGACCAGAAGATGAGACAATAGTGACATATATATCAATATATGGGATGAACTAGCTAACAACAATAGCAAATGCCTCTAGCCATCCACCAACTGGGTTAAGTAACAATACTTCAATAATCAAGTATAAATGCATCACAAAATAGTGCAAATAGCCTTTGATATACCGTGCAAACAATCGAATTGTTCATGGGCAATGCAAACCCCTTTGACAGGTCATGCTCGCGTAAAGGAATGCCAGTTATTGTTTTGGGGCTACATTAAGAAGCTCCGATCAATCATCTCTTCTATGTACAGTCATTTCGGGATTAATCAAGCCTGAGTAATGTGATGCTTACAACCACAAGAATCCCTTTACCTTTCCATTATTTTTATTCACCCAACATTTTTTTGCCTATTTGCAAAGATATGTTAACTGCCAAATACGATAAATTTGATAGCTTTCAATTACGGGAAGTATTTCACAAGAAATGCATCATACCGTGACATGTGGAGGTACAGTAAACCTTCACGTTCACTTGAACTTGGGACATCCAACTAAATTGGGTAATCAAACTTCAAAAAGCATTTTGAAGACTAATTTCATTTTTAGAACCATTACAAAACTTATCTAAAATTATAAAATCAACATCAACACTCCCCATTGAAAATTAACACATGTAAAATCTATATATCATTACATGAAATAAGAACTAGATATATTTATTTGGAAAATTTATTATTAGATTAAAAACTATTATATTGCATGAAATACGAACTAGATCATTACATCTTTTAAATATGAAATTTTTGTAGCTCCCTATACAATGCTCACTCCGGAAGAAATAAAAAGTTAAATATGAGTTAACCCAAAATAATGACCACTTATTGTTCAAAGGAATCTTTTTACTAATAAAATGGCTACTACTTATTCCTCAAAATAATGAGATAACCAATAATGATCACGAATTGAGAGCGTAAGCACAGTATTGTTTCAAGGAATAACTTCCAACAGATGTCAAAGCATAGTTGTATGAGCAACCCCTAGGTGGCTAGGTGACCCGCATGTGCCTAGGCATCCGTCCGCCCAACCAGTATGTTCATAAGTTCATTAGGTGAGCGCTTGGGCCTATACACGTGGGACGTGCCTAGTCGTCGCCCGACCCACCTAGGCATAATAAACGGGTCAGGCAGACCCTAATGGACTTGGCCCGTTTATTATGAACAATTGAGATTGAAACGAATGAATACTAGGATTTATCAAAACAACAAAAATATAAATAATTAGCCTAAGTGTTTTGATTAAAAAAAAGTTTAACTAAAAACTGACATTTTCAATACATTATTCATTGACTCATGACTAAAAAAGTCAAAAACTTTTATAAAACAATTTTAATAGTGATATAATTCATGACGATCAGAGTATCGATTTTCTCATTTTTTGGTGTCCAACAAGCAACAACAAAAAGAGGATGCAGTAGTAGTAGTAGTAGCAGCATGATAGTAGGTAAACACCCCCCCCCCCACACACACACACACCAACCACGCCCATGGTCACATTCCAACCTTGTACACCCAAAAAAATAAAAATAGCATTCTCATCTTATACCGACTTGTAGAAAAAACAAAGTATGCGTATTTAGAGAACATAGTAAAATCATCATCTTAAATAACATGTGTAATTAAGTGCAGCCCAGGCACGCTTAGACTCTCCTGGTCGCCTACACAACAACTGTGTCAAAAGTCACCTGCCAACTACTAATTATAAGGCTCTAAAACTTTAATCTAAGACCATACATCCATTCAAATGGGCATCTACTTGAATGATGCAGGAGCATCAATGTGTTAGAAGATGCTATGTTGAAGAATCAAGGCAAATATGTGTCAAATGTCACCTGCCAACTACTAATTATAAGGCTTCAAAACTTTAATCTAACTTAGACCATTTATCCATTAAAATGGGCATCTACTTTAATGATGCAGGAGCATCAATGTGTTAGAAGATGCTATGTTGAAGAATCAAGAAAAGTGTCATGCATTAAAACATGAGAAATTCTAGCATAGATAACAATGGCGTGTTCTTCATAAATTGATGTCAAATAGACAGGAAATAACACTAACACACAAAGTCAAACAAATATGGAAAGAAAGGGAAAAAAATGTAATACCCACCAGAACAAATCAACACAACACTAACCTTCTCTTTCCTTATGAGTTTGCAACCTTCAAGTGCACCAGTGCTCTGGAAAACCTCCTGAAGAAGTCCTTCGGTAACCTGCGGGTGTATGTTTCCGATATACCTGCATTTCCAGAATGCATGCCCGGGAAGAGAGCATCAATTTCATGGATTTTCTTCTTAAAAAAAAGAGTATCCCCTAAATAAATTTCAAACTATAGAAAATGGGAATGCAATTAGTTTCACTAGTATACGTTGCCACAAAACCCTAACACCCCTGATATGAAGACGTAAAATGTGAAATTCTAGGCCCTCTTAAACCGGGTAAACTAGAGAAGAACAAGAACTTTTTATTGCCAGAAAGAAGATACAAGAAGAAGTTCCACCAATGATCCAAAAATAAGTGGAAAAAGAAAATTAAAAGAGCAAAGGCAAAGTTTAGACACCCATCATCATATGATAATTCCATTAGTTATAATATCAGATGCTAAAAAATAAGAGGAAAAAATAAAGTAAAATAAAAGTGTCGTGACGACACTCACACACTGCGGCATGAACTCGGATCAAAACCAGGAGGCAGATTTCCACTTGGGATTGGCTCTATCTGCAAAAATAAAAATGTGAAAAAACAGGAAAAGAAAAAAGGAAATCTCCAACTACTACAACATAATTAAAACCTAAAAAACATCTATGATTCCTAAAAACAAGATAAGCACGTTCTCCTAGATCACACGTCTCTAAATACATGTGGGCATTCTACAAAGGCTTATTTTAAAAAACATTTTAAAGCAAGTAAATGAAACATTTCTCATGCCACCACTTTCTCAAGTGATTCAACAGAACCACTAACCCTAAATCAACCAAATATCAGCAAATACTGATCGGAGAAAGTGAGCTATAACAAACAAAAGGTTTAGAAAGATATCACAAAATATAAAACTACATCATAAACCCCAAGAAAACAAGAGATTTACACAAAAAAAAAAACTAACTTTTGATTGCCAGAACTCAAAATCCCAAATATCACTACAATTGATTGAATCAAACACAGAAAAGAAACACTCGAAATGAAACCATGCCTAAGAAAACCAAATACGAGAGAATCGAAGACCTGAGGAGGAGCCAATAATCCAGGATGATAGAGCGACTGCTGTTGCTGAAGGAGAGCCGCTTGTTGCATCAACGCCAGCTGCTGCTGTTGCTGTTTCAGCCTCTGCTGCTGCATTTTTTTTTTTTTGGGGGGGGGGTCTAGGGTTTCCCTTCGAAGTCTTTCTTCGATCGAGCGGGGAATCGAAGGATAACTAGAGTTCGGGTTTTGAAAACAAAAACAAAACAAAAAAAAGAGGGAAAATTTACTCACCAAAAAAACAAAAAAAGAAGGAAAAAAAACCCTCGAAATCGAGGGAGAAAAAAAAGAAAAAAAAAAGAGAGAAAGAAAGAGGAGTGAGAGACAAAGGCGAGAGAAATGGAAAGCCCTCGAAGTGCTTTTTATTTTTTACTTTTTTTTAGAGAAACCGAATCTGATTTATCGTAGCGCGAGATATGTCGAAGGAGTTATCACAGCCTTTGAATCGGTAGAATTTTGTTATGTAGTCAGAGTCAGACCGTTCGATTGCAGAGAGCTTTTATGGTGGGATATGGTCCGAGCAAATAGTGGGCTGCAAAGAAATGGATTGATTTTAGGATTAAATTATTTTTTAGTTTTTGAAAAATCACTTTTGTTTAAAAGTGGAACGTATTTTATATATAAAATATATAATATATGTATTTTTAAAAAAAATTAATGTACGTTAAACATTTTTCTTAGAGTGCTATTATACTCAATTTTTTTCTTAATCCAAAATGTAGTCATATATACCACATTAAAAATCCAGTGAAGCATATACTTCGTTAGATGTTATATATACTTCGTTAGATGTTATATATACCACATTAAATATTTTCTTACACTCTAAAAATTGTTCATTCAACTCAAAATGAAACAATATACATTTTTTATCAAAGCATATACTTCATTAGATAATGTTCACTATTTTTAAAAAAAATAAAAACATGCAAGGTGTGAGTTTTGATCAATGGATGTAAACATTTTCCTTTTTCTTAGGCTCCTCGTGCAATCAAACGGGGCGGATTTCGACGGAATAAAAAACTGGATTCCTTTTAATTTCTCTCTCAAAATCCGTGTTTTAAAAAACTCAGAAACTGCGATTTTCGGTCGAAATTGATTTTTTGAATTGAAAAGCAACTTTCTCTACCAAACATTAAACTCCTTTCAAATATTGATTCCTGAATTAAAAAAAATCATTCTAAAAAAGTCAAGGTCTAAAATCATCTTAAAAAACAGCTTTATTCCCAAAGCTACTTTTCAATCTGTGTTTCTAAACGGACTCTTAATAAAAAAAACTCTTGCTACAAAACTGTTATGCCAATATATCTTATGATTCTCTGTGCTGTGAAGCCAAGATCTATTTCCATCCCCAATTTCAGCCCTATGTATCGATAGAAAATTAACAACATATATGCTCACATTAACCAGACATGTATTTCAAAAAAAAAATTTATATTTTTTATAAATGCATTCATGCAATTCATTGGAATATATACTTCATTTTTTATAAAAGCAATACCATCATCAAATAAAATATACTATTTTTAAAAAATTTAAAATATGTGTATACTGATATTAAGGCTAAAAATTGGAGCTAGACGTAACATTATCCATAAATGAAGGTGCATCACATAAATAACATAAAAGTATTTGAAATAAACATGCATGATTTTTATGTAAATTTAATTAATATAAAAATATCTTTATTAAATAAATTTATATTAAATATTTAACACTACCACATTACCTTGCTAACCCATAATCATTTTTAAAAAAATCACATACATGAATTCTCAGTATCCTGTGTCTTTGTCACACAGACAACCCAAATCATCCATGGAGGACAACGATATTCATCTCATATTAAACATTTATCCCAAAACAAATTAGTGTAAACCCTATTCCAGTTAAATAACGTATATGATTATAGACTACACTACATTTCTAATAACCTCGAACAATACTCTGTCCCACTTTCCCACACAACAGAATAAGAAAACCCAGAAACAACACATGTAGTCGTATAACAAAATCTGGAAAATATTGATCATGAACTTCTTTTGGGTGTTATGAATCGGACATGAGGAGAGCAACCATGGCATCAGCAGATGCAGGGCCTGTCATTGTTCACGCTCGGTATTATGTTCTCAGGCGACACCAACCTCACAAACTCTTTGAGCTCTGTGAAACTGCAATGTTCGCTGTACGGGACTTCATACCTATATACCCAAGAACATCACAACCTTAAGCACGTGTCACATCAGCATTTACAGAGTTGCAGCATAGGCAGAAGAAGCATTGCTTGAACATTCAGTCTATCTTGTGGAAGAAAAAAACATGAATTCGTGTATTCAAAGTTTATCACCAGCATTGTTCAGATTGGTCTGTTAGAAAATTTAGAACACACGATTCCCAAACTTTAAGTTTGATATCAAACGCACAATCACATAAGCAAACACATCTAAGAGAAATGACATGAGATGGAAGTCATGGAATGGAACCCATACGGGGAAATTATCCACTATAATTATACTTTCTCAACATCGATGGCATTGTGCATGAACACTTATAAGAACATTTCTATAAACTACAAAATGTTGCTTCTGAATATCATCATATCATAATGGGACAGAACTCTATGAAATTATTAAATATGGACAAGGAATGAGTAAGAAATTCTAGTTAAATCAGCTTTGACAAGTGAAGGTGGCCTAAAATGATGCATTGTTTTGCTCAACAATTCTTTGATGAGATATAGAATTAGCTAGAATGATAGGTAAATTACCTGATAACAGTGCCCTGCTGCCACCTTCTACATGGAGACTTTTTCTTCCCTTTTCCAAATGTCCATCCAGTAGGGGAGAAAGCAACTATTAGATTGTAGCGACCCTGATACATGACACATTGAAACATCAACAAAAGATGAAAGGAGCATATCTGGATATGTGTGAAGTTCTTGCGAAGAGTGAGCCTCACAGAATATTGATTGGATAGATGCTTCATTCTTTTAAAGCTTGCAATTGTCCACATCGGGACAACATGGATATGACTTTCCATTTCATTCACTGTAAACCATTGCATATCCTCCTTGGGGAACCCTAAGCACTCTAATAACCGAAGTTTTGCTGCACCAACAAGACCTTCTTTCGTAGACATCGAGCAACCTCCAAGAACAGCCTCTCTTTTCCTGCACTAAGAACAAACAAGTTATAAATTAACATAAATCATGAAGGAAAGAAGACAAGCACATAACATGGTGCATTACCTATTGTATAGCTACCAATCAGAAATAGAGTCTTGGGATTGAAAGCCTCCGCCTGAATGGCCTCAATGACAAACTGTATTACTGCTTCCTGTTTTGGAAAATCATACTACACAGAATATTATAAATTTGAAGTCAGATGTATGTCACTACCTTCATTTTGTTACATATACCATGTCGTGGTGATCAATCAATGTGAAATGCATAGTGCGCACCTGAGGGTTACAATAAGTCGTATCAAGAATAAGTGTATGAAGTCGGCATGACCGCAACACTGGATCACTCACCATTTCTGGACAAAATCTAAAATCACCAGTGTGAAGAACAGTCTGATAGATGAAATAAAGTGAGATTAAATTCAAGGAACTTAAAGTGAGAGTTTCCACTAATATATTAAGTAAAATAAGACTGAAAAGAGAAAAATCTTTGTATATACCAGCTTAAGGGATCACTCACCACACCTTACCATTTGGCAGTTCAAACAAAAGAATTATTGAACCAGGACAGTGGTTTGCATCCAAACATGTCACGTCAATGCCAGCAATTCTAATTTTCTGGTTGAGTGGTAACACATGCAATCTATCTAATGAAACCCCAATCTTAAAATTTACAAGCTGTGCAGTGATTTCAGAGCAATATATCTTTCCATAGCTAAAGCTCCTAGTAAGTCCCTGATAATCTGCAGAAGCATACCAATGGATTTACAAGGATATGGAAGAACACAAAATAGGTACCGGAAGAAGGCCCATTGGATAAATATCACAAATGAAAAGGGTATGTGAAAGAGACAGGCAGTTTTTAGTGAGAATATATCTTCACGAGATAGAATTGACTTACGGTCCAGATGAAAGTGAGTGAGAAACCAATGGGAACAGTCTCCTCTTAGATAACGGAAAGCATCCTGTACATATTGAGCAATTGTACATTTAATAGAGGAAACAATATCTGTTAAAAATTGTGGTGCTTTGAGATATATCCATTTTGCATGGGACCAACATACAACCAAAGAGGAACAAGCTAAGACCAACATATAGATAGCCTTAGAATAACGGTCATCAACATTCATTAGACTGCAAGAATTGGATTGACTTCCATTTCCCTGCATGTTTTCTGACAGCTCTTTATAGAAGGAAATTTTCAGGTAAATGTGATAAAAAAAAAATGATCTTCTAAGAGTGGAGAGAAATTAATAATGTCAGCTGTCGTTGAAGTGGTCCAGCGGTATAACAAGAATATAACAAGGTTCTTGGAATTTTAAAATTTTTTGATAATACTTTTAAAAATACAGCCACTTTCTTAAAAAGTGTATCACAACTGGGTATGACAACTGAGCAAGATTCGTACAATACATAAGAAGGCTCCCAGACAATGTGAACAAGTAAAACAAATGTATGTAACTGTATAAAGAACTGCAACATGATTTCAGTCAATGAATATCATACCACTCGAAATGGTGTTCCTGGTACACAGCACCATGGAGGAATGTCTTTGAGTTTCCCACTATTGGCTTTATTTCTTGTGATAGCCTTTTTCTGAGCTGAAACCTGGTTGGTTCCTTCTACCCTAGGAGGAACATTTCTTGGGCTGCAAACGCTATTACTTGAAGCGGGACCCTGAAAAAACTCAGTAATCAACTTATTCCCAGGTAGAACTTTCCCAATGTTTCCATTATTTCTGACCTGGGAAACATCCATTTCTACATCGTGGGTATTACAGTTGGCTTTTCGTATATCATTCAGTGCATGCACGATTTTCTTCCTTGGACCAAGCGCTACAATACCTAAGGTGAGTAAATCCTGCAACATTGAAGTTCATCACCCAAAACTGTTTGTAACGAGAAGTTGTGGTTGGCAACATAAACAATGAAATTACAGTTACATACTAGGAAATATATATGAAGCAATGAAGCCCTTGAAAAGCACAGACAGTTAGTGTCATGAGCAAACCTCTTCAGTAAGCCATTGTAAGGTATCCCAATCAATCTCCTCTCTGATGAAAGCGTCTTCGTATCTGGATAGACCTAAATTTGACAGAAAACTGATCACAGGGGAGGTATCATCTGCCTGCTGCAGTGAACGGGGATTGATTTCATCAGTTGGAATGGGCACCTGCAAGAAAAAACCTCATGGTCAATTTTCATGATACCAGGGACCTGCTATAAATAAGGGTAACTTATGGAAGCCTGAAGTCCACGCATTTAGAACCACAGATGATACAAAATTAATAGGCCAATGACCAAAAAGAAGAGCCCATATTTCAGCTGTTAGCCTGTTACAAAACTTTATCATCAGACATATAAATAGCACTTCTAAGAGACTTATTCAAGATTATTGGTTAATGGATGGCTCAGGAAACTAGTTTTACACTCACTCAAGACGGATTGTGGGTTAAAAAATTTCACTCTCCTTGCATGAATGTATTACATCACAGATGGAAACTTATGCAGGTGCTAACTCTTACATTCTCATTTCTCACAATCAACAGAAAGCAAGACAACAAAATTTGCAACCATGAGGTCATAGGTTCAAGCCTCAGCTTACCTAACAATAAAATGCAAAATAAAACAAAATAGAAGTTCAGTCATCAAATCACTCAAGCATTTGTCATTCTGAACGCCATTCAAACATCATGCTAATGATAAAAAATGCAATACAAAAAAAAGCCCTAATTCCAAAACATCACCTCTTTATCAAGACATTCATTAGTGTGAACGTGTCGGAGCTCCTCCGTCAAGTCTGAGATATCAATCCCGCACAATGGACACTCAACCCGTCCATCCCCACAATTCATCAAATCTTCAACAACTGCTTCAGATATCTCTTCCTCGTTCAGCTCCGAACACAGGTTCATCAACTCCCTCAGTTGGGTCCCCGGTTCAATCTCTCCCGGATCTTCTTCTTCAGGTCCGGCTTCAATATCCAAGCCGCCATTTTTTAAGCTCGAACCCATCAGTCTAGACTCGATCGAGCCAGTGTAGTACCCGATCCCAGTCTTGAACCCCCCATCCTTCCCGCAATCATCGGAAATCGTGGCCTCCCGCATCGGAACCCGCGCAGGCTCGTCATTGGCTGTCGAAAGATTCACCCTTTCCGATCCGATCTTCGGAGGAACCCTAGGTTTCGACGGTGGGTCCCGGGGGAGGAGCTCGCGGTTCTCCTTCCCCGTTGAGGGGTTCGGCCTCGGTTTCTTCCGGGAGGTTCCATTGGAGGGTTTGAGGGGTCTGGAGGTAGGGTTTTTGAAGGAGGAGAGGATGAGGGTTTGGGCGAGGGAAATGGCCTGGCTGGGGTTCTGGAAATCGTCGTCGTCGTCGTCCCCTTCCGACAACGCCATGGCTAGGGTTAGGGCCGGCTCGGGCGGGTTCGATTTCGGCCGAGTTTTGGGTTTTGATGCCATGTTTGAATTTCGTGAACAAAGCAGTGGAAAATTTTAAATTTGCAGCGTGAGACTGAGAGGGGGGGTTTTATAAAGGGGGGGGGGGGGGGGGGGGGGGGGGGGGGGGGGGGCCGGTTATTTCAACCCCTCCGACTCTCCACCCACCCCTTTTTTTTTTCTTTTTTTTTTTTTTTTTTTTTTTTGTTGTGTGTGAGCATAACCCACCCCGCCCACCTCGACGTCGTCTCCTCCGCCCGCCTCTCCCTCCTCATCATCTTTAACCGCATGTCCCGCGACAACCTCCTCACCTCCCCTTCCTCCTACTCTGCCCTCCTCTGTTGATGCAACCGCCACCACGACCTCCTTCACGGCCGTGCCCTCCACCACCACCGCGATCTCCTTCATGGAGGTGGGAGATGCGGGTGGAGGCGACGCGGAGGCGATGGGCGGGGGCGGGCGGAGGAGGCGGTGACGAGGAGGCGGGCGGAAGAGGCGACGCGGAGGCGGACAGAGGACACAACGCCTAGGTGGGCGGAGGAGATGACGTCGAGATGAGCGGGGTGGGTTACGCTTACACACACACAAAAAAAAAAAAAGATAAGGGGTGGGTGGAGGAGTCGAAGGGTTAAAATAACCGCCCCCTTATAAAAGATGACAGTGCTGACATGTTCAGATTTAATTTGTTTTTATTTTATTTTTTTATTGGTAATCCATTCATAAAAAAATAAAAAAAATTGAGTACACAATAAGCCAAATGAGAGGAGAATAAAAGACAAAAATCACGCTCACATAAAAACAAATGGTAATATGAGCATGAAATTAAAAAAAAATTCACAAGGTAATAAGAGCATGAACTTAACAAAAAAAAAAATTCACATGACATCCTCCATTAAGAAAAAGGACCAACCTCAAGATCACACGAGGCGTGCGGATTTAATTTGTTCAAGTGACTTTATAGTCTAAAGTAAAAATTTATATATTTTAATAAAATATTTATTATTATCATTTCTGTAAACATAATTATTGATTCATCTAACAAAATCACATCTCAGCAAAATTATAAACAATGATCGAATGTAAATACACTCATTGATACATAAACATGCAATTTCACTATGTTTAACTCTTCGATGTTGATTATTTGATTAGATTAATGTGCTTACTCTTCATTGATCTTCAGTCTGAGTCCTTGGACGATTGTATACAGATTTTTTTTTTTTTTTTTAAGAAAGGATTGTATACAGATTGTTGAATCTAAATCATCCCTTACAATTAACAATCAATGTACTTCTATAATCATACATTGTTAGTTAATAATTAATCGAGATTCAATTAATATATGAATCCCAAAAGGTAATTAAAGTGCAAGCCCCAACTTACAAACTAGGGCAAAAAAAAAAGTGTGTGATTTTTACATCTTAACACATTCAAAAAAACACAATCACAGAAACACCCCTCCTTCAGAACCCTATTCTGAAGTTCTCCTCTAAAGCAGCAGCAGCAGTCGCCGCCGCCGCCACAACATAACACTTTCCCGGCCTTTCGTTTCCATTTTGTACATTTTCGGGGGTGTCCCCCAGAATCAAATCGAAACCGACATCGAATTCGAGCAATCCGAAATCGAAGTCCCATCACGAGATGGCGAACCCGAACCCGTCCCCATCGTCGCGCCTTCCCGACCTCTCATTCAGGCTCTCCCGCCTCAAAAGCTCCCCCCCAAACCCCTCCGCCGACGACGTCTCCCCGCCTGTGATCTCCTCGATCCGCCTCGCCGCCTCCCTCATGTCGGGCCTCCGATCCGGGTCGGCCTCCGCGCACGCCGACCCGACCCGCACCAGCCTCTCCATGTCAGTCACCGCGGCCTTGGACGCGCCGACGAGGATCTGGGGGTCGAAGAGCTCGGCCTCCCTCCCCTCAGCGGCGGCGGAGGCGACCCACTCCGCGACGTCGATGCCGCCCTTGTTGTTGCCGAGGTAGACGGAGGGGAATTTCCCGGTGAGGATCTCGAGGACGAGGATCCCGAGGCAGTAGACGTCGGATTTGGGGGAGGGGTTGTGGGATTCGGGGGAGTGGAAGGCGAGGAGGGCGGAGGGGGCGACGGAGGGGGTGACGAGGGGGTGGAGGCCGTAGTCGGTGAGGAGGGGATCGAAGTCGGAGGAGAGGAGGACGTTGCCGGATTTGAGGTTGCCGTGGGGGAGGGTGTGGGTCTGGGAGAGCTCGGAGTGGAGGTACGACATGCCGCGCGCGATGCCGCGGATGATCTTCTGGCGTCTCGGCCAGTCCAGGCCCGAGCCCCTGTCGCCTGTGGGGAAGAAGGGGAAAAACTGGAGGGAGTGAGTGGATTTGAATTGGGGAGATTTTGGTTAGGTACTTTGGGGGGAGTTTTTTTTATGGAAAGGCCCCTCTAAAGGGTATTTTTTTAAAAGAAAACTAGAAAAAGAAACATGATTTTTAATTTATATATACAGATTTTTTTCTTACATGATTCAAAGTCTAAGATTTGTTAATATAGCATTAGGTATTCTTATGTGAAACAATTATTTTCGTCTAGTTACTTGAGTTGGATCAATAATTAATCAGATTTGAAATGTTAGATCCACTAGGTGAGTAAATCACTAAAATGAACCTCGTCTATAGCCCCGTTTGGATTTGTGTTTAGACGGATTCTACATTTGAAAAACTAAAGATTCACAATCATAAATTCAAACACATTTTGATTTTTTAAATCTTTCTCTAATTTTTTCAAACAAAAAAATCCAGTGATGAAAAAACTATCAAAATCACGCTTTCAAAAGTTGCATTTCAAACATGAGATTTAAAAAAAAAATTAACGTTTTAACTGCAAATCCAAACATAGCCTATGAATAGATCCAGAACTTGAGTGATTTGATCCAAATCAGTCGATCTTATGAGTCAGACACAGAGAGTTTCTTTTTTTTTTTAATAGATCCAGATTTGATCCAAAACTCTAGACCCAAAAGTAGAAAGAAAAATTGTGGTCGAGTCCCTAGGGACTTCAAGAAAATAATAATAATAATAATAAAATAATAAAAAAGCATACCATGGAGAAGGTAGAGCAAGGTCCCGTTGGGCACGTACTCAAGTATGAGCAGCTTCTCCTCCCACCTGTAGTGGTACGCCAGCACCGGCAACAGATTCCGGTGCCTGAGCCTCCCCAACCTCCTCATCTCCGCCTCGAACTCCTCCCTCCCTCCCCTGTTATTCATCTCCCTCACCCTCTTCACCACCACCACCGTCCCGTTCGCCATCACCGCCTTATACGCCGACCCCAACCCCCCATTCCCCAACACCTCCGCCGCCGCCTTCATCAAATCCCCCAACCCAAACACCCCCTTCTCCCTATTCAACACCACCAGCTCCCCAACCCCCCCTCCCCCTCCGCCGCCCCCTACCGACCTCTCGCTCCGGTTCGACCCGCCTTTCCTGCTTGATCCGTGCCTCTGCGTCTGGTGGCTCGACGGCACGTGCACCTCCACCTCCCCGTCCTCCCCATTGTCCGAGCCGAGCGCGTTGAAGTCCGCCGCCCCCGCTGCCTCCCTCCTCCGCTTCACCACCGCCACTGCCACCAACAGCGCCAGAAGAAGCAGTATCATCGCCGCCGCCGTCGCCGCCATCTTCCCGGAATCCGGCGCCGGGGAACCCACTGCGTCTGACGCGTCCACCGGAGCCAGCTCGGGTGGCTCTGCTTTACAGGGCCTGCCCAATGCGGTCCCGCAGAGGCCTTGGTTTCCATCGAAGGAGCTCAAATTGAACCTCGACAGGCTCTCGGGGACCTCCCCTTCGAGTCTGTTATTCGCGACGTCGAAAGACATCATCTTTTCCGGCCACGGGACGTCGGCGGGGATCCTCCCGGAGAACATGTTGTTCTCCAAATGAAGCTCCATCAAATGCTCCAACTTGGCGAGGGAGAGTGGGATCTCTCCCGTGAAACTGTTCCCGGAAAGCCAGACCTTCTTGAGGGACGACATGCCGGCGAAGTAGTCCATGGGGATCTCGCCGGAGAAGTTGTTGTCGGAGAGGTAGAGGGCCTTCAACGCGCCGAGGCGGTTGAAGGCGGGGATGGGTCCGGCAAGGCGGTTGTGGACGAGGCTGACGACGCGGAGGCCGAGGAGGCGGGAGAGGACGGCGGCGTCGACGTTTCCGGAGAGACCCATGTTGCCGAGGTGGAGGCCTGTGACGATGCCTTGGAAGCAGATGACGCCGGCCCAAGACGGGCCGGTGGCGTTGCATGGAGGGGAGCCGGGGGACCAGGAGGGGAGGACGGAGTCTGGGTGGTCGAAGGAGCTCTTGAAGAGGGCGAGGGCGGAGGCGTCGGATTGGGGTTGTGGATCGGCGGCGACAGAGGAGGAGGAGAAGAGGAAGATGAGAAGGAGGGGAACGGCGGCGGCGGACATTGGTTTATGCTGTCATAATGGGAGGAGGAGATTGGGTTGTGTTGGGGTGGTGTTTTTTGAGAGTCTCCAGTTTTTTGTTTGTATGTTTTGGTTGGTTTGGGTGGATTTGGTACATTGGGAGGTTTGAATGGTGAGCGGGAGAGGAGGGGCTAAGAATAGGAAGTGCAAGGGAGATATAGTTTGACCAGGTCGTTGGGTTTCTTTGATTGGGTCCTTGGATTAGATGACGTGGCAAGACCTGCCCCAGAACATGAGCGGTCACCAAGTCCACGCGACCACCGCGGATCGGATTTTCTGGGGCCCAGTTTTTTTAAAGGGTGGTTGTATTTGAGCCCATTTGATTTGTAAGCTCATTTAAATGGATTATTATTAAAAATCTATTTAATTTTCTTCATAAGTACGCTCTCTAATAAATAAGTTTATCTAATTTTTTAAAAAAAATTTAATTAACATTCTTTTAATAAGCATACCCCTATTGTGTATATATAAGGTTTAAATTTTTTTTTTAGGGTTTAGGATTTTGAGAATTTATGTGAATATGTGCAAAAACAATGTATTTTCATATATTTTTTATATTTACATTAATTTTTTTATTAAAATATATTAATTAGAGTTTTGTAGGGGGAGATGGGCAAGGGTGGGGGAGAGGTTTCGATGTGAGAGGGGTTTGTTTATTATTTACATATGAGGTTAATATATGAGGGGCTTGTACATTAAATGATTAAAATGTTAGGGGCTAACTTATAATTTAGAGATGCTCAAATAGAGCCACCTTTTGCCCGTAATCAAGAAGAAAAATGTTAGAACAACTTTTTTATTGATTGTATGTTTTTTTTAAAAAAAACAATAAGTATCGTTTCATTTTCAAATTGAATGTATCCATTTTTAATAAATGTAAACAAAAAAAATTTTAATTATACATATAAAATAACACCCAATCCATAAACACCCCCCAAACCATCTATATATTGGGATAATGTTGTGTATACTTGCTATCGCATTATATGTAAAACAATTTGTTGTATATTTTTTTAAAAAGAAAATACACTAATATATTTTTTTACACCAAAAAATATATATATTCTTTGGATTTTAAAAAAATTAAGATTATTTGGAATGTTTTAAACAAGTTTATTGTTAAATATGATTACATGAAAATGGAATCTCAAAAAATTGTTCAAACTCGTTCCAAACGCTATATGCACAGATCTCAGCCAATGAACGCAATAGGATTTATGGCTACACAAACCGTTGAGAGTAATTTTAAATCTGGGCTAAGACGAACAATTGTAGGAGATTTATTGAAACCATTGAATTCAAAATATAGTAAAGTAGCCCCGGGATGGGGGAACTACCCCTTTTATGGGCAATGGCCCTATTTGTGATATTCCTATGTATTATTTTATCCCGTTTGGTTAGTGATATATTCATGGTAAAGGAGGAGATTCAAAAGCTATCAGCAGTGACTATTGAATTCGTAATAGGGCTTTGCATTCTTTCATTCTCTATCTTCATTCAAAATAAGCTGAAGCTCATCCCAAATTACGATCCATTCTACCCGTTTGACATATTCTCTATACCTGTTTCTTAGTAGGCATGAAACGGAACATAAGTGGGATTTCCTTTTTCAACTAAACAAGGAACTATGCCTCGTTGGAAGCAGTATAATAACTTGTAGGGTTCTCTTCTGACCAATACGCTCACTGAGCAACGTACAACAATAATCCCTTCACTTCGGTAAGGTGGGAAAGTTTGTGATTTGTTTCTGCCCGTTGGTTGTGTTCGTCTAATCTATCTACGACATTAATTTATGCCGAACACAGGAAAAATGCTGCGCACCTAAACTCCCGGGGAGGTTCATATATAGTGAAGCCCATCGGCGATTGGTGTGCTGCAAGGAGGTCCGTTGTCCGATTATCTTCCCTATATGTGTGGGAGACTTTTCCATCATGAGAGTAACTTCAGTTTAGTAAGTATTAGTCTTAGAAAAATCCTCAATTTAGTTAGTAATAATCTTACATAACCATGAATCTAGTTGATTCAAAATCATAATCTACGGCTTCCATGTATAATATTTTTTAACATAATGATTTATTATGAAGTAATTCTATCCAAATTAATGGCAAAATTAAACATAAATAAATCAGCCTATCCTTGGGAGAGCTAAAACTATAATTAAAGCAGTGCGTTGAAAATGTATCTCTTCGCTTAGAAGGTGCAACTGTATCTTCCTGGCTGTTAAATTCAATTCATTTAATTATATTACATTATATGTACACATAATAATAGAATTACATAAACTATGCATACAGTAATAACATGTCAGATCTAACAGTTCCCCACATCAGTTGACCCGTGGACTGGCTCCACAAGGAGAAAAAAATACGAACAAATCGGTTGAGATCGGAGGACACTCTCAACTAACATCTAATGTTGATAATAGTTTTTCATACCTAACATTGATGTTTATATTTGACCTACCACTCTTTGACATAAAACCACTATTCAGATTTGCATGATCCAATCAGAACTCGCTCATCTTTAAAAACACCCACCATTTAAACGGCTCCGATTAACCTATCAAAAGGACTTAAGGACCCTCGAAAACAAAGCATCACTCATTTTTCACAGGTTGACCTGGGAGTGATACGACGATAAAGATGTTTGGTCACGTGGATAACATTATCCTAATTATAGGGAGGCATTTATTAGTTAAAATTACTCTTCTTGATTTATGAGATGGATAACTTTTCCATAAAAAAAATTATGTTTTTACTTATTTTTATTTTCAATAAGAAAGTTTTGTTGTTTGATTAAACATCAATAAAATGTGGATAAAATTCGAATATGATATGTATCAAAATTTATAAAAGCTGAAAAAATGATTTACTATAACCAGTGGCGGCTCCAGAAAGTTTAACTGATGGGGTCATTAAAATAAATAAATTTTATAAAAAATTTTTTAAAAATCAATTCTCATCGTATATTTATAAAAAAACATAAACTTTCATTTTAAAAATATAACTTAAATTTATAAAAAAAAAATCATCAAAGAAAGGAGATCAAGGAAATTTCAATATATAAACTTTTAGAATTGTCATAGATAAGATTTCATATTTTGAATTTGTTGTATAATAATTTCATTATCAACGTTATCAAATATTTTTTTCAATGTATGTGATCAAACAATCATTCATTCACTGATCTTATATTCTATTACGTGATCGGCGTGTCTCTATTGGTGTGTAGGTGATTGACGAGTTCGCAGATAATGGCGAATTTTTTTATAAAAAAATGGAGTAATTATCCCACTATTTTTCATTGTAAGCGGGTGTAAGCTTTTTAATGGGCCTATAAGCTGATTTATTTCAAAAAAAAAAATTGATGGGCCGTTGGTTTATTTCAATAAAATTTTAAGTGTTGTTATCCTCAATTTTTTTCTTAGTCCAAAATACAGTCCTATATACCTCATTAGAAATCCAGTCAAACATATATCTCGTTAGACGTTGTATATAACTCATTAAATATTTTATTACACTTACTAAAAATGAGTTTATTTAATTTGAAATAGAGAGATATACACTTTTTATCAAAGCATATACTTCATTAATTGATGTTTACTATTTAAAAATAAATAAAAATATGTTTGGTTTGAATTTTGGTTAGTAAAACAAACGGATAACATTCTTAAAAAAATTAATGGGCTAAACTTTGTGTTAAACCAAGGGCTTATTTATTTTATTTTTTTCAAGAATTTTGGTGGGGTCAATTGACCCCACCTCTCACAACCTGGCGCCGCTGACTATAACCTTAATTGATAAAATATAATGTGAATCCAGTTATATTAGTGAAATAGATTAAGTAGAATAACACAATTTTAAGAGAACCTAAAATATAATTATCATCTTATTTTTATTTATTTTAACTATATTCACTTATTTCTTACAACTAAACACACAGACATAGGTAGATGATGTTATGTACAATCTTATTTCCATCTCCAATTCAAATCCACATGTACTGTACTTTGAATTTAAAAAAAATAATATACCTCATCTTATAAGGAGTTACATTCTTTCATAAAAAATGAAGCATATATTCCAATGAATTGCATAGATACATTTATAAAAAATATAATTTTTTTTATTAAAATATATATTTCATTAATGTTAATATATATTTTGTTAATTTTTGAGACATATGAAATTGAAATTGAGACTAAAAAAACTATCTAGCATCACTTATATTTAAGCTTACTCACTTTGATTCCATTTAGAAAATGATAGGTCTAGCCGCGAATGCATCCCAATTACAGTTCACCCTGATTTTTATGATCAAATGATGCTGTAACAAAATATCTTTTTTTACGCTATACATTATATTAAAACCCCATATAATATAATAAAATAATATATAATACGTTAAGTTATAAAATGTGTTGCAAAATAGAACAGAGTGTATTTGCTCAGCTGCGCTCATTCATTCCATTTTAATCCATTTTACTCTCTACCTAATACCGATTTCTATATCCGTACCAGACAGATGTGAAGCAAGGTGGCCAACTTTAGATTTTTACTCCCCCACACCAGAAAACAAGAAGACTGAAGGGACAGAACAACCAATATTGGCCAACTTTCGATTTTTTAAAGTCTCCTTCATTTCACGTAACCTTACACAACACTCCATCATCGACGTCTCTCCTTCTCAACCTCCTCAACATAAACCCTAACAATGTCGTCCCCAACCCTAATTTCCTCTCCCACATTCTCTCCCCCTTCCACATCGACGCCTCGGATTTGAAACCCCCCCTCAAATGGTGGAGACCTCCGGATCCGGCCGCTTCCACTACCCCCAACGACCGCGGTGGATTCCGCCCGTCCTCGCCTCCCAAGGTCGCATCTTCGCCTTCCTCTGGATCCTCGGCTTCGCCTCCCTCTTCGTCTGGCAGAGGAACTCCCTCGCCGGGGGAATCAGTCTCGACCTCCTCCGATGGCGGCTGTTCCCGCCGTCTCCAGACCCCTGGCCGTTCCCGAGGCTCCGGCCGTCGTCGTTCAAGCTGACGGACTTCGGCGGTGTCGGGGACGGGCGGATGATGAACACCAAGGCGTTTGAGAAGGCCGTGGCAAAGATTTCGAGGCTTTCGAAGAGGGGCGGAGGGCAGCTCAACGTGCCGCCGGGGATGTGGCTCACCGCGCCGTTCAACTTAACCAGTCACATGACGCTCTTCCTCGCCGAAGGCGCTGTCATTTTGGGTGTTCAGGTAATGATTGGCTGTTACAATGGGTTTTGATTTGCCTGCACTGGGATTCATGTTTCTGATTTCAATTTGCTAGTTTTTTAGTTCATAATAATAAAAAAAAGATTGTATGACTATTTTGATCGTTGCCTCTTTTTTTTTTTTTGGTAGAAATCGTGTGATTTTGATTATTGTGGTTGGTTGTCGCTCATTTAGTTTATGAGAGTTCTGATTTCGCATGAGAGGAGTTTTTGTTGTTCCATGACCTCTGAATTAAGACATGCTTAGTATCAGGCAAACACATTTTTTTTATCATAATTTTAAATAGCATTTTTAGGATTTTTTTGGTAAATATATATTTAAGGATTTTTTAGCAAGGACCATTTTATAATGTTTCGTTTGTGGAATAGGCAGTTTATGGAACTACTCATGCAGACCATGTGTATTTTTTTTTTGAGAAAAAAATCAATTGCCCAGAGAGTCATACATATTTATATTGGATAGTCCAAATGAATTTTCGCATGGGCTTTATAGTATAAAAGTTAAATGAAATTGTGCATATGGAATGCGATTTTTACAAATCATTTACCAAAGAATCGATGTGTTAGACTAAGTTGGCTTGATTACTACTCCTAATTTTGGGTTAGGTTTTCTGTCCTGGTTGCTGATTTTGTGTATCTTAATTAAGAGATCTTTACTTGCACATAAAGCAAATTTTTTGAGTGAAAAAGTTGCTTTCCACTAATTTGTCACCTTATGTTTTCTTGTTTTGATCATCTGGCGGGGGATGGTCGATTGGCGGGTGAAATGAGGCCATCTTCAAAGGCTCCCGAGTGTACGTGGAGAATTTGTGGGAGTCAACGGCGTCGTTGATTACAATGGGGGAGGGGAATAGTAGGGGTTCAAGGTGTTACCTTTACTGGAGGGAGGATAATTATTACAGATAAAGCAGGGGTTCTTTTAATTTGGGCTAGCTAGTACTGCCCTCGGACCTAGTACATATCCCATTTACTGGGGCCGAGAGGAGGGACACGAGTCAAGCTTTAAGTTCTTGCTTTCCACTAATTGTCACCTTATGTTTTCTTGTTTTGTCTGGATCTCCAAAATTTGTAGGGCATAATTTGTTGATTTTCTGTTAGTTGTTGTCTCATGGTCAGGGATTTTTATTTTACATGTTATACTGGTTTGGTATTTTATCGGAACTGAATAATGCAATTAAAGAGTATTGTTCTTGTCGTTTGACCAGTTTTAATAAAACTCGGGATAAAGTAATACAATTAAAGAAAAATAATTGCACTTCCTTAACATGCTGTACAATTTAATTGTCTGTGGTTTGTGAAAGAAAATGTCTCTCACCAAATTGTATTAATGTGGTAAGAAGCCAAAAAGAGGATGAGGCCAGATATCTCCTCAAAGACCAGTAATCAAACAATGATACCCAAAAAAGGGGGATAAATGGAAATAAACATCCAGCGGCTCACTTCACCATAAATCTAATGCCTCTGTTTAGGTTCACCAGGCTAGTCATGGTCCCCACATTTTGTTTCCGCAAGCCTTCCAGCTGCCCAAAACACAATACCTTGTATAAAAAGAATAAGTTATCTGAATTTGAATTTGTGAAATGATCAAGTAACAAAAAATTTGACAAATTTTGTGACCCCAAGCTGATATGGACCAATCACAAAATGACATGTCCTCTTATGATTGGCTTGGGTCACCAATTTGATTAATTTTTTTTGCCACAATATCTCTCCCTGGTTTTGTCCTTGTCTTTGGTGTTATTTTAAATGTCGTTATGGAGTTGAAACTCTGGTAGCAAAATAGATATATACTTGGCAAGCCATCTGTGTTTTTTATTTACAAATATTATTTTATCATTCTTATTTAGTTTTTTAATGGTGATTTGCGACATGTGATGAACCGTCACAAACAAATTATATATGGATTTGGGACTCTCTTGGAAATGTTCTCAATTGCAGATTGCATAACAAATTCAATTACTGGCTTTTTCATGTTGAATTATTTTTCCATTGTTCTTAATAGTTAGATGGGAGATATTAGTGATTAAATCCTTCTTTATGATGATATGGACCATGGACTGTATGTATCTTTGAAATATGCTTATGCCTGTTGGTCAACAGGATGAGAAATACTGGCCACTTATGCCTCCACTAAAGTCATATGGGCATGGAAGAGAGCATAAAGGCCCTCGATATGGGAGTCTAATCCATGGTCAGCATCTCAAGGATGTTGTCATAACAGGTTGGTGGTTGGGTTAACTTTTCTCTATCATCTATTTGTTACAAACCTTTCTTTTGGAGGATTCTTTTGTTTGTGAATGGGAGTTGTGATTTTTTTTGTTTGATATATATTTATGATTATGAGGAATGTTATATCTTTTCTGTCTTTTGTTCTGCCAAATTAAAGAATAATCAATTGAACTAGTCAAGGTGATTTGAAAAGTTGAATCTTGCATGCACCTTTCCTTCTGGTTTTGGTTTTGATTTTTTTTCTTTTTAAAATTACATGTCCTTAATAAAAATGCTTTGTAAAATATTTTTGCTCAATGTCTAATGTGTTGTATTTTCTGACAATTAGGTCAAAATGGTACCGTAGACGGCCAAGGTAAATCATGGTGGACAAAATATCGTCGGAAACTCCTCAACTACACAAGGGGGCCTCTTGTGCAGTTGATGTGGTCGTCAGATATCATAATATCCAACATCACTTTGCGTGATTCTCCCTTCTGGACGCTTCACCCATTTGATTGTAAGAATGTAACGGTGTCTCATGTTACTATCTTGGCCCCTGTGAATGAAGCTCCAAACACGGATGGAATAGATCCAGGTGAGGATTCGTATATTGATGTCACCATAAATTCATTATTTTTAGCTTTGCATTTTCTTTTCTGTTATTTATTATTGAGGTTGTGTTTGGTTACGCGATTGCAAAACTGATTATGTAGGAATCTGAGTTTTAAAACTAATTCTGAAAGAAACTCAACCCCCATAATTTTTTGAAATTGTAGCTTTTGGGCACTATTTGTTTGAAATTTGTCTCTATTAAAATTGTTTGGTTGCACGATTGCAGAATTAGCTTCCTGCAATCACAGAAGTTATGTAATCACGCAACCAAACGCACCCTGAGTAATTGAGCTTTTGAGTTTCCATTACCGGGCAGTCTTGAGATTTTGAATTACAGCTTTAACCTCAAGACAGGAACATCTTTGAATTTTTTTTTTCTAAAACCGGATATGTCTTTCAAGGCCTTGAAAAAATAACTGTTTGCCAAGATAAATTCTTATCTTCTTTTGCCATGGCCATGATATTTTTTATTGGACCCAATGTAAGTTGATGTTCTCTATGTGTTTGTCAAAAGAGAAATGTCAAACTTTTTCTCTGTTTTTGTCAGAATCTTATTAGGATCAGTTTGAATATTAAAGTAATGACACTTCGATACTGTGAATACCACCAAGCTAGCTGGTGGTGGAACTTTCCTAACTAGCTTCTGTTTTTCTTCTAATTCCATCTATTGATTCTCATCAGTCAGCTGCAATAGTTTCCCGTGGCATGCAGGAAGATAACTTCATGTTGCCCCTTCTGTATTGTGCTGTGAATGCTACCTGATGGACACTGCCCAGCTGGTAGAATGAATAACTTCCAACAAAATGTTCCCATCATGAAGTTTCATTTAGGGCTTTCCTACCACTTATTGAAAAAGAGTATATGAGATAGTCATTTATGGTGTGGGAAGTTCAATTTCTAGAATTCAATTTCACATCCATGTACATGGTTTAGATGTCCACTTAGAGGTTCCATAGTAAGAAAGAGAGACATTGGGGCGAAATGCTCTACGAGGAAGTTGCCTCTACATATTAGTGCTTCTTGTAGGAATTTGGAATAGAAATAATGAAAGGCTGAAGGCATAAGACAAAATGGTGTAATTCTGTTGGCCATTGAAAACAGTCAGTCATGTTTCAGATGTTCTAAGATTTATTTCATACACTTTCTTTCATCCATATTTCAGTCATCAAGTATTTTCAATTGTTTTTGCAGATTCATGTGAGGATATGCTGATAGAGAATTGTTATATATCCGTTGGCGATGATGGGATCGCAATTAAGAGTGGATGGGACCAGTATGGAATTGCCTATGGCAAGCCATCAACCAACATTCTAATTCGTAATGTTATCACGCGTTCTATGGTCAGGTGAGATTATTAAGATCATTTTTTCATTTAAATGGCTAACAATTCATGCATCATGCATGGACGCAAATTATCCGATAGCGGAAAATTTGAAAAGAAATATTATTTGCAGCATACTTAGCTAGTAAAATGACAACTTTATGCATTCATGAGTATGTTTTCTGAATGCTGCATTTTCTGCGTGTCAGCTGTTTAGGCATGAATGGAAATTCTTGGAAAAGGCCTCATCTAAAGATTATATGATTCCAGAATGCATATGCTAGTTTGTATAGTGTTTATCAATATTCATTTAGCCCAAAAAACAGAGTTAGATATAAGTTTCCAACTATATAACTTTAAGCTAGTCTTTAAACTAGTTGATGAACCATACTTTTCAAAATTTCATACTGATGAACATAAATCTCTCAAAACAACAATGCAGTGCCGGAGTATCTATAGGCAGTGAGATGTCTGGCGGGGTGTCAAACATAACAGTGGAAAACCTACACGTGTGGACCTCCAAACGAGGCATCCGCATCAAGACTGCCGCGGGCAGAGGTGGCCACATCCGCGACATCACGTATCGCAACATCACTCTGGACAACGTCCGTGTCGGCATTGTAATCAAGACCGACTACAATGAGCACCCTGATGAGGACTTCAATCCCAAGGCCTTCCCCGTCCTCAAAGACATCCGCTTCGAGGGCGTCCACGGGCAGGGTGTCCGCGTCCCCGTCCGCATCCACGGGTGCGAAGAAATCCCCATCCAAAATGTCACATTCAGAGACATGTCCGTCGGTATAACATATAAGAAGAAGCACATCTTCCAGTGCTCGTACGTGCAGGGTCGTGTGATCGGGACTGTATTTCCTTCGCCATGCGATAACCTGGATCAGTACGATGAGCAGGAGCGGCTGGTGAAGGCGGCGGTTTCGCCGAACATAACAGATGTTGATTATGATTTCTGATGCCACGGTTTACTGGAGTTGTATATACGTGTTTGGGGGCACGGGATCATCGCCATTTATTAGGTGAGGTGATTGGCTACTCCTCTTCTTCCTTTCTTTTTTTTAAAATTATTTTGTTGTTGATTATTTTCTAGTTCTTTTGATATCCTCTTTGGGTGTGGGCGTAAATGTTCATGTTAAACTTTTTATATCAAGTATAACTTGTAGCATATCAGAAATACATGGGTGGGAATGTTATCCTGCAATTTTTATTAGCAGAATATGTATAGGATAATGTTAGCGTCCATGCTGCATACAGGTGTTTGTGGAGTTAGTCAATGAGTTCTATTGTCTCATCTTATTTTAAGGTTGAATAATGTTATCAGCGTCACATGTTTTGATTTTTTATTTTGAAAATGTTTACTTGATGAAATGAATCATTATAGTATAACCAGTAAAAATGTGTGTGTGTATATATATTTTTTTGGAAGCGTGTGTGACAATAAAATGTTTTCTACTTGAGTGGAGGGTTTGACTCGTTCTAAATCTCTTGCATCAGTTATTCAATCGAACATAATTATTAAAACGAAACACTATAAAACTTGTTCAACTTTCAATGAAAAGGAACGCATCTGGGGGCCCAAATTGAAATTATTGAATCCACCATGGTTGAATGGTTTTTTTTCTGGCTTTCTCAGACAAGCTACACGAAATATATTTTGGCCTTAAATAAGGGAAGAAATCCTTCGACGCAACTTATCAAAGCGAGAGATCTGACTCTTGGAGTGCAAGACTCCTCCTTGACCAAGAAAAGAAGAGAATTACATGCAAGCAAAGCATTGCTCCTCTCAGCTCATTTTTCAACTCCGTTTTCAATCCTCATATATAGGCCTATCAATAGGTCGGGTCTGAGTTCACTTGGACTCGACCCGTTTGATTGTTAAGTCCTTCGGGTCGGGTCCATATTGAGTCTCAGGTCAGGTCGATCCATTAAGAGAGGTCAAATAACTTTTTAAGGGCTTACAATGGTTTCATTTTTTTCAATAGTCTAATGTATTATAAATAGTTTTTCACTATTTTGATTTTTAATGCTTTATAAGGAAACATTTAGAATACATTTTGGATTATTATGCTTTTACGTGAAGTCAAAAGGTTGTAAAAATATTTCAAATGTTTAACATTTAATTAGTTGTAAATGTTGGGTTGAGTCATAAATAAATAAAAAATCACATAGTATTTAGGTTGAGTCAATGAGGTTCATTAATTGAGTCCATAGGATCAAGTCAGGATGGACCCAGACCCGATCCGTTTTGATTGTCTGGTCGTTTGGTCAGATATTTACGTCTTTTATCGGGTTTGGTTTGAGTCAGGTTCAGATTGACCTGCGATCCGTTAACATGTCTACTCATATATTACGATAGAACAATGTATGTTACACTATCGCAGTGTATCGAGTTGTATTAGTTCTATCGCAGTGTATCGAGTTGTAATTTTTTTCATATTTATTTTTTTAAAATACAGTGTAAACCATGGATGATGTTGCACGCGGTCTGAACATAAGATTTTCCTTCAATGCAAATCAAAGGCTCCCTGAAAACTCAACTTCTGAGTGGAAATCAAAGATCATAATAGAAACGCTAATGCTGTTATCTATGAAATGTCTGATCTTTATGTCAAGAAGTCTGAATAACCAGACCAAGCAAATAGAGGTTAAACAGGCAATTGTCATACACTGTTTTGTTGGAATAGTTGAAACAAAAGTTCACCAAATGAACAAGGTTTCGCAACTGTTGATTCCAATGGTTGCTTGGGTTTTATGGATTAATCGCAACCACTTTGTCTTCAAAGGGACTCCGGTGTTTGTGGAGAATCACTTGGGAGACGGTCGCATACCAGATAAGGGGTTGGAGTGTTTGTTGTGTGGGTGCAAGAGGTGTGTCTTTTCCTGGGGGTATGCTTCACATTGAGAAGTAAATGGCACTTTGTTGCCTTACAATTGATCCAATTAGGATGGGAATAGATACCTCTTCTACTTTCATTTCTCTAATGGGTTTTTATTTTGTAGACATCTATTGTAATCTTTTATTTGAATAAAATTAAGACCGGATGCGTATCATTCTGTTTAAAAAAAAAAAAAGAATGCTGAATTTGTTAGAAAGAAAATCTAAAATGATGCTACATATACTTGATACTTATTTTTCTAGCCCCTCATAGCTTGCTTATGTAGGGTAATCACAAGAAAGCTTTTTTTCTTAGGGTGCGTTTGGTTATGCGATTGTGCAGCTTGTGCGATTGCAAGAAACTACTTCTGTAATTATGCAACAAAAAGTTTTACTGTAACAGCTTCCCACATACAAATTTTAGATAAATAGTGCTCGAAAGCTGAGGGATGTGAGTTTCCTGCAGAATTAATTTTTAAACCCAGATTCTTGTAGAATCAATTTTATAATCGCGTAACTAAATACACTCTTAGAAAACTTGAGTAAGAAGTGTTTACTGAGTCGTTTTTGTAGTTATTTCTCTATTATAGAATTCAAAACTCAAGATTTTCAGAGTTTCGTGATAATCTTACGATGAAGAAAAAATATATCACATCATACCACCAACGGAACAATGAAATATTATTTCGGTAAAGAAATAAGGGGGAGAATAGATGGGAACATGGGGGGAATAAATGAAAAAAGTTGTTTGTTTGGTATAGTTTAGAATAAATGGAAATAAACTGGTATTTATATTTTTAGGTACCCCATGAAATATGTATTATTCCACCAATTTATTCCACTCGTATAGGGGGTCACATGTCAAATTATCTGTCATCACCATTTACAATTCAAAGGTTCTACAAATCAAATCATTCTTTCATCTTTTATCAATCCTATAAATCTTTATTCATATCTTATTGACATGTAACAAAAATTTTATTATTATGTTTCCCAATCATAATAAATAAAAATGCAATCAAATAAAAAATTATTTATTCCACTAATATAATAATTTATTCCGAAAATAATCACAAATCTCAAAATTGATTCTCTCTCTATCCAAACATCATCTAACATTTTTGTTGAATATATAAGTTTTTCTATAAAATGTTGATACACTCAGTTTGTTTTGTAACTCGTTTTAGACTCTCATGCACTATAATAATATGATATATGTTGCACTACCATAGTATATATATTCTATTATAATAAATGACACAAAAAATTATCATTTTTCAAATTGAAAAAAAATACACTGATGTATCTTAGTATATACTTCATTTCATATAACAACATGTACTTTAATAAAAATGTATATTTTTTTTAAAAAAAATAACAGGTATGAATTACAATTGATACTATATAAGTGGTTGAAGATATCATTATCCTTTCCTATTAACACCAATAATTACATTTATTTTAAAATTTATTTAAATAATTTGTAACAAAAATAATGCTCATGTACGCTGACATCAAACTTGCTTGTATTTTTTATTATACTAGTTTTAGTGTACACGTATTCGCGTGAGTTAATAAAATACATTTCTAATATGGCAATTAATGTCTACTTATTTTTTAGACTTTATATTATATGATGATATCAAAATGTCAAAGGCATAAGCAAATGATGTTATTTATGACTTTATTGACTAAATCATGGAAAACGTCCTAATTCATTAGATCAGAAAGTGTATGAATATATATTATCTTAAGCTCATATGTAAATAAAATAGAATTTTATCAAGTAATATCATTAGCGATTTTGTAAGCTTCATTTCTTCAAGAATAACATAGATAAAGAAAAATGTAGTTCCATTATAAAACATTAATAAAAAAGGAGTAACAAAAAATTTAAAAATAAATTGATTTTCTAATATCTAAAATTATATAGGCTTCTGTTCTAAAAGAATTTGACTCTGATACATATCATAAACAAATAGTCAATAATATTTATGACCCTAATAATCAATAAATTAATTTAAACTTTTTTTATCGAAAGTCAGAATCCCCTATTTCATATTTATGAAGGGAGAGGGAGGGTAAAAACAAGTGGATATACTTCCCGCGTGAAATAAAAAAAGATTTACAAAAATTTACGGAATAGTTAATTTTATCAATATGTATATATGAAATGAAAACTAAAATCGTAGTACAGACTATTGATAAATAACTTTATGAGTTTAAATAATGAGATTAAAATATTTATTTTATAATTTTATAAGTATCTTAATGGTCTAAAAAAAACTTTGGATATGATTTGAAGTTCGACAAGTCATGTTTTAAGATTAGGAACTTTGTTATAAATATGAAAATCTCAATTAGGGATTTTTTTGTAACATAGATATGAAACTGGTTGAAACTGAGGGCCAAAATTCAAATATCCCATAAAAGAACAAAATTGGCCTTTTTTTAGGGATCTTATTATAAATATCAGGAAACTTTGGTGACTATCTGCAAATAACCCAATTAGTTGATAAAAGTGCCCGGTTTTTTCAGGGTCCTGATTATAAATATCAGATACTTGGGGGCTAAACTGAAAATTGCCCGTCCATTGAGTAGATCGAAAACTTGTCTGTTCCTTACAAAATTACCAATAGGGCATCTTAGATAAAAACTTTTGTCCTTGTTGTACTACTTTAGGACATTAGAGTATAAAATAATAAAATATATAGGTGGTGACAATTTGAGGTGGTGGTTATGTGGAAATCACTGTCACAATGATCTTATTATTTGGTTCTTCATTGCACGCGAATCTTTGGTCTGTCGGCAGCCGGTCCCCAACGTGCCTCTCATCTTTTCTTTCATTCTACTTCTTCCTCTCCTTATTTTTTTTATTTTTTATTTTTACAAATTAATTGTTTGTTTGCTTTGTTTTTTCTTGAATGTGTGCCCGTATACCATCATCGAACCGGAATTTATATTCTCAAATGAATTTACATCAAGGCTTACGAATCTAGTATAACATTTGAATATAGGTTTAGACATATATATATTAAATATTTTATTTTCCTTATAGTAATTTTTATAGAAAATTATAAATAAATTTTGTGTGGATATGGAAAAGCTAATTTTAAAGTTGTTTTCAGGGTGTGTTTGGATGTGGGTATGAGTATTAGTATTAGTATTTTTTTCAAAAAACTGAGTTTACAAGAAGTTGTTTCTTTACATGTTATGAAAAAGTGAATTTTTGATCATTTATTTATAAAAATGTGTTTATAACTTTTTATTAAACCACAACTTTTTTTTTCTACTTGAGAACAAATTTGGAGATATTAATATATTACACCACTATCGATGTTTTTTCGAAATAAAACAACCACTTTGCTATGGAGATTAAAAAAAATAAAGATTCTTAAAACTGTTTATGCTTCTTCACCCCTCAACATTCAATTGCATTATTCCGATAAATGATAGATCTGTAGTTAGTTTTTTTTACAATGAGACTTGTCTAATGCACATTTATAATTCTTTGAAATATTTAGAAAATTATGTTGAGAATCTTTCATTCTCATGTATTCCAAGTCAAATTTTTTCTTTCATTAGAATTAATGAAGAATCTTTATATAATATATCGTGCATCAGGTAGGTGTAAAAGAATTTCAATTAATAACTTACGGTAAACAAATTGTTTCATGTCTTTAATTTAAGAGTAAAACCAGACAGGATTACAATTTATATTAGTAGATGCTCATTATATTAAATTAAGCCTGTCAACGGACCGGATACGGAGCGGATATGGTCATATCCGTATCCGTATCCGAAATTTTTTTTATATATCCGTATCCGTATCCGACGGATATTTAAAAAGTGTATCCGTATCCGTATCCGAAATTTCGGACACGGATTCGGATAATTATCCAAAATATCAGAAATAAATAAATAATTAAATATAACAAATTTTCATTTAAAGTTTAAAAATTGACTTAAAATTAAAAATTCACAAACACAAGTCCTAACTTTACAACTATTAGAAAGAATAGATAAATAATTAAACATAATAAATTTTCATTTAAAGTTCAAAAATTGACTTAAAATTAAAAATTCACAAACACAAGTCCTAACTTTACAACTATTAGAAAGAATGTGAGCCACTTTATCAAAATCCAATGGTAGATATTAAATACTAATATTAACATTTTTTTAATGTCATCGGATACGGATATTTTTCGGATCGGATAGGGGTATATCCGTATCCGATCCGAAAATTTTCGGATACGGATTATTTTTTCGGATACGAATACGGATTTTTCGGATATCGGATATTTTCTGCATTTTCGGATACGGATGCGGATATTTTTTCGGATAATTGACAGACTTATAGTGTCCGTTTGAAAACACTTAAAAAGGGGTGATTTCACTTTCAATTAAATAGAAAGCTAAAAAGTGTTGTCAAATGCGTTCTAAAAGGCTACTTTAATTAAAATGCTACTTTCAATTTCTAATGCAAAAAATTGATTTTTAAAAAACAAAAAAAATCCATTTTTCAAGAATCAAGTCTATTTAAATCAATTTATTCAAAATCAATAATGATTCTCAGGCCCCAATTTCACAGGCCCCAAATAAGCTCCATGAGGTGGCATCAAGACATTACTCATTATATCTTTTTTTATTATTTCCTTATAAAGTGATTTTTCGGTTATGATTTATTTATTTTTTTGTGATTTGTTCTTCATTAAATCTTTGGACGGTGAAACGAATCAAATGAAGATCCAACAAAACTCATTGAACCATTCATTTCAAGATGAAAAGATGTTTTGGCGGAACGGACCTGATGATCTTCTCGAGGTAGTTGGAGACGATGGTCCTCCAGTAGGGACCCATGGCCGCCGTGCCCTCCACGGCGATGATCAGCTATTTCTCCGCCAGCTTTTATGTTTTGCCTAAACTACTCCACTTTCGAGTTTTGAGTCAAGATGACAATGCCATTAATGTTTTTATTTTTTATATTTTAGGTTAGAAAAATAAAATTAAAGCATATGAACATCCTCGGTCGCGGTTTTCAAGGAAAAGATGCCGACGAAGGGCTTGAGCTTGAGGAGGTGGAGGAGGAGGGCTCGAAGCGATCCCGGCAAAGATGGAGCCTTTGTGGGAGATCCGAACCGGGCTCTAAAGCAGGGTCTCCCCAACGCAGTTGCGGAGCTTGTGAAGGTCCGCGGTAGCGGTGGTTCCGGTGCCGGTGCCGGTGTCGGAGACAATGACACGCCGTTGTCGCCTGTGGAAGCCTCAGTCGCCCCGGCGAAGGATTCGAGGGATTGTTACGTTTGAAATATAACAGTCTTATAACGATATAATGTTATTTTCAAAATCTGTTTTTAATTTTTTTTCATTTGTAAATGTAACAGTCATTTGCATAGTCATAATGATTTATTTTTGTTAGACGTGTAAATAATTTATAGGTGTTACATTCTGAAATGTAACAGTATACTACAAGTGTATTCTGTGTAAGTGTTACATTTTGTCATTTTTCTTTGCTGTTGTAGAGGAGTCTGCTACATTTTCGTTGGATGAGATTCCAACATTTGAAGCGTTGAGACTGACAGAGAGGACGGACGGAGAGCTTCCTATCTTTAAACGACCATTATTCGGGATAACCACAAAAAGTGAGGTCGCCATTGGAGATGGAGGATGTGAAGTAAATCGAAAGCAATGTCAAGTATTGTTTTGTCGTATTTACATTGTGAAAACTGTGTATTGATTAATACTGTTAAATTTATAAATGTAATAGTTAATGAATATTGTGGTTTGATTCTAAAGAGACACATTTAAGCAATACACAGTTTTTGTTATTTTGTTACATTTGAAATGTTACAGTCTTGTAAATGTGTGTATTATTTTTGTATTTACATTTGAAATATAACAGTCTTGGAATGATATAATGTTATTTATGCAACACTGTTACATTCGTAAATGTATATTATTGTTGTATTCGTAAATGTAACATTCAATCGCAAACATATAATGATTTATATTTGATACATTTGTGCAATACTGTTACATTCTATAATAGTTATAATTATAAAAAAATTAGAACATTTTTTTGTGTTATTTATGTAATTTTGGTGTAATTTAGATAAGTTTTGGTGTAATTTTGATTAAAAACAATTTAGATGATTTTTGTGTAAGTTAGGTAAGTTTTGGTATAAAATTCATAAGTTTTAAAATTTTAAATTTTGAAATAGACAAATTTTAGAGAGATATATTTTTTAAAATCGATAAATTTTAAATTATACAAATTCAAATTGATGTGAAATATTAATAAGAGAAAAAATGGGGATTTAGGCTAATTGGATCTATTTTTAATGAAGGGCATATCTGCATTTTGTCATTTTATCCATTTTTAAAAATCAACAACCCAATGAATAAGGTTATAACACCTCATAGGACATGTGAATAAGTGAATGGGGCATTTGAGTTAGGTCCTGGATATCATTAATCATTCAAAATACCCTTAATATAAGACTGCCAAGTGCAAGTTTTGCCAAGAAACTTAAAAAAGTACATGTTCATTAGGGCATGCATAGCTTTCAACCCCTCACAGGCTCACACCCTCCACAAAACCCCAATGAAAAACGGACAACAAAAAACTGAAACCCAACTAATGAAATTAAACCATCAAAAAATAGATTGCATGAACCAGACGAAAGGAAGGTGCGGCAGACATATTTAATGATGATGACTCGCCTCCTCTCACCAATAAATTCTGGTTTGTTTGAGAAGAATTTGTGTAGAACGTGATCAGCTGTTAGCATGTGAACAACTTTTTTTTTTATATTTGAAAATATTCAAATAAAATTCATATAATCCTTATATTTTTCTTAAAGTCTATAATATTATTTGAAAACACATGTGTAAATTTAAATTACCCATGAATTAATTTTGTATTGACAAATTAAGATTATTCTGCAGATATTATGTCTGGTTAAACTTAGTTGAAAACACAAAATATAAAAAAACTCCTTACAAATGTGTTAAAATGCAAAAAATAATTATAAATAGCGATTTTATCCTTCCAATCAAGGTTTTATAATCTATCCGGAAGACAAAATATTTTTGACATATTGTATTTTCAGTTATGATTAACAAAACAAAAAATTCATATGATATTTTTTATTTGTCAATAAAATTTTAATTTAGAGAATTATTTGAATTTACATAGGTATTTTTAAAGGATTATTTGAATTTACATAAGTGTTTTAAAGGGGTTATATGAACTTTAGAAAAATCGAAAAGGTTATATAGATTTCAAGTAGTTTTAGGGGGGGTTATTTGGCTTTTTCTCTTTATTTTATATTTGTTATTTCGGTTGAAGGCATGTGAAGAAGAGTTGCGGCGAATGTAATTTGTCGAAACATGGGTCCTACCACCACATCGAAACAATAACCAGGAAACAAAAATGAGAATACCGTACGTACAACTGTACAGGACCAGTCAGGGTCATCTTCGTGCAACATATTTCACGGTATTTATTTTATAAAAAATATTCAACAAAATCTTACATAAATAAGAAATACTTAGTGCATGTTTAGAAACAAAGTTTGAAAATCAGCTTTTAGCTTTTACAGTTTTATGCACACTTTTTGAGGGTGTAATGATGATGATTTGATGGTGTAATAATGATGACTGTATTATAAAACACAGGTTTCAATGTGCAGTTTAGAGATAAAATCGATGATATATTTAAGTTAACCTGTTTGGTAACAGCTTTTAGCTTTTAGCTTTAAATGATGATAAGATTTGACTTGATGTGACCCAAAAACTAAAAACTGTTTTTGAGGTTGTTGCCAAACAAGCACTTAGAACTACTTATCTCAAGAATTCTATAAAAAAAAAATTATTTAAAAATTTTATAACCTAAATTGACGGCCTTGTCTGTTTTTTAAAATCTCTTTTAATGTATTTAAAATTTTTCACACCATCACCTAATTTAGTAATAATATCAATATAAGGGATGATTTTTATTAGAGAGAAATTTTATGCTTTAAAATTTTTAAGTACGCTATTAAATTTTTTAATATTGTCATAATTGCCATTTTAAATTTATAAGAAAATTTTTTATCACTTTTTAAAGTTTTTTTTCAATTTTCTTGTTATTTATATAAGGATTTTTTAAATATATTATTACACATGTGTAAGTGTCCTGTAAGATCTTATATTTTATGAAGAAATTTTTTAATTTACTATTAACACTTATTCTCTTACCGGTGTGTGTGTGTATATATATATATAATAATAATAATAATAAACTTGATGCATGTATGAAATTTTATTTTATTATTATTAATGTTCTTTAATTGGGGTAATAAATAATTAAATTTGTGCGATGATATTTAAATAATGGATAACATAAGCGTAAAGCCATTTTATTTTTTTTAAATTGTAAAATAAAACTTTTTAATGTAAGATTTTTAAAAATGATTGATTTGGATATTTCTAATACATAGATAACTTTTTAAAGAATTTTTCCTTTATTTTATGACTTTTTTTTGCATATATGTATTTATATATGCAGTATATATATTTCAAATAGATGCTAATTGCTTTTATCTCACTACAAACCTCATATTTATTTGATGTCATTGAAATCTTGTTTTGTGTAAAAACATGTCATTTGTTAATTTATTGTGATAAAAAAAACCATAAATGATTCGTAATAACCTATTTGATTTTTTTGTTTCTTGTCATGTCTGTTTTAGATTAAAATAATATATTATATTTTTTATATAACTTTATTATTTTATGGTTGATATATGATAAGGATTTGTATGACATATTCATTTTACTTTTATTACATTAACGTAATCATACCGTAAAGAAAACTATTTGATGTTTAAATTATATGTTGTTGCAAATCTTTACGAACTGAACATTTTTTCTTTCTTATTTTTGTAATAAACAAATATAATTTGTATATTATCAAAATAATATTATATTGTGAGAGTAAATATAAAAAATAAGGATATTTAAAAATCTCTGCACGACTTAACAATGTTAATGAATATATTTAGAAAGAAAACTCAATTAGAGTGCAAATATGTAAAAAATTTAAACTTTTGAATGATATAAAAACAAATAGAATGATTATAATGATATGTAACTAAATGTCATTTTTTTTTAATAAACGGTAGACTCTAGCATTTTAATATATTAAAGAAAAAGCTCAAAGAAAAATTACTACGACGTAGAGAAAGTCAACTGACGCAGAGAAGATCTCTACACCAAACATGAACTTCTTTACAAGAACAAAACAGTAAAAACCACAAATTACTTATGTACATCGAACACCCCATCATTCAGCCGCACTGAACTAGCACCAGCACAGAAGACCCTCCAGTCTGAAACCAATCTAATTACTGAGTCCCATATATTCTCCGTGTATGAGATGCTCATTCTGAACACCGCATGCTTCCTAAATGTCATATTTTTGGATGATACATATGCAAAAGCCATTATTTTAGTTAGACAAAAATCAATATATTTTTTCTAAAAACTCATGAAAATTAGAAAAAATTTATGTAAATAAATATTGTTTTGTTAGATTCGATTAAGGCAAGAGTTAAAATAAATATTGTGTAAATAAGATAGGGATCTAAAGAGATTTATCGATTTTGCATAAACATTTTGATTTTTCATAAGTTTCTAAGAAACCATATCGATTTTATTCTTTTCTTTTATTTATTGTTGTTTTTTGTTTGTAGACTCTTTACCTCCATATTCTACTTTTAACATATTGTGCAACCAAGCTCAATGAAACTATAAAACAATAGATTTTTTTATAAATTTATTATTCAATCACTCAAATTTCATCTCAAAAGCTAACAATTTCAAATGTAACTTAAAATTTTGAATTTATCATTCATCACATCAAATTCTAATTGGGGTTCAGATCTCCAGAGCTCTCAATGTAAAATTGAGTTTAATTGTTGTTTAATTAGGTTACCCAAGTTCAAATTTAGGTTGAACCCCTTCGCTAAAATAGCAGTTTGAGGCTCCGTTTGGACTCCACCCGCGTTGGTGGTCTGATTCTTTCATCAGCGTTTCAAGTAAGTTCCCCGACGCAAATCTAGTCTCCAAACGGAGCTTTAAATGAGAAACAAGGAAACTTCGCGGTAGATGCATGACGCAATCATGGAGATGGATGAGAAAATCTAAATTTCATTTGAGAGCATGTTTCAAATTTCTTCACTTCCTGTGCAAGATCACAAACGGTGTCCCAAAGAAAAGAGTAAAGATATATGCTCCCATGTTTGAAATTTGTAGTAAAGTGACTTTTTAAAAGTTTCATTTTACAGGAAGACAACACTTGAATTTTAAAATGAATGAATAGAATAATGAAATTGAATCACGTTACAGCACAATAGACCAACTTTAAATAAATAAAGTAAAATGTGTTTTGACCCTTAAAATTTTTGAAAACTGTAAAAATACCCTATAAAGTAGAAAAAAGCACTTACACCCTTGTTGTTAGTTTTTTTCATTAACATAAGACAAAAATACATCTTATCATTTAAAGTAAATTATTATTACGTTTTCACATTTTAAATAGAATTTTAATTAACTATTGTGTGAATTAATTATCACAAAAAATGTATTTAATTATTTAATTAATTAATATTCACAAAGCATATGCAAACTTAAAATTTTTTTTTGAATATTTGAAAAATTAATTAACAGATAAAATAATAAATTTAAAATATTTTTATTCTATCCTAAAGATAAATTTAATAATAGAGGATGTAAATTCACGTTGTTGAAACTTTGGGAGGTGTTTACATGGGGTTTCAAAAATTTCAAGGGGTAATAGCGCATTTTACCCAATAAATAATATATAAAAAGAATATATAATCTTCACTGGCACCCACCCACGCCACCCCCACCAAACACCACGAGCAAAACATGACTCCCCACCCCACTTCGAAGACCGTGCCACCGAAATTCCCGCTTATTCAACACCCCGAAATAGAACAATGTGTTCGCTTCTCATCCAACTAAATTAAATAATAATATAATATATGAATTTCAGTCACGAGGAAAACGCCTTAGCCAAAGCGTCAACCAACCGTAGACTGCCACGTGTATAATATCGGTTGGTCAGAACGAAGAGTGCCGACGCAGTCAAAACATATGCGCGTGGGGCCCACGTGACTGACAGACTGGGATAAACGGCGTTTAGCGCCGTTGCCGTTTGGACGCCGTCAATGAATGCCGGTCGATCGTTTCTTCGGGGGGGGATGTCGAATTACATTTATACCCCGGAAAGATGATGTCGGGGGGGATTATCATGATTGCGAGGGTCCATCGACCACGCGGAAATCACGGATTTGTTGGAAATAATATATGTTTTTGTTTCGCTTGAGACATGTCAGTCAGGTCGGTCTTTTCGAGTTATAGGTGGGTTGTTTATGGCCAACTTGATGGTTGTTTGTTTGCCTTGTTTTAGATATCGCTTTGTCTTATAATATTAGATTCAACATATTTATAAATATATATTAAAATGATAATATGTGATTCGTGCACACTATATATATATATATATATATATACATTTGGATATACACGTCATAAAGAAACATATAATCAATAAGTTGATATATTTTTTTATCAACATATATACGAAGATCCTTCGCACTAACCTTGTTATATCACTACTACTCGTATGCGCGCGCCTACACGTGTATATTTAAAATATCCCAACTTTGAAAAAATCAACCCGGGGCAGAGGACAACGTCGTTAATTATTGCCAGTGGGAGTGGCAAAAAAATCTTTTCCATATCGAAGAGAGGGTGTTGACAGTGGGAGACAAAAGACGTGCCTTCCTTTCTCGATTGCCGTCGCGCAAAAACTACACGTGCTCTAATTCAGAGAGAAAAAGTTGAAGATAAAAACGAGGGGAGACCCGCGACCATAAACAGAAACGAAGGCATCTCGACCAAGAAAAACAGAGAAATCGAAAAATTAAACCAAATTAAATCCAATAATCAGAAAACCATGTCGATCTCGTCGGCTTTGAAGGCGAGGAGGCCTGAGAAGGTGCCGGAGAAGACGAACTTCTCCGTCACGTGCAGCCTCTTGAGCCAGTACTTGAAGGAGAAGGGCAGCCTCGGCGATCTCAATCTCAGAATCAAAGGTAGGGTTTCGTTTTTTGGGGAGTTTCTTCAAATTCTGCTGTGGTTTGATCCGATCCGCGTTTGGGGGCCGTGATTTTTTTGAAGAAATCGCGATTTTGGTGTCTGAAATTGGGTTTTTTTTGGGTCTGACGAATTGATGGTTCTGCAGGGAACGGCGAAACGCATCGGACGACTGTGACGGCGAACCTCCTCTCCAGCCTTGAAACCCCTCCGTCGGCGGGTCTCTTCCCTCTCGGCGACACGAAGACCGATTCGAGGTAGATCTCGAAAAATGGCTCCTTTATTTACTTTTTCAGTCAAAGATTTATTTTTGTTGCTGATTTGTTTTTGATTTTTGTGTTTTCAGCGAGACTGAATCGGTAGTGCCGGAGAGAGGCCAAATGACGATATTTTATGCGGGGAGGGTCATCGTTTTCGATAATTTCACGGCGGAGAAGGCCAAGAAAGTCATGGACTTGGCGAGCAAAGCTACCAACAACAGCAACAACAACAACAACAACGTTTCGTCCGCTCAATCTGCTCCGGCTCCAGCTGCTCCTCTGCACGGTCTGCGGGACAACTTGGACGTCCCTCCGCGAGCCATCGCATCTGGTGATTATTTTTTGTCCTTTCTTTTCTTTTTATCACGTATATATAATTTTTTATATGTTGTTTGTGTTTTTATTTGCATCTTTGACTTTAGTATACGGTTAACCGGAGGGTTCGAAACCTGTAAATCAGTGGGGTTCGAACTCTGAACCTGTATGGAGCAAATCCATGGCTCTAGCCCCCAAAGAGTTATGATAAGATCACAATTTATTAGTATTATTTTATAGATGAACAGTGAGATTTGAATATAAGACAGGTGTCAGGTGATGGTAAATTTTATTGTCAGTCATCGAAAGAATAAAGGGTATTTCTTTCTGATTTTTTAAACGGATCAGAAACGGATCGGATGCTGTGATTTAAGGATGCAATCAGATCTTGACACCTGACATGCGTAATTTGTTAATCCTATGTAAACTTTAATTATAAATACCTGTTTTGTTTTTAGATTTTTGTGAGAGGCCGAATCCAGAAGTAAATCCATTTATTAAATTTTATGGAGATCCATGCCTTTAAAAAAGGAAATGAATTTATTTGAACATGTTGGTTTTGTGAATAAACACCACCACTATCTGACAAGTTTTTGTCAGATCTGCACTGTTTATACACATTAAAGCTCCCTGTTTGTTTATTGGAACATTTCAAATGCGTGTTGTTTCATAAAGAAGTAAATACTTGTCAGGAGTGGACTTACCTATAAATTTTTAGTCAAGACAGTATTGTTAGGATTTGGAATTCATAGGTTGAATTAAAATGGGTTGTGGAGAAAGTAAACTGATCTGTGTTTCTTAATTTACTTCTTAACAGATCTACCCATTGCAAGGAAAGCTTCCCTTCACCGCTTCCTGGAGAAGAGAAAAGACAGGTTGGGCTTGTTTTAAAAGCTTATGAGAATGCATAACATTTCTTATATTAGCCATTGAATGAAAGCTAACAGTTCTATCACTTGTTGTTTTACAGAATCACTTCAAAGGCCCCATATCAAACAAGTAGCCCCTCTGTGTCTCCTCCAACGAAACTAGAAGAAAAGAAGCCTTGGCTCGGCCTGGCCTCACAAGGCGTATAGACACAACTCTCCTGACGTAGTTGGCTTCAACATTCTTGTCAACTCAGACATTCTGCTATTGATTCCTCCCTTCATTAAAAAGAAATTGTCGTGCTTACTGATGATTAGGATTTGTTACTATATTGACAAACATGAGATGCATGTATAATTGTAGAGAATTGGCAAACAATGATTTGTGTTTCCTGATATCATTATAATTTATGAATCATCATGTTGTGTTTATTAGTATAGCTGTGGGTGCTTAAGCATGTGGAGAGAAATGATGTTGCTTGGTCAAAAGGATTACAACTTGTTCTATAGTTTTTAAATCTTTTGATGTTTATTTGATATTGTGTTAGAAATCCCATCAATGGGCATATTCTCAAGATTTAAGAGCATCTTTAATCGCATACCCAAATATGTATCCAAATTTATATTTGAGTAAAAGTCATTAAAAAAATCTCTCTCATCATTTATTCATATCAAATTAAGTTTTTACTCAAACTTTAAATTAAATCAATGAGATTCAAAACTTTATCTAAATTTTTGAATACTATTGTTCTTATTCAATTTTACTTTTTTAAAGATTTGAATAAAATACAAAGTGATGGTTGGAGATACACTGTATAAACCTCAAATTTTTAGTCAAATTTGGATATAGATTTGAGTAAGGACTAGAGATGATCTAATAGAAAAATTATGTGTGTATGTAGCCCTATTCGCAGCATCGGTTTTTCTTTATTCTTTTAAAAAAAAAACATATACACTCGATTATTAAAATATATAATATTATAATAAAATGAAGTATATATTGAATTATATTAGTGATTTTTTTTAATTTCACACATTGTGATAGTGTAAAATTGTTCAGTGTATAGTGCAAGCGATTGGGTGACTAGCAAAACAAAACAGGTTGAGTGTATCAACGCTCGGTCTAATAATTTAATGCAGTCTTGTTCAAACTGGGGTATGCTTGTTGAGATTACATATGTCTATATTCAATTTAGGGGTCAAATTCTACGAAAATAAAAAATTATGAGGCAAATTTACATTTTAATTCTCCTACAATGATCCAATCTCTCGCATGCTTAAAAAGAATCTACAATCTACATACATATATATTTCTTTTTATTTGTTGTTGTTGTCTTGGGTAATGAGAAGAAAACAATGATCAATTCAAAAGGATTTGGTGGGAGTGTGGGGCAGGGTTGATGAATTTCAACTTTCAATGTGGCTAATACAGGATGACCACATTTTAAAAAAAATATCTATATCTGCTCTGTAATCTACTTTTTGCTTAAAAAATAAAATTTTATTCTATACTTAAATATCTGAAATGAAGGTGCTTGTGTGTAATATGTATGACTTAACCACGTGATAAATAACATTGACCAATAAAATTATGTCTAACCTCTGAAATGTTCAAAAAAATTATCTTTTTCTATTTGAATCTATATAAATAAAAAAAATGTTTTAAAAGCAAATATCAAGTTACCCGCTCCAAAAGATGTTTATACACGCACGTACACAATTGCACATACTTGTATTATATGGCGTGTATATCGCTTGTTTGATTAATCATGATTTTTAGAATTTTAGAAAAACCTTTCTTTCCCGTTGTATATTATTTTAAAATAGAGAAAAACTTCATTTTGATATTCATTATTATATATTTATATATTACAATGATTTTGTGAGATAACTAGTTATCAATTATCCGAAGAAACATATCTATATCTATTGATTTGAATATTAATATTTATTTCTAAATAATTTGATTGGAGGCATATTTAATCCACACGTAGTTATCAATTGACTTTTCATGTCACCTACAAGCAGGGAGAAAATATATGTGAAACATGTGAGAAAAAAAAAATCATAATTCCACTCTAGACAGGGTCATGAGTTTGATAGGACGTGTGTTTTACATGTTTACATGTGGTGGGTGTGATTTGTGAGAGTCATGAAACGTTTGAGTTGAATCCAACCTGTTTGTAATGATGATTATTAGCATGTGTTTTGAAGAATGAATATTGGAGTGGACGTATCATAATGAATGTTCACCCAGTTCCATGTTGTTTGATTCAAGAGCACTGATATACCTAACCTTTTTTTTTCTTTTTAAGCCTCCATTTTGGTTAGCCAGGTGAGATATTTTAATATATATAAAAATTAATTTAGTTTTTTTTTATTTTAATCGATTCTTGTTGTTAAGAAAATAATAATAATAATAATTTTTTTTGAGTGACTATAGATACGTAGAGAAGATGTAAATGTGATTTACATTTATAAAAAGTAAAAAATAATTTAACATATGAGCTCATAATTTATAAAAAGTGATGACAAAGAAATTTATATATACGTCCCTTGTACTAAATTGGGTGTAATAATATAATTTAACGAGAGGTTAAAAGCAAGAGCAAAGCTGTTTATCAATATTAGTTTATTTTTACTTATTTTAATATATCTCTACTCATCTATTCCTTGTAAATAATAGGGCTGCAATTCGGGCGGTTTGGGTTCGGGTTGACTCCAATCCGAACCCAACTCAAATTTCAAACTACTCAATTCTAATCCGATTTTTATTCCGAATTGAACTAATCCGAACCCAACCCGTAATTAAAAAAATCAACTTGACCCAACCTTTAAGATTCGCTAAATTTACCTAAAATTTGAATGGCCTAGATTAGGAGCTACAGAATGAATTACCATAACTATTAGTTTACAGGTTCGAATTGGATTGGGTTGTGAGTGGGGCCAACCTGAACCCAACTCAATATGTGAATCAACCCAAATTGACCAATCCAACCCATATAAAAATCGGGTTCAATACATTAGTTTTGGGTTCAACCCGACCTAAATTACAGCTCTATAAACTAATATATATTTATAGACATATTTATCCATACTTCTTCTAATTCACCTTCTATTCCACTAACTAAACATGGGCAATGCATATGCACCTTTTTAATTTTGCGGAATAATGTATATGCACTTTAAATAAAAGTAACTGAATTATTTAGAACGCATATGAATTAGCTGAAAAAGGGGCTAAAATTTGGGATTAGGTGTATCACTATAATTGATTCATTAGGTGTATCACTATAATTGATTCAATGAACCGCTCAAATGTGAATTTCAAAAGCATCCACTGAACTATTATCATCATGACCTAACAAACCATCTCCTGATGGGGTCTTGAATTCGAGTATTAAAAAAAAACAAAAAACATAAATGGTCCCATTATGTGATTAGATCAATTTTCAATGCCATTTACTTAATATGAATGAAATATGATCTACCATTATTGCTCGGATGATCATAATAAAACTAGAAGCGTTGTTACATGCAGTCTGCAAGAGTGATATACTTGATGCTGTCCAATGAGATATATAACTTGTTTACATTTTTTTACATTCATAAAAATATATAATTAAAGAAATATATCATAAAAATATATATTTTATATAAAAATATATTTCATTAGATGATATTTATTATTTAAAAAAATTAAAACATGTGCGATTGTAAGTGGAATGTCTCTCAAATTATCTCTAACTTTATTCTAAAGGGAATGAATCTCTCTTCCTCCTATTGTTCCCATTGACCCAAAAAAGTTTGTTGGTTAGTGGGGATGGAGAATTGGGCGCTATTACATTCAATTTTTTTTTACAGTCTAAAATACAGTCTTGTATATTTCTTTAGAAATCCGGTGAAGTATATACCTCGTTAGACAATGTATATATTTCATTAAATATTTTTTTTATATTTATTAAAAATGTGTTTATTCAACTCGAAATATAATGATATATAATTTTTATCAAAACATATACCTTATTAGATGATGTCTACTATTTAATAAAAATGAAAATGTGTGATATGCGTTTTGCTGGTAAAAATGACTGAAATCTAATATTTTCCAACTAGATTCTACTTTCATGGCCCATTGCATGACCAACAAGTTGCATGACCAACAAGGCCCAATAACAAATGGCGGGTTACTGGCCTCCTTTTTGTCTTGCGTTTCGAATAACCTAATAAACCCATGTCAGCATTCAATTATAAGCTAATTTTTTTCTAAAAATTAATTATTCATTAGACAATATATTAGATTATATATTGGAGTAGACATTCATTTATAAGTTAATTTTTTATAAAACAAAATAATATATTAGACAAATATATGTATATATACACGAAGGAATATGATATGCGAAGCCACTTCTGTTGCACAGTTCTATTTGTAGTGCATCATATTTTTTTGTTGAAAAAAATTAATTAGAGATTTATGTGATCAATCATGAATTATGTTTAGATATATGAAAGTTTCAAGTTTTTTTTAGGTTCCTAAAGCAGGAAAAAATTATTTTTACGTTCTTGAAAATGAATGTCATTAAGCTGTTCGTCAAAAATACTGAAAATTACGCGCTGCCTATTAACATTTTGTGAAGGTTAGCAATGTATTGGGACGTGTAAAGAGTGTACTGGAGTTACTTAAATAGGTATTGAGGAGTGTTAACAATGTGCTTAAAAAATTGGACGAGGGTATTTTTTTTTTTACACAGTAACGACATCTTGTTTCAGGGATCTAAAAATAAATTTTCACTGCATTAAGGACTAAAAGAAAAATTAAAATTTTTCAGGGACCTAAATATAATTCACGAGTTACCACTGAAACCCTAATTAGTTTTTTTTATATATATATAAAATTACACTCTTTTATATTATGTAATATGAAATGAAGTAAATGTTAAGATATAATAATATAAGTTTTTAGACTTAAAAAATAATTTTTTTATACTATACTATATATAGCATATATAAGTTGTACACTGTGATATGGTAGCATAATAATGTAGCATATAAGACAGAGAACATTTGTAACCCAAAAAAGACGAGTACAATTAGGGCTGGTAAACAAGCCGAGCAGCTTGGGCTCGGCTTGGTTAAAGCTCGTTCAGGCTCGTTCGATTAGATAAACGAGCCGAACTTGAACAATTTTTAAAGCTCGATTTGTAAACGAGCCAAGCCTGAGCCTGGACAAGCTCGTTTACTTAATAGAAAAAAGCGAAACGAGCCGAGCCCGAGCTTATGTTATTTTCACATGTATAAGGTGTTGTGATTTGTGAAATGTGATTTTTCAAATGTTAAACAAGGTTTTTTTTAGCTAAACGAGCCCGAGCCGAGCTTTGATTCGAGCTTCAGCTTGACTTGTTTAACAAACGAGCCGAGGCTTTCCACGAGCCTAACGAGCCGAGCTTGAACACGAAATGAAGTTCGTTCCCGAGCCGAGCTGAGCCCGAGCAGAGCCTGCTGCTAAATGAGCCGAGCCTGAGTAGGTCAAAGCTCGGCTCGTTCGGCTCGTTTACCACCCCTAAATACAATGAGCATATCGGCCCTTAATATAGGAATAACGGTAAAAAAATACATGGGACATCGACCCCGTCGTGGGTCCAAGAGAAACCCTAGTAAATTTTTTTCTTTTCAATCGAGGTGAAAATCCTAAACCCCAATGGAAGGAGGAGATGCTGAGGGGGTGTGCGTGGTGACCGGAGGGAGGGGATTCGCGGCGAGGCATCTGGTGGAGATGCTGTTGCGGTCCCCGAAATGGTCGCTCGTTCGGATCGCCGATCTCGATCCATCCATCTGCCTCGATCCGGCGGAGGAGGAGGGCCCTCTCGGCGGAGCGATTCGGTCCGGCCGGGCCGTCTACGTTTCCGCCGATCTCTGCGACAAGTCCCAAGTCGTGAAAGGTCTTGATTTACTTTGGATTAACTGTTCTTTCTGTTCTTGTCTGTGCTTGGATTTTGTTATGATTGAAAATCTTCTGGGTTGGAGTTAGTTTCAATATTGAGAGATCTTGAATGTCTATATTGAACTTTGTGTATAATTGAGATTTTGATAGAGTTTGTAGATTCAAAATGTAGCATTTGCAGACTCCCCGAATAGGATGAAATCTGAATCGCATTCTTCACATTGTTTGAGTAATAGATATAAGTGTGGCCGCACGTGCGGTTTAAAAGCCCGGGGCATATGATCTGGCATGTGCGGTTTTTGTAGTGGACCGTTCGAACAACCCATATTCCTTCAAACGGAATAATTGCCGCTCGAACGCCATTTGAATGGAGTTTCAAATAGTATGTCCAAAAAATGGATGCTTTGGGAATGAACTCGGTTCGAACGACAATTAAAAATAAAAAAATGATAGTTTGAATGGACCTATAAGTTTGTTTGAACTGTCAATGTGCGACCATATATACAGCGTATGCAGCCGCACGTGCGGTTAGGATCTTGACCGCACATGTGGACTGCATATTACTTTGAAACATTGGTTTGAGTCAACAATAAAGTCTATATATAGGAGCATTAATTCTTTGCTCTAGGCTTATAGGAATATATTGTCAAGCCTATCCCATCTGTTGAGTTCTGTTGGTGTTAATAATTTCTGTATATATTCCACAGGTATGTCTGGGCAAAGCCCTGAAAATATGATTTTCATTGTTGATGCATATTATTCTCCATTACAGCATGTCAAGGGCGGATGCGGTTTTCCACATGGCTGCTCCTGATTCATCTATAAACAATTTCGAACTTCATTACTCAGTGAATGTTGAAGGTAAATGATTGATTATGTATAAGGCTGATGTTGAATTTCTTTTTCTATCGTGAATCTTTTCAATATTTCTCATGTTTAATGTTTCTTTTTCATAATCCTTTTTTTTCGTATAGGAACTAAGAACATAATTCATGCTTGTATTGAGTGCAAAGTGAAGAGGCTTATATACACTAGCTCTCCTAGTGTTGTTTTTGATGGCATTCATGGGACATACAATGCAGATGAGTCGATGTCAAATCCAGATAAGGTCCTCCTATCCACACAATTCAAATTTGAGAAGATTCAATATATTGTGTAAGCATGTTAAGGATCGGATGCCTTAGTATCCATATCCGCTGCGAAATTGTTTGGATGCCGATTTTAATAGGCGAAGTCAAATTTTTTTCATATTTGGAGCAGATAAATAATTTTTTTGTACAATTGATATGTTTAAATATGGACACTAGTTAGGGTATTCAATTTTCAAGGATGTGAGATGATGTGATCTAAGAAAATGAGGGTTCTGGGACTTGAAGGCTTCTTGTCTCTTTCAAATATTGTAGAAAAGAATGTAATAAATTTTATGGATTATGATTAAGCATAGAAGATCATTTACATTGTATATAAATACAAATATATATTACCTTACCATACATGTATACAGGATTTAAATAATTTTCACATCAGATGCCTTGATATCTGTATCCACTTTAAATCAATCCGGGTATTCAAATATTGGATATATATTTTTTATTTTCAGGATATTCTTGGATGATGGACAGGCTTAAAATTTGCTTGTTCTGAGTCTTGATGTTATTTAGTTTATATTTCTTAAGGCTTACAAGCAAACCTTAAAGATGTAAGATGTCTCTTTTACAGTACAATGATTCTTATTCAGAAACTAAAGCTGCGGCAGAGTCACTGGTTATAAAGGCAAATGGTGTCAATCGGCTACTTACATGCTGTATACGTCCTAGTAGCATTTTTGGCCCTGGTGATAAGTTGCTGGTTCCTTCTTTAGTTACTGCTGCAAGGGCTGGGAGGAGTAAGGTAGGAATATTTACTCATTGTTGATTTGGTTAGTTCAATGGCTGACGTCTTATTTTCTCTTTTGCTTCACTGTCAGTTCATTGTTGGAGATGGCAATAACATGTATGATTTCACATATGTAGAAAATGTGGCTCATGGTCACATTTGTGCTGAGCAAGCCCTGGCATTAGGAGGAGCGGTTGCTGAAAGAGCGGCAGGGCAGGTACTGGTTTCTTCTGTATGCTATTTTTCATTGATGGGCACATTGTAACATATGTATGCAGGCATACTTTATTACAAATATGGAACCAATAAAATTTTGGGAATTCATGTCACGGATTCTTGAAGGTCTTGACTATCAGAGGTACACATGAAACTCCTATTTTGTGTCAGTTTATCATTATTTTATTACTCAGTTAAGCTTCTATAACACTGGAAGAAGAAGATGATTCCAACTTATCTCACATGTAATAATTTGAATAATATTTGGATTTATAGAACTCATTATATAGGTATTACTGAGTTCTTCATCAGTTTGAGCGATGGCACTATTATCTATCAACATCTAATCATTGTTTTGACCATAACAAGTAAAACATTTTTTTGTTTGGTAACAAAATTGTTTAAAAGCTTGACTATGTATTTACAAGAAGACAAAGAGACAGGAGGCCTGTACATATATATACATAAAGTACAATATAAATCAAAAGAGGCTGAGGAGTTCATAGGTCTGAAGTACCAAGGGAGGGAAGTTGCTTAGAAGGCTAAGCAGCTGCATCCCCTTGAGTAACCAGTACCTAGACCTCTACAGCCTTGAAAAAAATAATTTGCTTCCTGGAAAAGCCTTAATTGCATGAGTGGAAACAAAGTTCAGCCTACTATCATTTTAGGTTGCTCCTCACTCGTGGGATGCCCTGTTTGTGCTTTTCCAATACCTTGTTCAGGCCAAATGTCAGCAAGCTCAAAAATAAATTGTTCCAGATTCTGGTTGTTAGAGGCCAAAAAGGTCAGCAGGATTATTCCCTTTCCTTTGAATGTGAGAGTTTCCACATTTTCAGACAGGATATTTATGTTTAAGCACTCTCAGAATCTCAGAGTGCTGATCACAGACCATGGGGGTTTACCTTTCTCAAGAATCCAGGAGATGATTACTTTGGACCAGCTTCGAGCTATATTCTTTTAAATACTCTTATAATTGAGCATTGTAGACCATGTGAGACAGCTTGTAGTTCCAATTGGTTAATGGAGGCCATCTCTGCTCTGGTTGCACCTGCTATAATAAGTTCAACTTCACTGACTCTGAGAAGAAAGCTGTGAACAGCCCTTTCTGCTGTTAGAGATCCATCAGAATTCACCTCAATCCATTCAACTGGTGAGGGAGACCAAAGCACCCCTGTTACAAACTTACAATTTCTGATGGTTCACGGATTTGAACAAAAATTTATTGGCCATATTTAGTGCCTTCAGAGTCAAGAGTAGCCTTCCGTACTATGCCATGATATAGTGCCCAGCAGATTGGATGGTTCATCTAAGAACTCAGATCTCGTAAGAAGATATTTTAGAGAGGAATTTCTTTCGTTCAGAGGTACCAAAGAGTAGCAGTTAAAATGGATTTCATAGCCTGCTTGTATCAATTGGAGGGAAAACCATTTTAGAGCTTTATCACCCACTTCTGAAAACTACTGCAGTTATGCTTCCAGAAACCCATAATGTGCATTAGTGTTTCCCAAATATGTGTATGGACAATGTAGAAATTGCTGAGTAAAACATTGCTGATTAATATATCTTCTATGTTAGTTTCATTAGTTTCTGATGTATATGGAACTGCAGGAAGCTTTGAGAAAATTGCAGTCTTGATCCTGTTCATCACAGATGGAAACTGTTCTTTCATTTTGTTGAATTTAGTTGTTTTACATTGTATTGGTGGAGAAAACAGAAGTGTATCTTTTGTTTTCGGTGGCTTATATTTTCCCCTTCTTATTTGCAGGCCAGGGAAAAAAATACCTGCTGCTGTTGTGATGCCCATTGCACATGTGGTAGAATGGATATACAGGATACTAGGCCCGTGGGGGATGAGTGTGCCTCAACTGACACCTTCACGTATCAGGCTTCTTTCGTGCAACCGAACTTTTAGTTCCTTGAAAGCTAAAGACCAGCTTGGTTATACCCCCATTGTTTCTCTGGAGGTTCTATTTCAAAGAACTTTTAACACGCCATTTCTAAGTTGATTAGATATCTGTCCAGAATTTTGCAAGTCTAAGTCTTTATTGTACTTAAAATGCAGGAAGGTTTGAAAAGGACAATTGAGTCCTACCCACATTTGCACGCCAATCAGCAGATTGATAGAAGTTTGAGATCTGATCAGCCATCTAAAATTTACTTATGTATGGGAAGCAGGAACGGTTTGGGTGCCAGAACTTACACTTCATTTTAATTATTACATTCTTTAATAGAAAAAAAGAATCTACAATCTTGATTAGTGAATGTTGAATAGTTACTAATGAAGGTTATTTTTGTTGTGTTTCAGTTGCGGATGCGCTTTGGAAGGAGAAGAAAAGGACCATCATCATATTGCTGCTATTGATTCTTATTTATCTGAATTTTTTTGTTTATGGATATACTTTCTTCACCACTGTTATGACGCTTCTTTCTTTGGCGCTGGTTGCATATGTAGTTGAATAAAAGAGTGTTTGAGTTACTGAGATGCTGATTTTTGGGCCCAACTGGTGGTCCTCATTCCAAGCCCCATGAGGTGACATGATTGAATTTTCCATTTTACTCTTTCTATCTAAATTGATAGGTTTTTCCATAACGATTCCTTAAATCTTCGATAGGGTTATGATTTGGGATTTTTTTTTGAAGCAATCAATTCAATTGAATAAAAAGAAAAAAAAACAAGATTTACAATTTTTTATACAAATTAATCCGTGGATTTAGTTTTGGTGGGGATTAGTTTTGGTGGGGATTGGAGGAGAAGATTATAATTATTTATGTAAATTTTTTTTATTTGTGACAAACAATGGCGATCTATTCAGGTTAAGTTTTTTATCTGAATAAAATATATTGTTATGATTTTATATTCATCTTTGAATCATCATATGTTGTTTAGTTAAAGTATTCTTCATTGATTAATTTACATGATTCAAAATATATGTTTTTGTGACAAAACAAATATTCAAATCATCGGAATATATTGAGTCGTGGAAATTAATCAATGAAGAACACTCCACAATATTGGAAAATAAAGGTGGTTAAAGAATTTTGAACCACAAAAATTCAAACATTTTTCACTCACATGAGCAACATGTTTTTATCAAATAACATAAACCATTTTTCTGCATCTACTCAATCTCACATTCTCACCATTTTCCATCTCCTGTCGGTTATATTTTCATTAAACCCTATTCCCATATTTCAGTGAAGTTTTTTAGGATTGGCCGATTGGGTGATATTAGATTTTTTATTTTGCTTTTAAATATTGTTTTTTTATATGAAAATGTAGGCATTGGCTATTAATTACAATTTGAGAGAAAATACCATCGTGTATTAGTTTTTTTTTTAGGATTATAATGAATTGTCACGTAACAGTTTGTTTCACTATTTTTTAATTGGTTGCAACTAATTTTCAAATAAAAAAAAATGCAATGCATCATGTATCATGGTCTTTTCCAGATTTTTACTACCTATTTCTTTTTTTAGGATTTCCATATCATTTTCTTCAAGATTGGTTATGATCAGAATTTCCTGTCATACTCATAATTTCTACACACTCACTCTGCGGCGCGGCACAGCAGGCAGCTCTTCGACCTGCTGGGCTATTTTCAGATCGGCCCCAGATCCTTCATATTTATAACTGAGTCCCCAAGAATCGATTACATTGATAGAAGGGGGTGCCATAGGAAAGGGTGCATCGAATGGTGATCGATCTGGACCGTCGATCTTGTAACTGAAGATCCAACGGTCCTAGATTGGAGACAGTTAAGCCTCAGGGGATGTCTTCAAAAGGTGCTCCTGTGCCTATTAATATACATGAAATTAAACCATTCAAAACACTTCGAATTCATCAAACAAGCTTACTCTTTTTCCCTAAAGTTTTCTTGTATTGGGTTTCTGCAGAACCCAATACAGAGAAGTTCTCTACCACCTCTATGTGTTATGAACATGACCCTCATATTTATAACCAAATCCTTATAAAAAAAGACTAATTTTGTCTTCTCTTGAGCTTTCTGCGGATCCACCCCCAGGTGCTACCAGTTTCACAACTAGACTCTGAATGTGTTACAAACAAATCCCTGATCCACATTCTAAGATTTATAAGCAGGTTCCTAATCTTAAGACATGACTTATCGGATTTCAAATTTCATGAAACTTAATTCAATGATTTTTCAGGTCATTAAAATAACCATAAAATTATAAAATATAAATATTTTAGTCACATTAATAAATATAAAAATTACAAATAGAATCGAACCTATAATTATTGATGGATGTCTTGCTTAGGAATTTGAAATTTGTTTTTTTTTTATTGATTTTGAAACTGTATGTATCAATTTTTCATTAGATGTGAAAATAATAATAATAATAATAATAATAATAATAATAATAATAATAATAATAATAATAATAATAATAATAATATTATTATTATATTATATTATTTGCAGTTTTTTTTTTTTATCGATTAGATTGTTTTTAGGATGTTTGGTAATCGGTTTTTTTAATAGGTAGTGATCGACAATTTGATTATGCAGTCGATTATGCATACTTTTCCGTTGAAGGTAATGGTAGATTTTTTTTATATGGTCTGAATTTTGATTAGTAAAAATGATTTAGTCTAGAACTTTTCAAAAATTAATGTCCTTGAAAGAGATTGAATAAACGTTTATTTTATTTTATATTTAATATAACTTTGAGCGGATATTCACTTAATGTTAGGTACAGTACCAAATACAACCTCAAATGCAGTTATCATATATTTTAATATTTTTAAAATAGTAAACATTGTACCATTTCGAATTTAATATACTCATTTTTAATAAATGTTAAAAAAAAATACCAAGGTTTATATCTCACCTATAAAGATATGTACATCGAAAATGACTATTAAATGATTAAAGAGATATATGAGGGTGTATTTCGAATTGTAAAAAGAACTGTTATATGAAAATTAAATATATACTAAAATACAATAGTATATTTTTTATTTCAAAATATAAAATATACATAATAGAATCCCAATTATCAAAATTTTGTTTTTGTTTTAGAAGAATTGCTTAAATAATATGAATTCTTGTTTATCTTTCAATTATAATATAAAGTAGCTTATATAATTCAATGATGCGCGAGTGCGCCTACATTCAAAAAATTAACAAGGTATATCTCTTATGAAGGTATATACATCGTCAGATGGCTATTAAATGAATAAAAAAGTATATGAAGTGTATTTTGAGTTGTAAAATGAACTATTATATGAAAAATAAGTATATGCTAAAATACAATAATATATTTTTTATTTCAAAAGTAAAAAAATATACATAATAAAACACCAGTTATCAAATATTATTTTTGTTTTAAAGAATTGTTTATAATAATATGAACTCCTGTTTATCTTTCAATTATAATATAAAGTAGCTTATATAATTCAATTACGCATGCGTCCATCCAACTAGCTTAGCAGGGTTATTTACTATTTCTTGGGGGCCATATTAATTTTTTTTCACACTTATTTCATTAACATAATTTTCATTAACAGAACTCAGTACTATGCGCAAAGCGCCATATAATTATCATTAGTGGGTCTTATTTTGATATTTCAATGCCTATTTGTTAGATTGTCTGGACTATTACTTTGAAATTTATTTTTTGTAACAATCATGAATATTCTATACTAATTTTTAGGCAGGGGTCATCGGAGAGCCCGAGGCCCGAAAGCCTGGCCCGCAGGCCCGCCCGAACTGGGCCTATTCGGGATGGCCCCACGGTCCCGGCCCGTAGACCCATGGGAGACAATCCAATAAATGGTTTATTTGAATTGTAGTTAAATTATTGACTATGTAGATGCTAACCTAGTTAGATACATGTAGTTATTAATTTTTTCAAGTAATTAATTCACTTGATATTTTTATTTTGAAAAATTCAATAGATATAAATATTTTTTTATAATATTATACTTTAAATTTTGTGTTATTTTAACATTATATACAAGGAAAAATCTATATAACCCCCTGAAATATTGCCTAAATCCATATAACCCCCTGCAATCTTCATATATCCATATAACACCTTGTAATCATACCCAAAATCCATATAACCCCTTCCGTCCGTCTTCCGTCAACCGAGTTAACGGCGAAATTGGGAAAAATCCATATAACCCCTGCAATCTTCATATATCCATATAACCCCCTGTAATCTTCATATATCCATATAACCCCCTGTAATCTATAAAAAATTTCTAAAAAAAAAAAATTCCTCTTGGAATTTTTGAATTTTTAAAAATATTTTTTTTAAAAAGCTGTTACATCTATAATATCACACATACATTTCTCATATTTATTTCCAAACATAAATAATTTATGCAGTGGTATAGTTGTCATTTAAAAAATCATAAACTCTTATCCATCTCTTATCTACCATTTATTCTTATTTTATACAAGGTGAATCAAACCACAGAAATATCAATTTTACGTTTTCCAATGATAATAATAGAAAATACAACAAAATAAAGATTTACGATCCATTAGATGTTAATGCATGCAAATGTTAATTTACTAAAAAAAACTCTATTATTAATAAAAAATTATTTTTTATATTTGAATTTTTAGAAATATTTTTTCAGATTACATGGGGTTATATGGATTTTTCTCAAAATTACAGGGGGTTATATGGATATATGAAGATAGCAGGGATTATATGAATTTAGGTCAAATTACAAGGGGTTATATGGATTTTTTCCAATTTAGGGGGTTATATGAATTTTGGGTATGATTATATGGGGTTATATGAATATATGAAGATTGCTGAGGGGTTATATAGATTTAGACAAGATTTGAGGGGGTTATATGATTTTTTCCTATATACAAATGAACAACTTAAAATTAAAAATTAAAAATAAAAAGAAATAAGATGTTTAAAATCTGAGCCCTATGGGCCCGAATTCCAGGCCCGGCCCGTCAGGCCTGCTGACCTGAGCCCAGGACCGGGCCGGGCTGGCCAGTTGCCAACTCCTATTTTTAGGTGGGGCCATGGCTGACAAGAAGGGAGTAATTCAACAAAACAATAGCCAAATGTAAATCACATAAAGTAAACCAAATTTATCCAATTGAAAAGGCTAGATATTGTGGCCAAGGTTGGGAAACATTCTTTTTAAGTCGATTAAAAAGATGGGATTGTTAGAAAGAAGAAAAAACTTTGGACACAGTCAATTTATTATATATTAAACTTGAGAAAAAAAAAGATAATCAAGTGGTACAACTTATTAAAAGAATGAGGAGTGTTTAATTTAAAGCTTAAGAAAGATAGAACTAGAAGACATGAGACTAACAAAAGTATACATGGATGATAATAATGAAAAATGACCGAGATACTATTTTTGAATGCTTATGAAGTGTCTAAGATCTTAGGTAAAGTTCTAGCCTAGTGAACACGGAGGTACAGTTAAAAGCCAATAGATATGTTAACCCAATAGTTAGTGTCATATTTTTATAAAAGATGTAAAAATAATGCTCCAATGAAAGTGTTAAAGGTATGTTAAATGTGAGTCCCACCATTCAAAATATTCAAAAAAATATTATTTTGAGTGGGTGGAGAGATAAACCCACTATTGTTTTAATTAGTTATTTAGCTAGTCCATTGGAGCAACAATCACCAAGTAAATGAGAATGTAGTAAATGAGGGTCTAGTTGATGGATAAAGTGCTGACATGTCACTTTAACATCTTAGTTAGTTAATATGTCTATTGGAGATGCTCTAATATATGTTTAAAATTACAGCATCATTTTTCAGCATCATTTTTTTTTCTTACTTATATGCTACACCAAGCTTTATTTATTTTTTTTTTTTAAATGTACAGTCTTCTTGGGTGTAGAGATGAGATGTCTCTACCTGTACTCTTTCCTATTGCCCCCTTTTGGAACGGGAATAAACCCCCAGATAACCTCGATAAAGAGAATAAGAAATAAATGATGTTTGAAAACATAGAATAACTAGGGATAAAGTATACCAGAATAAACTGGTATAAAGTGGTATATGGATTCCAACCAACCCCTGGAATTAAAGTTATCATAAATTATTCTACTCAAATAATATGTAAGTCTACTGTCAAATCAACTGTCATCACCTATTATAAATCACCTATCAAAATCAACTATAATTTTTTTCACCTTTTATAAATCATTATCCATACTTTATTCACATTTTATCCAAACAACAAAACATTTATTCTTACATTTATCAACGAAAATAATTCAAAACACAATCAAACGCAAAATCATTTTTTCCTTATTTATACTCACTTATGTCAGAATAAATGTATACCCAAGAATAAATCAATTCTCTTTCCAAACGGAGGAAGGAAAGAAAAATCATACAAGACCAAAATTATAAAAACATCTATTTTTTTTTAATATAACAAGAAAAGAGAACTACACCAAGTTATAATATTTCTAAAATTGAAGGATCATTGTATTTATAAATCAGAAAAATAAACTTATCCAACATAATGTTCATTGCAAGTGCAACTAACCTAATAATTGATTCAATATGACAAGTAGAAACTTTAATGGAAAGAACCATTGGGAGCTATATCATAAATGTGTTTTTAATCATCGAAGGAAAATTAAACGACAGCTCTTGGATTCATAAGACCAATAGTGACCACAACCTTGACCACCACTGGTTAAAGCAACATTATAAGTAAAGTCATAAATTTGAGAATGACATTGCATTTTACTGCCTCAAATTTAAAGTGGAATGCCTAATCATGGGAATCTCGTTCAAAACACACAAAATTCTTCCTTAACATTACTCGATATTGCAAAATGATGAAGAATAAAGAATATCCCGATGCAGTGGATTAATAAAACCAAAAAAAGGGGTGATTTTAACTTTAATGTTCGACAAATTTTGAGCACTCAAAAATCTAGAAATGAGAATGTCCCCAAAAAAGAGAAACAGCTGATTCAACCTAACCACTTCCGAAATTTAATTTCTTTTGTGCTAACAATATAGAAGCCTAATGCCTTTAGGTAGGTTGTGATAAGATGGAATTAAAATAAACTTAAAAAAGAGGAACCGACTAACCTTGTTGCCCTTTATTTCGTTCTTGGATTGCTTTAATTTTTCACTAAAAATTTTGCATTCCAGGTATTGATTTAACCTACTAAAGAATAAATTAATTAATGAACAAATAGTTGAAAAACTTGGAAAGTATCTTATTCAGATGAGTGCAAGATTTGTGAAACACTCTAGTTGATTATCAACAATTATTACAAACTCTTATAGGCGTTGACTTAACCCTTGTGTATTTATGTGGGTCCCCGGGGGTACACAAGTGAATGTAGCCTATTTAACTTTATCGTAAGGCCAGCTACGGAGGGTCCCTCCGTTATAATAAAAAAAAACAATTCTTACAAGGTCATAACGGAGTTTAAACATCCCATAAAGGTCATAAAAGAAATTTTTGAAAAAGCAAGACCATGGATGTCCAAGAACAGATTACCATTGGTTATAGCAGTAAATATTGAACATGGATAAAAAGAACAAGAAGAATACTTGATGTTATCAAAGTACATAAAAATGATCAGAGCCAAAACCATAGGCAACTATTTGCAAGAGGGAGTAAAATTAAAAAAGAGAAGCTAGCAAAGAGATCTGGTCAAGCTAGTGATCTAAATTAAAGTATTAAAAGTGTCTACAGAAGTCTCACAAGGCTCTATTTGAATCCACTTTTCTTGTCAGATTACATCAGGACAACAAACCTCAAAAGAAAAAAAAAAGTATAGAAGCACCTCTTATTTGATCCTTATTAATAGTCATACATGGGCACAGTTTTATAGAAGAGTAACTGATTTATTTAAGGGTTCAAGTAGCTCGAATCTAATCACTTATTGCTCATAAATGAACACATACCTACATTTAGTAAACTATAGATACTTGTTTCATTAGATGAGGGTCTAACTATCCTTGTATTACCTCACTGACAGCTAGTTAACTGACACCCATTAGGGGCTGACTTCAACCATAGTGCAGTGAAACACTTATGGAAGATCTGCAGTAGATTAGTTGTGGACGGAAAATATTACTCTTACAAAGTCAAGGTTGATGGGAAAATGAAGCATCAATCATGCATAGAAAAGATTTGTCCAAAAAATCAATGAAAAAACATCAAAAGAATTACCTCCAAAAGCAAAAAAATCTCACCCATGGATGCGATCTCTCAATTCATCATCTGAAAGTTTGGTTCGTGCATATCCAAATATGTGAACTTCAGTTGGCTGCAAGAATCCTTATGCAATGAAGGGGTGAGATTCATCCAATATGGGAAAGAAAAGCTAAAATGATGCAGAATATCTATCTCATTGAAACATCAATCTACAATTATTTACACAAGTAACATACATGTGTACATGGAACATTCCTTCAAGGTTTATGATGTTAACACATTTCAGAGGTTCGGGATCAGTTTCAGATAACAAACACAACATAACATGGTGTGCAAAGAACCCACTTGAGTTGTCCCATAAGATAAACAAAAACTCCTAGTTTCATGGAACAACAATTTCTCAAAATAAAGAAGGGAAAGGAAACAAAGAACTGTAGAAGATGATTTCAAGATGGCAACTTTAATTATGTAGTAGGTGTACATTGAATATCTTGTGAATTAATTAATTGCTTGTTTCATTTCTGCTTTAATTCTCTTCCATCATATGCATGAGAAATTTTCTTTTATTGTATTATCTACAGGTTGGTTGTGCAGAACATAATCAGCATAGCACGAGGAAAAAAAGAACTGTCGAAGATGATTTCAAGATGGCAACTTTAATTATGTAGTAGGTGTACATTGAATATCTTGTGAATTAATTAATTGCTTGTTTCATCTCTGCTTTAATTCTCTTCCATCATATGCATGGGAAATTTTCTTTTATTATATATCATCAGGTTGGTTGTACAGAACATAATCAGCATAGCAGGTGACTTGACCCACAAAGTTGTCTTTCATAATGAAGATTGAAAGACGTCGATCAGAATGACTTGGCTCATATTTTTCTAAGCATGGATGTCACGATATTTATTGTAAGCCATAGCAAAGTAAATTATCAATAACAAAAGCTTTTATCAAAAAGTGGGAAATGGACAGAGATCAAAGATTTGAATGAGAAGCTATGAAATGGACATATAATGAGAGAAAAGAGAGGCTAAGAAATGTACAAAGATCAAATATTTTCTACTGAAGTACGAACTTTTACAACATGAAACTGGGAGATTGTATAGATGATGCAATTGACATATTTCAGGGATTGTATAAACTGGGGGATTAGAACAAGAACAAGAACAAAAAAAATCTGAGGAGTTAGGGTATTAAGGAGTCAGGTTGGTTCGAGTCCATTATCAGGCGTTATGTGCTTATGTCCTATGGACCTACGTGCATACATGGGTACTGGGCTGAGCCTCAGTTTTCTTGTGGTTTCCTTTTCCGTCCACCTTCAAGCCTACTCAGTTGATGGCCATAGTATGGTTTCCACCCAGTTTTCTTCCCTAAGCCACCACATTCGGGATTCAAGTCATATACATATAAATTGCCTTAAAAACCAATTCTATGGAGAATGAAAAATGAAAGTGAAAGTGATGCTCTTTCGAAATCAAATGTGATGTGCTGCAAAAAATAAAGTTTTAAATCACTTGAATTGTAGCGATGAAAAAAAATGTTATTTCGAATGAGAAGTGAACAAGGAACAATGTTATTTAAAAAATATAGGTGATGAGCAATGAAAAATTAAATCTTAAATCACTTAAAATGCGGCAGACAAATACGATCCATGGCCGTCATTCACAGCGGCGCACCCGTGCACTTAAGGAGAAAAGTTGATAGCCATAGTCTGGTTTCCACCAAGATTTCATCCCTAAGCCACCACATTCGGGATTCAAACCACGGACCTATAAGTTGCCTTAAAAACCAATACTATGCAAAATGACAAATTAAGGAGAAAGCGATGCTCTTTTGAAATCAAATGTGATGTGCAGCAAAAAATAAAGTTTTAAATCACTTGAATTGTAGAGATTAAAATCGATGTTATTTAGAATGAGAAGTGAAGGATGATGTTATTCAAAAAATAAAGGTGATGATGGGAGATGAAAAAAAAATCTTAAATCACTTGAAATGTGGTAGACAAAAATGATCCATGACTGTCATCCTCAGCGGCGCACCCGTGCACTTAAGGAGAAAAGTTCCACCAAGATTTCATCCTTAAGCCACCACATTCGGGATTCAAGCCACAAACTTATAAGTTGCCTTAAAAACCAATGCTATGCAAAATGAGAAATGAAAGAGAAAGCGATGTTCTTTAGAAATTAAATGTGATGTGCTATGAAAAATAAAGTTTTAAATCACTTGAATTGTAGCAATTAAAATCAATGTTATTTAGAATGAGAAGTGAATGAGAAATGACGTTATTTAAAAAGTAAAGGTAATGAGCGACGAAAAATTAAATCTTAAATCACTTGAAATGTGGCATACAAATACGATCCATGGCCGTCATCCTTAGCGGCGCACCCGTGCACTTAAGGAGAAAAAATGATGGCCATAGTTTGGTTTCCACCAAGATTTCATCCTTAAGCCACCACATTCGGGATTCAAGCCACACACCTATAAGTTGCCTTAAAAACCAATGCTATGCAAAATAAGAAATGTAGGAGAAAGCGATGCTCTTTAGAAATCAAATGTGATGTGATGTGAAAAATAAAGTTTCACTTGAATTGTAGAGATTAAAATCGATATTAAGTGAATGAGAAACGATGTAATTTAAAAAATAAAGGTGGTGGATGATGAAAAATAAAATCTTAAATCACTTGAAATGTGGTAGACAAATATGATCTATGGCAATCATCCTTAGCGGCGCACCCGTGCACTTAAGGAGAAAAAGTGATGGTCATTGTCTGTTTCCACCAAGATTTCATCCCTAAGCCACCGCATTTGGGATTCAAGCCATGAACCGATAAGTTGCCTTAAAAACCAATACTATTCAAAATGAAAATGAGAAATGAAGGAGGAAGCAATGCTCTTTTGAAATCAAATGTGAAGTGCAGCGAAAAATAAAGTTTTAAATCACTTGAATCATAGAGATTAAAATCGATGTTATTTAGAATGAGAAGTGAAGGAGAAATGATGTTATTCAAAAAATAAAGGTGATGATGAGAGATGAAAAATAAAATCTTAAATCATTTGAAATGTGGTAGACAAATATGATCCATGATCGTCATCCTCAGCGGCGCACCCGTGCACTTAAGGAGAAAAGTTGATGGCCATAGTCTGGTTTCCACCAAATTTTCTTCCCCAAGTCACCGCATTTGGGATTCAAGCCACAGAACTATAAGTTGCCTTAAAAACCAATGCTATGCAGAATGAGAAATGAAAGAGAAAGCGATGTTCTTAGAAATCAAATGTGATGTGCTGCGAAAAATAAAGATTTAAATCACTTGAATTGTAGTAATTAAAATCAATGTTATTGATAAGTGAACGAGAAATGATGTTATTTAAAAAGTAAAGGTGATGAGAGACGAAAAATTAAATCTTAAATCACTTGAAATGTGGCGTACAAATACGATCCATGACCGTCATCCTCAGCGGCGCACCCGTGCACTTAAGGAGAAAAGTTGATGGCCATAGTCTGGTTTCCACCAAGATTTCATCCTTAAGCCACCACATTCGGGATTCAAGCCACAGACCTATAAGTTGCCTTAAAAACAATGCTAAGCAAAATGAGAAATGTAGGGGAAAGCGATGCTCTTTAAAAATCTAATGTGAGGTGCTGTGAAAAATAAAGTTTTAAATCACTTGAATTGTAAAGATTAAACTCAATATTATTTAGAATGATATGTGAAGGAGAAACGATGTAATTTAAAAAATAAAGGTGGTGGACGATGAAAAATAAAATCTTAAATCACTTGAACTGTGGTAGACAAATATGAGCCATGACCGTCATCCTCAGTGGCGCACCCGTGCACTTAAGGAGAAAAGTTGAGATTTCCACCATGTTTTCTTCCCCAAGTCACCGCATTTGGGACTCAAGCCACGGAACTAGAAGTTGTCTTAAAAACCAAAGCTATGCAGAATGAGAAATTAAAGAGAAAGCGATGCTCTTTAGAAATCAAATGTGATGTGCTGCGAAAAATAAAGTTTTAAATCACTTGAATTGTTGCGATTAAAATCAATGTTATTTAGAATGAGAAGTGAATAAGAAACGATGTTATTTAAAAAATAAAGCTGATGAGAGACGAAAAATAAAATATTAAATCACTTAAACTCTACAAGACAAACACCATCGATGGTTGTCATCCTCAGTGGCACACTTAATAGGGAAAGTCAATGACAATAGTCTGATTTCCCCCAAGTTTTCCTTCCCTAAGCGCATAGTTGTCGCCTAGGTGGTCCAAATGGACCTAGGCAATCTCTACTCATTTTTTGTCTCTCCCCCTCCTATCTCTCCTCAAAATTTCTGAACTATTATATCATTCTCCCTCAATCTCTCCCCCTTGTTAGATTATATTAATTTTGTAGAAAAAAATATGCACCAATAAATTACATCCATGTGTTCTTTATTTATAAATAGCATTCTTCATTTTAAGTCGTAAGCCTACAAAAATTAAAGAATGAATAACTAAATAGATAACTTTAAAATAATTACCAATTTAAATAATAAAATCTTAATTAAGCACCGCCTAGGCTCATCTAGCCGCCTAGACAACTATGCCTAAGTGCCACATACCTAAAAGTTGCATTAAAAACAAAGGCTATGTAAAATGAGAAATGAAGGACAAAACGATGCTCTTGAGAAGTCAAATGTCATGAGCCATAAGAAAAGGAAAGTTTTAAATTATGTTCATTAATCTCAATGGAGATTTTTATGGTCTAATTGAATAGGGAAATAGTAGAAATATGGAAGATAGACTTGTTTATGTGACATCCAAAACATACTTGTATTTATATTTTGGGGAAGGGTAGAAATACAGCCATATCTCGAGCTCTGCATGGTGTATGTATACTTCCTAGTGCAAGTGAAACTACATGGAACATGAGACATTGAATAAACATGTGAAGCATAAATCACAATTGAAGATGCATCTGAAGAAGGGGGGAAAAAGAATCGGCAGCACTTAAAAATATTTAACTAGATCATAGCAAGCCACAATGCACAAATGTTAGGAAGTAAAATTATTCAATGAGTTCCAACCCCCCGCCCCCCAACCTGAGAGAGAGAGAGAGAGAAGAGAAGAGAAGAAGAAGAAAGCACCAATCACTTCAAAACCCATTATATCACAAAACCTAATCAATGGACAGCAATTCAAGAGCTTTCTCTTAGAGAATCGGTGGTTCCTTACAGATCGGTTCAAGAAGTTGATGGAGAAGCTTTAGAATGAAGCCCCCAACCTGAGAGAGAGAGAGAGAGAAGAGAAGAGAAGAAGAAGAAAGCACCAATCACTTCAAAACCCATTATATCACAAAACCTAATCAATGGACAGCAATTCAAGAGCTTTCTCTTAGAGAAGCGGTGGTTCCTTACAGATCGGTTCAAGAAGTTGATGGAGAAGCTTTAGAATGAAGCATGAGCTAAGGGTAAATGAGCTCCAAAGATTGCTAGAAAATCTAAAAAGGAACAAACTAAAATAATGGGGGGGGGGGGGGGAGAATGAAAAGGCCCTAAAACAGGGAGAAGAGAGTTAAGGAAAATGCTAGACATGGGAGATGAGGGAGGAAGAATTTGACTTAGGTTGCATTTGGTTGCACGATTGCAAAATTAATTTTAAGCAAAAGTTGGGTTTAAAACTAATTTTGCAGGAACCCGTCTCTCCACAACTTCTGAAAAACTCAGATTTTGGGTATTTTTTCACACAATTCTGTCAGCAGCTTTTAGCCCCAATTTTTCTACTTAGAAACGGGTTTGGGAAAAATAGCTTCCTACAAACTCAAAAGCTGCCCAGATCCGTTTCCAAATGGGGCCTTAACCAAAAATCATTTGACAAAAAGAGGTGGAAAGAAATTTTGAACCACTGGCTGAAAAGGGAGAAATGAAAACACAAGAATTTTTTTGTTGTTTGATAGGAAAATGGAAAATATTAGTTATTTTATACATGAAAAGCATTTAAACAAATCTAAATTATAAACAATTTTTCAAGATGACCCTCATGAAAATGGCAAAACTCTTTGTAGAAAGTTAAATAGAAGCTTTCAATTTTTCAAAATAATCCATATATCCAATAGAAACAATGCACATTGATTGAACAAATACAATTAGAGAGAGCAAAACTATATATCCTTATTATTTGCCCTCATAAATCTCAAATGTGGCATGGTCATGATGATCAATTTAATATATTTTTAAAATTAGCATATAGATGCTTGCAAGAATCACAGGTGTATATTACACATGAGACACAATCAGATCTCTCTTTTTTTTTTTACGGAAAGCGAACAACCATGCATATACCACTAATCATGTCATAGCTGATGATAATGCTCAGGCATTACCCAAAATAAATATTAACAAAGATGACATCCAAAAGATAGACTAGTTTGTGTAAAGATTATGAGACTTAGTCGGTCATGGTCTATTTTGTTCTTCTCTCTTAATGAAATAGACATGACTCCAGTTTTCCTCGGGAAAGTTATGAGACTTAGAAAACACTATCATAACATCTTTGTAGAGTAATCAACCTTCCCAAAAACAACACACAGGCTCAACAAATGAATGAATGTCAAATCAGATTAATTTCCAAATAAAAAAAACATAGTAGAAAGGCAGAAACTATCAAACAAAAACCAAAATAGAATCAAAATTTGACAAAATAATTTACCCAATGCATATCATCCTTCCAACATTAATGGATTAAATCAGGACATAAAGAATGGAAAAACAGAGATAGAACACCCTCACCCGGACATGAACACCGATCTTCTCGTCAGACGAGAAGCACTTATCAAAGAACGAGCCGAACCCCTCCCGCCTCCTCCTCCTCGTCCAGGCGCGGATCCCAAGGCGGTCCATATACCGATGGCGCACGATCCCCGAGGCGCTCCGGCGTCCAGAGGCTCCACCGTCGCATCCTCCTCGAACGTGGTAACCTCCCGGGACGGTGATCTTGGTCTCCCAGGGGCGCTTGTCGAGGAGGGACATGTCGACCTCACTCTGGTCCGTCTCACACTCTCACCATCTGCACCGCTGGGGTTTTGGAGGATGCGAAAGGAAGCCCTAAAAATTCAGGTCTCGATGAAGAGGGTGAGCGTTTTTTTTTTGACCGTTTATAGAAAGCTTTCTTGCAGACCAAGTCAACCTATTTTATTACCGTTGATAGAAGCATTTATTAACTCATTTTAAATTGCAATGTTGTGATTAGAGAATTCTTGCCGACCAAGTCAAACGTTTTTAAATTTTTTTACCGTTGTTGGAAGCTTTTATTAACTCATTAAGCTTTTATGAATCAATTTCAATTGCTTATCTGATATTTTTGTAAGGGTATTATTATTAATATAACTAGTGTTATTACATTTATTTTAAGTTATATATATTTATACGGCTTCTCAATGTAATCATGTTTTATTTTGGTAACTGATAATTTTTTTGTTTTGTGTTCAAATGAATAATAGGTTTTTCTCAAAAAAAAAAAAAAAAGGTTAAAGGGTTTGGTTGCAATTTTATTCTTTCTTAAAATAATTCTGTTCGTATTTAACAATTAAAATCAATTTTGATCAAATAAAATATATTTATGATAGGATTTGTAGCTTCCATTAAAAGTATTACTATATGAAAAGAAATTAAATTGTAAAATGTGCTTCATGAAATTAAATTCTGAAAGCCCGAGTATAGCCCAAAAATTGTTGGTAATTAGGCATTAAATGATGATTATTTTTTTAAAAAAAAACCCCAAAAGTGTAATAATTTGTTAGCGAAAAATAGTGTATTTGTGTATCTAAGAATGTAAAGTTGGAAATACTAAGAAAAAGTCCATTAAAATTTAAGAAAATACCCAAAAAAAATCTCTTAAAAGTTATAAATACTGAAACCATCAACTTTTTAAAATTATACAAAAAAAAAATATCTTATTTAACAATTATAAAAAAACTGAAAAGACTAACCTACCGTTGTATAATTAAATCAACAACCTTTATTTATGTTATTTTACACCAAAAATCTAATTTTCCTACAAAATTGCGATCTTTCTCTTTACATGACCAAGACTAAACCCCCTCTCCTACCTACTTAAAAAAAAATAGCCGTGTGATCATTTGAATTGTAGCAATGGAGGCCAATGACATTGATGTGATCCTGTAATTATTCATAATATTTATTTAAATATCTCTTTATTATTATTTGGTTTGAGTCTAGATTTTAGAAGAATTTTTGTTTATTTATTGTTTGGTGGCAAATCTATATCTATATCTTCTCATTTTTTTATGAAATGATCTATATCAATGTTTATTTTTTTTATTTAATCAAGTATCATTTTATTTATCTATTATCGATGCATATAGTTTAGGATAATAAAAACCCACCCTCTCAAATGTGGGCTCGAGACCTCCACATTTGGCACCTCTCACTTCACTGGTTCATAACTTGTGAGGGTGAGGATGCAAATTCCACATCCACAAGGGTCCCTCATGACATGGTTCGGGGCTCGGAAAGCATCGGCTATTCTGGAACGTCAAAGCCAATAGGTGCGTATCACCATTGGTCTAGCGGATGATCAAATTCATCAAATGTTAGAACATTTCTTTTCTAGTCTATGTCAATGGGTGAGAAATTATTGCCTCCTCGCATTGTCTATCTTATCTTTCATGAACTATTCAAACATGAACTATTCAAAGTCGCGAGCTGACAACTCACACTTTACCAAAATCTTTATTTTATATTTCGAAGTCGGCAATAGGAAGACCTATACTACAGAACTATGGTAAGGAAATGAATCTGATGAATTTTTTATTAATAAAGGAATAAGAATTATGTCTCAGTTTTTTTTTACCGCCGAAAATTGCATTGCTGTGTCAGAGGAAGGATAGTACTGATTCGGTATACTCTAAATACACCTTCGGTACAATATTGACAATCTCACAAAGATTACAATCAATTTTTTAACTACAATGTAAACTTTGATTACAAAGATGATTGGATTAAGTCTAACTCGCATTGGATAATTTGATTGACCAACACAATCATGATCGTCCGATATTATTACTTTGTGATACAAAATTTAATTGAATTATAAAAAAATGTTAGAATTAATTAATTATAATTATAATTTTAAAATATGATAGAAATATCTCAATCATAATGAGTGAGACGATGACGTGTTCAACATGACCTGATCCCATTACAGAGCATGAAAAAAAAAAAAAAAAACTCAAAAGTTGTGGTGCATCACACTCCCGTGGAACGACGGGTCAAAAATCGCGTTTGAAATCTACACCATCCAAAGGTTTTGACGTGGGTCCCAACCCATGATCAGAGGAAAAAAAAATCAACGAAAATAAAACCAGAAAACACAAGAGGGCGCTCTCATTCTCTATCTCGTCTACTTCACTCGCACTACTCAAAAATAAAACCAGAAAGCACGAGAGAGGGCCTAAACAAGAGTCTTTTTCAATCCAGGCTTGTGTAAGAAACCCTAATTCCAAATGGAAGGAGGAGACGGAGGAGGAGAGGCTGAGAGGGTTTGCGTGGTGACCGGCGGGAGGGGATTCGCGGCGAGGCATCTGGTGGAGATGCTGTTGCGGTCCCCGAAATGGTTGGTCGTTCGGATCGCCGATCTGGGGCCGTCCATCCGCCTCGATCCGGCGGAGGAGGAAGGCCCCCTCGGCGGAGCGATCCTGTCCGGCCGGGCCATCTATGTCTCCGCCGATCTCCGCGACAAGTCGCAAGTCGTGAAAGGTCTCATCTTTATCTGCTCTTACTCTATCTTTCCCTTGCTTTTCCCATATTTGGTTTTAACTGTTCTTTCTGTGCTTTTTTTTAATGTGATGTATGGTTTGCGTTTGTAGCTTGTTATGATGTGAACACTACTGGGCTGGTGTTAGTTTTTATATTCACAGATCATGAATGTACACCCAACACTTTGCGTATAGTTTGGATTCTGATGAAGTTGTCTAAATTCGAAATGCAGCATTGTAGAATACCCGGATCGGCATGGGAACCGAATCCCATTCTTCACATTGTTAGCCAACACTCAACAATTTAACCTTTATACAAGAGCACTAGTTCTATCGGTGTCATCAATATAGTCTTTATACAAGAGCATTCGTTCTATCGGCATTATCAATTCTTGTAACAATCACACAAGCAAGCATGTCTGAGCAATACCCCGAAACTTTAACTTTCATTGCTGATATGTATTATTCTCTGTTACAGCATGTCAAGGGGCAGATGCGGTTTTCCACATGGCTGCCCCTGATTCGTCTATCAACAATTTCAAACTCCATTACTCAGTCAATGTTGAAGGTAAATGATTGATCGTATATAAGGTTGATGTTGATTTTTTTTTTCATCGTGAATATTTTCATCACACTTCATGTTTAATGTTTCTTTTTTCCATGATTTGTGCCTTTTTTCTTATAGGAACCAAGAACATCATTGATGCTTGTATTGAGTGCAAAGTGAAGAGGCTTATATACACTAGCTCTCCTAGTGTTGTTTTTGATGGTGTTCATGGGATATACAATGCAGATGAGTCGATGCCATATCCAGATAAGGTCATCCTATCCACACAATTCATATTTGAGAAGATTAATATATTATGTAAACCTAACAATGGATCGGGTACCTTTGCATACTTATCCACTCCTAATTGTTTTGGATACATGTATTAATATTTGAATTCCATTTTTTTCGTATTTGGAGCAGATATAAATATTTCTTGGATAAATGACATGTCTAAATATGGACACTAGTTAGGGCGTTAAAAATTTTGGGACGTGGGATAATGCAATCGAGGAAACTAAGGGTTTAGGGACTTGAAGGCTTTTCGGCTCTTTCAGATATTGTAGAAAAGAATGTAGTAGTAGTTATTAATTTTTGTGGATTATGAATAATCATATAAAATAGTTTAATTCAAATTGTATATATAAGATTCGAATATTTTTTAGAGCAGATACCTTGATATCCATATCCATTTTAATATTTGAATATCGGATAATTTTTTATTTTTTGGATATTCTTTGGATAATCAACAGGCTTAATGGATGCTTTATTCTGAGTCATGATGTTATTTTGTTCATATTTCTTTGGCTTACAAAACTAACCTTAAAGAGGTGTTCTTTTTACAGTACAATGATTCTTATTCAGAAACTAAAGCTGCGGCAGAGGCACTGGTTATAAAGGCAAATGGTGTCAATGGGCTTCTTACTTGCTGTATACGTCCTAGTAGCATTTTTGGTCCTGGTGATAAGTTGCTGGTTCCTTCTTTAGTTACTGCTGCAAGGGCTGGGAAGAGTAAGGTGAGAATTTTTATTTATTGTTGATTTGTGTGGATTTTTTTTTCTCGCTTGGCTGTTGATTTGTTAGTTGAATGGATGATGCCTTATTTTCTCTTTTGTTTCACCGTCAGTTCATTGTCGGAGATGGCAATAACATGTATGATTTCACATATGTTGAAAATGTGGCTCATGGTCACATCTGTGCTGAGCAAGCGCTGGCATCAGGAGGAGTGGTTGCTGAAAGAGCAGCAGGCCAGGTACTGGTTTCTTTTGTATGTTAATTTTAATTGATGAGCGCATTGTAATATATCATGATTGCAGGCATACTTTATTACCAATATGGAACCAATAAAATTTTGGGAATTCATGTCACGGATTCTTGAAGGTCTTGGATATCAGAGGTACTCGTGTAACCTCCCAATTTTCCATTCCATCATATCTTTATTTTATGTCAGTCTGCCTATTTTTTTGTACTCAGTTAAGTTTCCATAACATTGGAAGAAGAAGATGATATTGTATTAGAGCTTGACTATGTAATATTGTAATTACAAGAAGGCCAAGAGACAGGAGGCCTGTACAAAACTACAAATATACATTAAGTACAATAGAAATCAAAATAGGCTGAGGAGTTCATAGGTTTTAAGAATAAAGGAGGGAAGTTTCCATACCAGGCTAAGCAGCTGTTGTGGGATGCCCTGTTTGTTATCTTCCAATACCTTTTTGAGTTCAGGCCAAATGTTAGTAAGCTCAAAATAAATTGTTCCCAGATTCCGGTTGCTAGAGGCCAAAAAGTCAGCAGGCTTCTTCCCTTCCCTAGGGGTATGTGAGCTGTTCCACTTTTTCAGACAAGTCACTCTCAGAGTTCTGATCAGAGGTCTTGGGGTTTTTCCTTTCTCAAGAATCTAGGAGATGATGACTCTGGATCAGCTTCGAGCCATACTCTTTCAAATCCTCGTATTATTGAGTGTTGTGGACCATCTGAGAGTGCGTGTACATCCAATTGGTTAATGGTGGCTATCTCTGCTCTGGTTGCAGCTGCTATAATAAATTCACCGTCATTGTCTCTGAGAAGAAAGCCATAACCGCCCTTCTCTGTTAGAGATCCATCAGAATTCACCGTAATCCAATCAACTGGTGGAGATGACGAAAATACCTTTTTTACAATTTCCAAAGGTGCATAGATTTGAATAGAAAGTTTATTGGTCATATAGTGCCTTTGGAGTCAATGCATCCTTCAGAACTATGCCATGATATAGGTGCCCAACAGACTTGATGTATCTTAGAACTCAGGGCTTTTGAGAAGATATTTTTTTAGAAAACTTTGGAATTTCTTTCCTTTCTGAGGTACCAAACAGTAGCAGTTAAAATGGATTTCATTACCTGCTTGAGTAAGGATTGGAGGAAAAACAACTCTCAGTTTTATCGCCTGGGTTTGAAAATTACTGCAGTTGTGCTTCTGGACACCCATGCATTAATGTTTCCCCAATAAATGAAGTGTATGGACAATTTAAAAATAGGTGTGATTAATGAGTAAAACATTGCTGATTAAGATATCTTCTCTGTTATTTTTCATTGGTTTCTGCTGTATTTGGAACTGCATGAAGCTTTTAGAAAATTACAGTCTTGATCCTGTTTCATCATGGAGGAAAGCTGTTCTCTCTTGTTGTTGAATTAGTTGTTTTACATTGTATTGGTGGAGAAACGTTAGTGTGTTTTGTGGCTTATATTTTCCCCTTTCTTATTTTCAGGCCAGGGAAAAAAATCCCTGCTGCTGTTGTGATGCCCATTGCACATGTAGTGGAATTGATATATAGGATACTAGGCCCGTGGGGGATGAGTGTGCCTCAACTGACACCTTCACGTATTAGACTTCTTTCATGCAACCGAACTTTTAGTTCCTTGAAAGCCAGAGACCAGATTGGCTATACCCCCATTGTTTCTCTCGAGGTCTTATTTCAAAGAGAACACTTAACATACCATTTCTAAGTTGATTAGACATCTGTGTAGATTTTACTAGTCTAATTTGTTTTGTAATTGTAATGGCAGGATGGTTTGAGAAGGACAATTGAGTCCTACTCACATTTGCATGCTGAGCAGCAGATTGAGAGAAGTTTGAGATCTGACCAGCCATCTAAAATTTACTTATTAATGGGAAGTGGAAATGGTATGGATGTCAAAGCTGACTATTTATATCAATTAATGCCACATTCTTAGATAAACTCATATGGAAAAGAAAGAATCTACTATATTGATTAATCGACGTTGAATGGTTACTAATGTAGGTTTATTTTTGTTGTTTTTCAGTTGCTGATGTGCTTCTCTGGAAAGAGAAGAAAAAGACCATCATCATTTTGCTACTATTGATTCTTGTATATCTATATTTTTTCGTATATGATTATACTTTCATCACCACTGTTATGAGGTTTCTTTCGGCGGTGACGTTGATTCTATTTATCCACGGCTTCTTACCTATGCAATTGTAAGATACCAACCCTTCTCATGGATTGAGATTATTAAAACAAAGGCTTTTCAGGGACATCTTAAAACATGTTTCTATAAGTCCTTGTATTTGTGAGGCCTTGGTATTGCAAACCTGTAGTTGGGGCTGATGTTTGTTTGCATTTGGAAAACCACTTCTGCAGATTTGGATATAAAATTGAGAAGATACCACCTTCCTATTTCCATTTCACGGAAGAGAGGTCCCACCGTGTGGCCCTCTCGGTTGGTTCTTCATGGAATTCCTCCATGGGTGTCTTAAAAACCCTCTGCAAGGGGAAAGACTGGTCTTTGTTCTTAAAGGTCTGCCACATATTTCCCTGTCATTTCCTTCTCGAACCAAATGACACTCAGGACTGACTCCTTCCATATATATATTTAAGTAATTCTTTTTGTCATCCAATGGCCTTTTTATGTTTTGCTGAAGAAGCTCTTCAATTGTGGAATTTTTACAGGTTATTCTTGGCTTGGCATTTCTCAACATCATTGGAGCCATATCATTGCAGAACTTATTCAGGATAGGTTCGATCTTGAGCTCTTATTATTAATCATCTCCTTTTATCCTGCCCCCTTTTGAACTCAAATAAGATCCACACTCTCATTGCAGGTGTGCCCTTTCTCTTCATAGCTTTCTATGTCTACGATAGAAAGGAAGCGGAAATTGATGACATGTTCCGCAGAGCTCTCTCTTCGGCAATGAGAATCAAATCCGATGTCACTCACAGATTGTCAACCTATAGGCAATCCATTGCCAATCGCTAATCTTTCAATTTCCAACTGACCACTGAAAAATGCTGAATCTTGGTGTCCAACCTGAGTCTTTTGCCTCTCATTCATATGGGTGGAAATGATGTTCTTATATTTGTCTTTTTCCCCTGAATTTTGTATTTTTTTTAACGACTGGTATGCCATGTGAATGGAAGCGGTTTTTCTTTATATTTATTTTCAAGGGTTTGGAGACGTTTGTTTATTTATTATTTTCATGATTATTGAAACATTTGTTTGTTGAGTTGTTGAAAGATGCTATTTTTGTCTGAATAATGTTATGAATGTAATGAAAAACACACATGCTCAACTCATACACTTCATTTTGCCACTCCTTGAAATGTGTTACAATTGGCGTTACGTCTCCTGTTGAACCTTGTCCGATGGGTCTCCTTCTCTCCCTCCTCTGTTATCCAATTCTTGATATATAACAGGGCAAATCAGATATTGTCACCACCACCACCACTAGCTATTTCAATTTACAGGGGATTAGATGAAGTGTTGGTAAATGTAAGCAACGTCTCCATTAGCAATTACAGCCGAGTGGTGAAGTTTATATGTTTCTTGTGAAGAGCAAAGTATTCATAGTCATTTAGTGAACCGAGTTTTGATTAAGTCGACAAACAACCCTCTCTGTGAAGGAGGTCAAGGGATCAAACCTTTGGGGGGGGGGGTACTGTATAATTTTTGGGGATGATTTGTTCATTGGACAGAGTTGAGCAAATATAAATTGAAATGTTGAGCAGTGCTGCTCACCAAAATTATATAGTATTGCTCAACTCTGTCCAATGAACAGATCATCATTTGACAGAGTTGAGCAGTACTATATAATTTTTTGTTATTAGCTTCTACAATGTGCCATCTTCGAGTGATGCAGTTGTTCTAGCAAAGGTGCTCCATGAAAGTAAAATAATGCCAATGGAATGAAGATCCTTCAGATAGCGTTTTTCAATGCAATTATTAAAGAGACCTTCCTCTTTTCTTCTTTGCAGAAGTCCAGATTTCATTGAAACCGCATCCCACTATACATAGAATTGAAAGTGTGTGTGTGTGTGTGTTGGGGGGGGGGGGGGGGGGGGGTGTTAAATCATTTGATCTCAAATAGAAATTCTATCTGAGGGTTAGTTAGAAGCATATACCACTGTATTATTGCAATTCTGGTGCAATAACTTAAGATTTACATAACAATGCAACATTTGATCAGTGTTGAACTGGTATAATATCTTTTGCCAAAACTTCCCACATCACTCAACCAGTGCCTATACTGATGGTGTCTACTCCTAAACAGTCTTCTTTCAATCATTTTTGAATTCTGAGATTGATCTTTACTTTTAACTAAGGCAACAAAAGGAGTACCATTTTTATTCAGAACATTGGAAATGTCCAATTGCTTTAAGTGATTATTGAGGCCTCTTACATTCCAAAATAAGCAATCCATAAAAACAAAATTAAGAAGGATATAGAAGCCTTTTAGGCTTTGCGTTGGATTTTACCAGCCTGTTGTCTGGTATCTTTTGAAATTGGGTCTGACAAGAATCTTTCATCATTTGTTTTGTGGTCTGAGAAATCTCACTTTCGGGATCTGTGACTGCAAAAATCTTTGAGATAATAGCATCCATATCTAAACTGGAACTATGTATCTGTTTGATAGTAATTACTTCTGTCCGAAGTGATATCTCATCTTCACCTGTTAATAATGGTTGAAAAGAATTATTAAAGGAGATTGCTGTTCCTCTATTTTTCTTCTGTTTAGCTCTTTACTGCCTTTATTGCCTTCAGAATTTCAACTCAAACCTCTCTGTTTTATCCTTTCTGTACTGCAGATCTCTCTATTCAAAACTTTTTATTACGATTGATATTGTTTCTCTGAGGTAGAAATTATATCTAATGGCAGAGGATTTTCTGTACTACCTGTGTTCTCATTCTTCTGAACAAGTAGAGATGCAGTTGTCGCTGTAACTTATTTGCTTCATTAGAATCTGGATCTGTAGCCCTTTCATTTTTTGACCCGTTTATTGCTTCTGATTGAATGATGACTACTAATATTACTGCCTTTGAAATTTGAAACAGAACATTTTTTCTGATAAACCACTTTGCTCTTTCCTTGTCTCTGCAGTCTTGGATGAGTATAGTTCAAAACAGTTGATGTATTCCTATTACATTAGTAGTTAATGAAAAGGAATTGCTGAAATTACCAGAACAGGTCATTTGGGAATCATGACCAAAGATTTGACAACGGTCACATGCTTGAGGTGTCTGATTATAAGCAACCTGAAATATCTCCTAATCTCCTTTTGAGTTGACTACTGATACAGATTCTGTCAACCGTGTCCCTGCCTGAAATTCTACACAAACTCTTGCGTTGGCTTTTCTACTGTAGTTTAAGGTTGCCGAGTCCATGTAAAGTGGAGTGCCAAGAACACAGACAATTTTTCTCAAACAACCAGGCATCCACAAGTGGGGAGGAAGATCAGTGAGTTTTAGCCAAATCGGTATACTATTAATCTTTCATGCTCCATTCTGACATCAGTACACCTTGTCAGGTGCAAACCATGTATGATTTATTTTATGATGGAAATTAATAATTGCCAGAATTTTGTTGCAAATTCTTGAACAGTTGGATCAAAGACGTATTCGATCTTCAAAAGTCAGTTCAAGATGTTATATGGTGGTACAAACAGTTTCATTATTGTTTTATTCTTCCTGTCTCCCTTTTTTATACATTCATTATGGGATATAGGTCACCTTTTGCAGTTTGTAGGTGCTGATATCTTGAAAAAAAAGGGACATTATTTGGGCCACACATGAATGTTCTCCGTTCAAGGTATCATGAAGAGAGTTTTTATGAATGTGCTCGCCCACACTTCAAGCCCCGATCTTTAACTGGGTAGTTTTGAATTGGGAAATGTTACATTTGGTCCACTTTTGCAATACCAACACATTTTGAATTTTTTTGTAGAAAGTATATCACGGTGTATATTTGTCTAATAAAATATATTCTTTGAAAAAAAATGAAGTATATACTCAAATGAATTGAAAACATTGTATGTCAGCCAAGAAGAACTCCACAACCTATACAGTAATACAGATCAGCGGACCATTGGAAAAGAAACCCCTCTTACAGAAACTCATTTAAAGCATTGTTAATAGTAGATTATTAAAAAACCATTGAACACTTGTACTTTGTTCAATTGTTGTTCCATGAGAAGATACACCATACTCTGTTCTTTGCACACACTGTTTTCTCTCTTTCAGACGTAGGCGTTGTTCTGGTGGCGCACGTCAGCAGACCCCGTCCCCTCCTGATGATTCTCAGAATTGAGGCTATTAAAGCTCCTCGCTGCCTTAATCCGCCTCACAATCACCAGCAACGCCACCAACCCAACGACAATCACCCCCACCCCCAGCGCCACCGGCAACCCCCACGAACCTTCATCCATCTCCCCCTCCTCCTCCTCCTTCTTCTTCTTCTTCTTCTCCTCCTCTTCCACAACCGCCGCCTCCACCGCCTTCCCCGTCTTCCCAAACTCCCCACTCAACCCGTCATTCCCCTCAAAAGCGCTCGCCTTGAATCTCTCCAGCCCCTCCGGCACCTCCCCCGTGAGCGAATTATGCGACACATTGAAAGACTTCAATGTGGGACTCGCAATGCTCGCCGGGATCTTCCCCGAGAACTTGTTCCCCTCCAGTCGCAGCTCCGTGAGCCCGTCGAGCTCCGATAGCGAGCTCGGTATCTCCCCTGTGAACCCGTTGTACGCGAGCCAAATCACCTTTAGACCCTTCACGCCCGAGAAGTAGTCGTCGGGGATCGACCCGGAGAAGCCATTGTATGAGAGGTTGAGCACCTGCAGCGTCAGGATTGGGGAGAAGTCTGGGATGGGTCCGGCGATCCTGTTGCGGGAGACGTCGAGCGTGTCGAGGCGGCTCAGGTGGGAGAGCGCGAAGGGGACGTTGATGTAGCCGGCGAGGTCCGCGTTGGAGAGGTGGATGCCTGTGACGATGCCGTCGTGGTCGCAGACAATGCCAGCGTAGTCACGGCAGGGGCTGGCTTTGGGGGGGACCCAGGAGGGGAGGATGTCATCGGACTTTGTTGGGTTGAGGCCGGTCCTGAAGAATTCGAGGCCGATCTTGTCGGCTAAGACCGGGGGGAGGGAGTCTTGCGCATGGAGGTGGGTCGGGAGGGATAGGGAGGCGATAAAGACGACGACGAAGATCGCCGCCATGGATGACATTGTAGGGTCTTTGGTTTTTTTGGTTTCCATAGCAGTTGTGGGGAGGGTCTTTGGGAGGGGGAGTTTGTGAGCTGGAGAGTCTCTAAAAATAAGACTCTGGCGGGAAGAGACTGGGTTTGGTTTGACCGAGTCAACAGCCCGCCTTGGGTAGTCCACGATGGGCTTCGGGTTCTTCGGGTTGGGAGATGTTGGCCCAGCCCATCAGGCCCATTTAAAGGGGTCCACTCATTCCGGACCTTCCGCCGGCTGACGATTCAAGAGACCATGTTGAAGCCAATCATACGGTGACGCGTGTTTCCTCTAATCGCTCCCATTACCGAGCCTATATTATCGCCGTTGTACCCTGTCATCTGTTTTCAATCTCAGCCATCCGATCGGTGAACTTATGGGCCTGGGATGACGAAACCCGAGCCATCTGATGCAGAATGTACGGTGCGTATCTGTCCAAATCACCGCAGCAAACAAACAAATCAAAACAACCTGTCCTTCTCCCGCTTCGTGTCACCTGGTGCCCTCAGATAACAAAGAAATCTCGTCTAATCAGAATCAGACGGCCGAGATCCCCCACAATCCCTGTGGTCCCAATACGTTTCACTCATCCGATCTTCATCGGACGGCGGTGATTAGAGACCTCTCACTATTCATGAAAACCCAAATCAAAAGTCAAGAAGCGCACACAGCATGTCCAGACAAAAACTCCGAAAAAACAAAATCCCCCCTCAAAACAAAACACCTCTTCTCTTTCATTTCCCAAGCGACGACTCCGCTCTCCCCGCAAGAACAAAAAAAAAAAAAATGGACCAACAGATCAACGGCTCTGATGACCTCCTAGACGCCGAGGACCTGATCATGCGGTGGGACCCGACCACCGCCTCCTCTACCGACGACCATCACCACCACCACCACCACAACCACAACCACCGCATGATCTTCGACGGGGATCACCGCACCGACGCCGGCCGTTACCTCCGGGCGGTGGACTTGATCCGACGGTCTTTGGAGTCCTCCGCGTCGGGGAGTCCGAGAAAACGGACGGCTGCGATGCAGGTTGCGATGGCGAGGCTTGAGGATGAGTTCAGGCACATCTTGGTCAACCAGTCGGTACCGATCGAGCTCGAGCTCGACTCCTCCGATCTCAGCCTCAGCTTCAACTCTCTCTCCCTCTCTAGCTCCGGTACCTGTAGCTTCCGTGTCGGCGCCGGAAGCAGCCGAAGAGGCGGACGTGGCGACGACGACGACGGAGGGGATCAAGAACAAGAGGAGGAGGAGGAGGAGGAGCAAGAGCCGGGGGTGGATGTTTATAGATCGGCGAGCAGCTTGAGAGATATCGACGTCCTACCCCCCGACGCGATCGCTGACCTCCGGTCCATCGCCGACCGGATGTCCTCTGCCGGCTACCACCGCGAGCTAGTCCAGGCGTACACCGCCACCCGCCGCCCGGCCACCGAATCCGCCCTCCGGGCCCTCATCGGCCCGGAACGCCTCAGCATCGCCGACTACCACCGCCTCGACTGGTCCGAGCTCGAGCGCCGCATCCGCCGCTGGATCCGCGCGGCCCCGCCCGCCGTCCGCCTCGTCTTCGCCGCCGAACGCCGCCTCGCCCGCCTCCTCTTCGCCGGCTCCGCCTCCTCGACGGAGGACGCCGCCTTCTCGGAGACCGCGCGCGGCCCCGCGAACCAGCTGTTCGGCTTCGCGGAGACGGTGAGCATCGGGAGGCGGTCGACGGAGAAGCTCTTCAAGGTGCTCGATCTCCACGACTGCCTCTCCGGGCTCCTCCCCGACATCTCCGCCGTCTTCGACACGCCCTCGACCGAGTCCGTGAGGACGCAAGCGGCCGAGACGCTGGCGAGGCTGGCGGAGGCGGTCCGAGGCATACTCGCCGAGTTCGAGAACGCGGTGGACCAGGAGTCGACGAACCCGGTCCCCAACGGGACGGTCCATCCGCTCACCCGCTACGTCATGAACTACATCAGCCTCATCTCCGACTACAAGCAGACCCTCTTCGATCTCATCCTAACCGGTCCGACCATCGCCGCCGCCAATTCGGCGGACCCAGACGATGATTCAGACCACCAGCGCCCGCCCCTCGCCGCCCATCTCGTGTACATCATCGCGACCCTCCAAACCAATCTCGAAAACAAGGCCAGCCACTACTCGGACCCCTCGCTGGGGCACCTGTCGATCATGAACAACGTGCACTACATAGTGAACAAGATCAGGGACTCGCCGGAGCTTCGGGAGCTGATCGGGGATGGCTATCTGAAGAGGCTCACGGGGAGGTACAGGCAGTCCGCGACGATGTACCAGCGGGCGGCGTGGGTGAGGATCCTGCACTGCCTGAGGGACGAGGGGATCCATGTTAGTGGGAGCTTCTCGAGCGGCATCTCGAGGTCTGTCCTCAGGGAGAGGTTCAAGTCGTTCAATGCGGCGTTCGAGGAGGCGCACCGGGTGCAGTCCGGGTGGGTGGTGCCGGATGTCCAGCTGAAGGAGGAGCTTAGGATTTCGATCATGGAGAGGCTCTTGCCGGCTTACCGGTCCTTCTTGGGGCGGTTCCGGCACCATATTGAGAGTGGGAGGCACCCGGAGGCGTACATCAAGTACTCGGTGGAGGACTTGGAGGCCGCTCTTTCGGACTTCTTCGAGGGGACTTCGCCTTCTTTGCTCAGCAGGAGGAGATCTCATTAGTCTTATGTGATAACACACTGTTTTTTTTTAGATGATATGATTCTTTAAATTTTTGAGGGGACGGACCGTGGTTGATTGTCTACGACGACAGGGGGATTAAGGAGAGGAGTTGAATCAGCAGTGTAGAATCGACCGGATTGGCCTGATTGTTTCCCTCTGTAAGCAAATCAGTGTTTTTTTTCCTTGTTTTTCTATATTTCTTCTTTGATTCATTACAACCCATGTTGTGGGTTAACAATGTCCATATAGGTATTGTTCTTGTCATTTCTTCCAATATCTGGTGAGTTAGATTCAGGTTTTTTTGTGTTCAAATTTCTTGTTTATTGGATTAATGGATGAGTAGTTCTAGTGTCACTTTCGAATTGTATTAACACACACACACACGCACACACACTAGTAGAAGCAAGGATGCAATCTTTTTTATACATTACATCTACCTTATGATATAAGCTTAGATTCCATAAATGTTATTAGGATGACATATTACGACCAATGGATTCATATTGCACATCTGTAAAGTGTATTGTAAAATTTTAGGTGACCCGTGGAGTCGATAAAGAAGAAATCACTAGTTGCCCTACTGCCCATTTACCTCAAAATACATCTGAATTATATGGGCAATAAGGATTTAGACTGTGTGGATGAGCTGGCTGAACATTTATCAGTACAATGAAAGAAGGATTTGGGGTCTTTGAGAGGGTTATATTTCAAATATATCCATTTGATCTGAAGAGAATTATATATTTCAATTAAAGCCATTTGATCTGAAGCTCTCTTGTTTGGGATTTTGGTTCTGGCAAAAACCACATGAGTGGTAAAAACCACATGAGTTTCATTTTACAGAGGGAGGTGGCAACTAGTGTCCCAGTGGTCAACTGGCTTACACATTAATGACAGTCTTGTGGCAGTTGGCAGCAAGAGCAGACAAAGTTCAGTCGCTGTCTGTTGTATATATGACCAGTTGAATATTGGGCTTCTAGATTTCAAAGGGCTTCTGGAAACCTAAAACTATTAAATTTTACTTAACTTATTACTGCTATAGCGTAGTTCTTAAATGCATTGAACATCATGCAATTGAAAGGTAGATTGAATTGAAAATGCATAAGTATCCTTTCACCATGAGAACATCCAATCTTCAGTTCTAAAATAGTGCAAAATTCTCCAAATCATGAGTCAGATAAATTTGATTTCTTATCTTGCAGGTATTTGGTCAATATTGTTGACTAAATCAACAGCTATAAATATTCTGATGTCTTTTAGCAGTCATGTGTGTTAATTCAGTATGCTGGGTCTCAGAGGATTAAGGATTGAATGTTCAATTTTCTTATAGCAAGCAAATAATTAATAGATAGAAATTAAAAGAAAATAGTATCACTGTAGCACTAAAAAAGTCAAGCATCTCCACACAGCCCCCCTTTTATTGGGTCTGGAATCTTGATAGGCTTGAAATATTTTATTTATAACATTTATTACCTCTATGGTCTAGCAATCATATCAAAACAGTCTGAATTTGGAAATTAGCATAGATTCTAAATATAGATCTAGAAAAGCTAATTGAGCACTGCAAATGACTTGCTGTGGTCAAAGTTCCTCCAACATATTCTTTGGCACTTCCATGCTGGGTAGGCGTCAAGTCTGTCAACATGTCATGATGAAGGCACAGCAACATCAAGGAATAAGAAGAGAAAAACTGGAACTTGTGACACTTCTCAAAACGGAATTGGCTTGAATCAACTAAACAGGTCAAATTCAACCTCTGGCCAATATCCTCAAGCATATACTTCCTGTGGAGGAAATGTGTTGGCCCCCATGTCTATATTTCTACAATCAAAGTTTGAAATGTTTTACTGTCTTCTTATCAAAGTTTTTCTTTCCAAGAACATGTTTCAACACAACACGCTTCTTCAGATTCCAGTTATTGCTATTTGATGCCTGTATTTGATTGCACTTTAATTGGGACACCTGCAGTCAAATATCTCGACTGTAACTTGTTAAAATACTCATTATATAATTGTTCAATATCTTTTGTCACATCAACTGTTTGTTGGACCATCTATACTTCCGCAGGTAGGCTACAAAAAGGTGACCTTGTCACATGGAAGAAAAAAGTGAGAGAAATGGTTCACAAATCACATACAGAGGCTGAATATGAAACTAAGGTTTTCAACTCTCTTTTCATATATCAGATGGTCCAATGTAGGTTTACCATCAAAAGAATTTCAGTTGGTTTAACAATTCTTATCACAAGGGACCACAGAATTTGACTTTTGAGCAGGTCAGAATACATGGCCATCAAATGTTCATTCATACATCTAGCTAATTATCCAGGGAAACATCTGAAGTTAGTGTTTGAACATAGGCTCCAATCACTCGTCGTCATCATCTCCTTTTTTTTTTTTTTTTTTTTTTTGCAACCACCAACAAACACAACATCACACACAAGCAGGTGCACATGCCTTTCTGGTCTACAGTGGAGCAGGTTCTCATGTTGTCTTATAATAAGTGAATAAGAGAAGGATCTCATTTTACCTGTCCAGGTTGTGACCTCCCAATAAAGAGGACTGTAGAAAAGGATCTCAGGTCCCTTTTGGATAAGCAGAAGGTAGGGTGTATCACTGAAGCCTCGACAAAAATTCAATGAAAATTGCAAGGGTTGGCTCTTAGGTTAGAGACTTACCTAATACACATGGTTTGTAAGCTATTATGTCCTTTTAATTAAATTCTTTTTGGATTTTAAGGATGACTGGTACCATGTTCGATTTGTGCCTCAAAATGGGAAAAGATCTACGAACCACAATTATCACCAATTAGCAAACCACGCTCACCCCCTCAAAAAGTGATGGAAAGATGTGTCTTTTATTATTATAAAATTAGTCAACTTTTTGGATTTATGAATGAGATCTCTTTACAATATTATTTTTTTAAAATGATTATAAAACAAAAACAAAGAATATTACAGTCATCAATGTAACGGGGGTAGTCGATACGGACTTTGATGGATTTCTGTGGACATTGTTTAAGTGATGGACTTTTGTAGACTTTGCAGATTTTCACATGACTTTTGCAGACTTTGTCATATTCACTATATATGTGTTGCGGATCCTTTCATAGATTGACTTTGTGTTGACTGCTTCACAGACTTGTTTGCAGACTTTCACAGTCTTTTGTTTTTTTTTTTGGGCAGACTTTCACACCTTTATTGACTCTCAGAGCACTTTCACAGACATTTGTCAAGACTTTCACACCTTTAATTTTTTCTCATGGACTTTCACAGACAATTGCACCACCTTTCATAAACATCACTCTTATGGAAACACTTCTCATGAACTTTCACAGACTTTCACAGACATTTGCAGACTTTCATCACATCGACTCTCATGGACTTTTAAAGACTTTCTCATATTTTAACATCTCTGTTTACAGATTAACTATTTTCATATATGGATTTCTAGCCTCTAATAAACACATCCCATAATGTTTTTGGATTTAAAGAACAAACGATTGGTCGTCGTAAAGATGCTCTCCATCTCATCATACCCAACATAAAATATGATTTAGTACAGTAAATATCAATCTTCATTTATCTGAAATACATATTGCTAGAATGCCGATCGATAAAAAACAAGTAATGAAAATAATTGATTGCAAGACAAACAAATCCATAATTCTTACATTCATCAAACATATGAGTCAATATTTCATGAGGATTTACATTCATAAAAATTCTTCTTTATTCGAAACAATCGATCTAAAATATAAAAAAAAGTAGAAAAAAACCTTTTATTGAGAAAAATCCACAGATGAGCCTAACTTTTTTTCTTCTGTTATAGACAGAGAAGGTAGTTTTTAATTAGAAAGACAATAAAAAATAATAAATACATATATTATATAAAAATCATATATTACATGTGTCTTCAAATATAATGAAATAAAATAATAAATTATATTACTTAAAATAAAATAAAATAAAAGTGGTCAACTTGAGTATTACTTTAAATAAAAAATGAAAATTTAAAAACAATCAATATATTTAGACACTACATATATTCATATGCCTAAACCTATATCTTTTTGATTATATGTCTGAACATTATAGACAAAATGGATTGTCTATAATATTATACAAAAACTTAGACAACATATCTTCAAAGAAAATCAAATAAAACCCATTTTACATATAATCAGAATCTATAATAAATCTGATATTTTAGAAAATAATTGTGGATCCATTTAGACATAAGTATTGTATAGATATAATAATAAAATGATTTATTGCAACATAAGCATATGTCTAACCATTCTTATATATTCATCAGAACCTATTTGAGGATTGATTTTTTTTAGCAATCTTTCCATACAAATGGACATTCAGAAAAAAAAGATATTGTCTAAAGAAAATAAATGTGAATAAAAATCTTATGAAAGGCACTGGGATAAAAATCATAAATGAGTTTTGTTGAAAGAAAAAAAAAAGAAATATTCACAATACTGGAATAAAAGTCCATGAGAATCCCACTCAATTTGGGTGGGATTCTGAAATGACTTTTTCCTTTGTATTTCTCTCTCTAAAGTCCACAAAAGTCTACAAAAATCCATCACTTATGAAAGTCTTTACAAATCCTGTTTAAATTGAATAACACAAGACAAAATGTCTACTACGAAGAGTCTCAATCGGATAACGCTGGACTTTTTGTCCACAAAATAATGTCTCCATCGAATAACACTGGATTTTATGTCCACGAAATAATGTCTCAATCGAATAACACTGGATTTTTTATCCACGAAATAATGTCTCAATCGAATAACGCTGGACTTTTTGTCCACAAAATAATGTCCCAATCGAATAACGCTGGACTTTTTGTCCACGAAATAATGTCTCAATCGAATAACGTTGGACCTTTTGTCCATGAAATAATGTCTCAGTTGAATAACACTGAACTTTTTGTCCACAAACCAATGTCCTGATTGAAAAACACAAGATTTACAAATCCATGGACATGGACAATTTGTCCATGAAAATCCTAATTGACTACCCCCTATAATTTTTTTTCCGACTGAACACATTTTGAATTTTATTTTAGGTATACACTTATTTAATAAAAAATATTTTTTATTAAAAATAAGTAACATATTTCTTAAATGAATTGAATGCTTGCATATCTTTGTCTAAAAAATATTCACTATATATGTGTTGCGGATCCTCTAATCCACTTTGTGTTGTGCTTCCTTGTTTGCTTTTCATTTTGTTTTTTTTTTCTTCTCTCACCACCATTCAAATTTGTAAGTGAAGGCAGCAAGTACTATCTCGAGACAGACGCATGGTGGGTTCCTCCAAAATATAAAAAAACAGGATATTCTTTTTTCCAAGGGGTGGGTTGAATATTCAAAGGGGTGGAAATAAACGCCTCCTAAAAACAAAACTGATCGGGATTACACTAGCCCGCGTTATCTTTCCAAACGGAACAGCGATACACCAAACGTCCTCTTTTTCATTCACACAAATAGCGAGGACCTTTATGTAATTTGACGGGAAGCGCAAACCCTTTCGAAATCACAGCTGCTGAACCGATGTTTAGAGGAGCCAAATATTCTATTTATAGATATATGAGGAAACCCTAAAATATTAGAAAAAGAAACTAAAAAATTAAGAAACTAATAATATCACAATAATGATAATAAAGATATAATATTCTTCTAATAAATATTAAATAACCCCTAACATAATTGAAATATTCTTAGAATATTTTGTTACCTTAACCTAAGCAATATAAAATAATACTAATAAGTCCATGTATACTAAAAAAAATACAAATAGCCCCTGTGAATTCTGATTTTACCCCTCCTGTTTAATGAACTCATCTTCTGCGAGTCATGTTTTTGTTTGAGAGAAGGATAGATAAGAATGAAGAGGGTTTTTTGGTGTTGGATGTTCCTAAGTGCTCCTAGACGGACGCCAAGACTGCTTGGTGTTTAGATTTTATGTTAGGGGAATATTAGGTATTTAGGTTTTTATGTTTTTTTAGGTTAGTGATGGAATGTGCATTGGGGAAGGGTATACATGTAATATTATATGTAAGGTTAAATTTAGTCAACCCACATGTTAATTTAACTGGTAGAAGGGCGTATTTGCATACTAGTTGGATTTCTGGGGGGTTATTTGGATTTTGAAAGAAAACAGTAGGTTTTCTGTATTTTCTATGATTGCAGGGGGTTATATGCATTTATCCCTTATTATTAATACATGAATTGTTCTTGAGAGAGAGAGGAGGAGAAGAAGAAGAAGAAAGAATGAAGAGAGCTTCAGAAGTGGCGGAATTGTTGGACTTGAAAGCTCACCCAGATGGGGGATACTACTCAGAGACCTTCAGGGATTCTTCAATCATCCTCTCCAAATCTCTGCTCCCCAATCGATGTACATTAAAAAAAACCCTCCAATATCTTATTTTCAATTTTCAAATACATACACAAATCTTGTATTCGCACATGCTTTTTTACAACTTTTAGTTTGTCATTTTTATTGGTGATGCTTTCTATTAGAGGTTTGTTTTATTTGGGATTCATAATTAATTGCGCTCTTTTTTTTTTTTTTTTTGTAGTAACTTTCATTTTGGGAATGAATTTGATTTGTCTTGTTTACTGGGTCTTTTTCTCTCTAGTGAATGCCTTTTTCAGGCCAACTTATTAATGATTGTTATGCATGTAGCATCCAGGGCTGGCCCTGACATCAGCTGAAAGAGATGGGGTCCTAGGTGAACTTTTATAATGGGTCCTTGAATTCACACAAATATTTTTATGATTACCATCACAAAAAGTTTTGAATAGTTTCTTGAAATTTAAATTTTCAATTCTTTTATACGATTGACCCTAACTAAAAAAAAAAAGATTTTTCTATGTAAATAAACAATATATAAGATAAATTAGGAGCACATTAGAAGAAGCAATTAAAAAGAATTGATTGAGTTTTAAAAAATAAAATGAAATAATTCAGTAATAAAATAAAAACCCCAACAAAATAGGGAATACAATGTTTTATTTATTTATTTATAGAGATTTTGGGGCCCTCCACATGTGGGGCCCTTGGTCCCCTAGGGACAAGGCCGGCCATGGTACTATCTTCCTATTTCTAAAATTTGAGGTTCACCGATGCTTAAATGGTTCGTAAGGTTGCAAACAACATGCTCGGCTGAAGGTGATTGCGATACTTGAGTTTGATAGCAGAGTTTTGGTTGTTTGTATGTATGTGCATATATATATTTTAGTGACAAGGAACATTAACATAAGCTGGGAAAACCCTCAATGAATCATCCATAAACCATATGATCAGGCAAGTCTGTGGGAGATAAATCCATGACTCTAGAGTCTAGCCAAGGAGTCAAGCCATGAGTGGGTTACAGACAATCACACAGTTTAATTCTCTGTTTCCTTTTAGGTGCTAAAACTTGAATGATTGTACAGACATTGTGATTGAAGGAAAAGCATTCCTAGGAGGGTTTTCTATTATAAGATGCTCGCATCACACCTATAGTTACAATAGGCTGAAAGGCTGAACCTCATAATTGATATTCATTTGGAAGATTACGTAATTATTCAAACTGAGATTGCACTGGGTGTGAACTCAATCAGATTGTAATGCATATTTATACTTAAAGCGAACATAGACTAAACGATTTAATCTTGTATTTCACTTTCCCTTGTAGACTATAAATTTTTATTATTTATGATTGTAATTCTGGCCTTTATAGTGGGAGGGAGGGAGATCATGTAAGCATATATTACAATCCAATAGTGTATGCTCAATGTTCATTGCAGGATGTCAACCTGAAAAGTGACATATAATCTACCTTGAAAATGTCACAATGAGAACTTTTTTCTTCTTAATAATCATATTTCAAAACTGGACCATAAGTTGTAGAATGATGATTTCAGTAAAATGGAAATGTGGACAGAATGTGCCTGATGGTGTATTTTGTCTGTGAATGATGTATGTGAATCGATGTATTCACTTATTTTGTTAGCTTTTCCTCAGCAAAGTACGGCATTGGTTAGATATAGTTAAATTTTCTTTTGCTGGTCATGTGTTACTTTTGCTCACTCTCTCCCATACCTAAACCATTGTGTGATATATTTAATTTTTAAACAATTTTGTGGTGATCAGTGTTACCATCTGTGATAATGACAAACTTATTTGATGTAGAGCTAACTTATCGTCTTGCTGTCTAATTGGGGGTATTTGCAGACAAGGTTGATCGTGCAGTCAGCTCCGCTATCTACTTCTTGCTGCCCTCTGGAAGTTTTGCATACATCCACCGCATCCCATGTGCTGAAAGCTTTCATTTCTATATGGGAGACCCTTTCACTGTCTGCATTATTTTCTCTACTACTTAGATTGTGTATTAGAAAGAGTATATTATTCCATTGGGGGGGCCCTGTATTTGAGAACATAATCTTCTACTATCAAACATCTAATAGTGTATAGAATTTTGGCATTTAAACTTTTCATGAAATCAAATATTGCAGTTCTCATATCTGGGGTTACAGCGCCTATACCCTTGGAACAATATATAATGCATTACTCATCCACACTCACAGATCTGCTTATTTATTCTCTATTTTCAGGTGTTAGAGCTGAGGGACGATGGCAAAATCGTGTTGACTGTACTCGGTACCGATCTAGATGCTGGTCACCGTCCCCAATACACAGTTCCACCGAATGTGTGGTTTGGATTGTTCCCGACAATGGATGTTGAGTCCTATTCGTCCGATGGAAGTTCCCTCATCAAGGCTCCAAGGAGGGACGCCGATCACCATTACTCTTTGGTCGGGGTAATATGTGCTCCAGCATTCCAGTTTGAAGACAATGTGCTTGCTACTCGTGCCGAGCTTCTTGCTTTAGCTCCTCATGCCGAGCCGTTCATCCAATATCTAACTCGCCCTAACTGAAAGGTCCAATCCATGCCAGTCATTAATGGCCACTGGTTTGAACTTCGTGATATATTCTGCTGTATTGTTATGGTATTCCTTTGTCCTCATTTCATATGTTCTGGGAATGATGGACTAGGAACTGGGAAGGAATATTGTTGGTGACTTGAAGACGGTATTTTATTCTCTGTTAAGTATCCTGTGTTGTTCCCTTGGCTTTTAGAAATCGCAGTTTTTTTATACTGTTTATCTGAAATCTGTGTAGAAAGCTGATATAGTAAAACTGTTTGGTTATACGATTGCAGAAGTAATTTTCAGCTTTATGCAATTACAAAAGCTGTGCAATCGTGCAATCAAACGCATCCGAAGAAGGAAGAGAAAACTCTATCTCTTTCCAATTTCTTTGGACTTGCAATACTTCATTATGCATTGCAATGGTTAGAAATTGCACCACTGGAGATAAAGAAGGAGAAGAAAGAAAATGGGGTTTTTTTTTTTTAAATGAGAATGATATTTCAATAATTCGCTTGGGTCTTTTTGAATTTTTTTTTATAAAATCAGGGGTTGTATGTATATACGATTAACTGTCCCATTAAGAAAATGAATATTTCAGACATAATCATTCATTTATTTTTTATGGCAAATTAACTCAAGGAACAAAACGCTTAACCAGTGTAAAATACTGGAGGTTATATACTTACATGGATATTCAAGATGAAGTGAGTGGGATATTGATATAAGCTAATTTTAGGGAGCAACTATGTAAATTCATTCGTTTACACAAACATGTGTAAATATTACCTTGAAAGATTAATTTCACGTAAATCCTGATTCAGACACCGACAAAACTATAGTCCAGTCCCCACGGGCTCGGATCCGGTCAGTGCTCGACTACGATCAGTTCGGTCAGTACCGAACTGTACCACGTTCAAATCGTATTGCACCACGTTCAAATTGAACTGCACAACAAATTGTTGGGTATATTTTTTTACTCTCTTATTGGATTCAATCAACTATTGGAGAAAGTATGAATTCTTAAGTATCATCAGTATCCAATAAGAGAGTAAAAAATATACCCAACAATTTGTTGTGCAGTTCGATTTGAACGTGGTGCAGTTCGGTACTGACCGAACTGACCGAACTCGACCCTGACCGGATCCGGACTCAGTCCCCACCCACCACCGACCGGAGACCCCCCTTTTTAAACAAAAATAAAAGTCCAACAAAGGCAGTTGTGTCTCATCCATTGGACGGCTCGGATCGATTTTCATTCATTTCGAAGGGAGCACAAAATCACACAGAGAGAGAGAGAGAGAGAGAGAGAGAGGAATGAAGAAAGCTTCAGAAATAGCGGAGTTGTTGGACCTGAAGCCACATCCAGAAGGGGGATACTTCTCAGAGACATTCAGAGATTCTTCAATCACCCTCTCCAAATCTCAGCTTCCAAATCAATGTAAAACTAATGTCTCTACCCAAATCTCCATTTCTATTGCTTTTTTTTAATAAAAAGAAAGAGATTATATTCTTGATCACCCATCACCTTCAGAGAACATGTTATATATTGTGTTGTTGAGTGTTTTGTTTTGTTTTTTTTTTGTGATAATTGAATTCCATTGTTTTTTTCTTTTCAATTTGATGATGTGGGTACTAATTGTTTGACCTTATAAATTTTTGGGTCTCATGTTACATTGTTTACTGAATCTTGTTATGCAGTATTAGAGTGTGACACTGCTATTGTTGCAAGTTGATGATTTTCTGAGGCCATATCAATGGGGGTTTCTGAATTAATTATGTTCTAGTGGCTATGTTTGTTTATGTTACTCATATAACTGATGTTTGATTCTTTAAAAAAAAAAAAATATTACTGTTAACAGAGTATTTCAGTGGTTTAGTATAACAATATCTGTTTTTCATTGATATAGATGTATAGCTTGAGACTTGAAGTAATGATGTTGTGATCAACTGGGTATCAGCAATCATGCAAGTATACATCAGACTACATTGCTAATTTTTCAAGGAACCGTTACTATGCACTCTCTTAGTCCCCATTTGGATACAGAATATGACTTATTCTTGAGTATACAATTATTCCGGTATAAGTGAGTATAAATAAAGATATAATGATTTTGTGTTTAGTTGTATTTTGAATTATTCTTGTTGAGAAATGTAATAATAAATTTTTCGTTGTTTAGGTAAAATGTGAATAAAGTGTGGATAAAGATTTATAAAAGGTGAAAAAATAATAATAGTTGATACAAATGATTTATTAGATGTGATGACAGTTGATTTGATAGTGGGCTCACATATTCTTTGGGTGAAATAATCTGAAATAACTTTAATTCTAGGGGTTGGTTGAAATCCATATACCACTTTATATCAGTTAATTTTGATATATTATTATCTATCCTATAAACAATATGATATAATTGAGAATTGCACATTTCTTCGGAGATAGTAGATGTATGGTACAAAAATAACACATTCAACAGAAGTAACTCAAGACTCCGTTTGGTTGCGTGGTTTGGGACGATTCCGCTTTTTGAAAAGCTAAAATCCCAAAATCGTGCAACCAAACGGGGCGGATTCCGGCGGAATCAAAAGCTGGATTCCTTTTAATTTCTCTATCGAAATCTGTGTTTTAAAAAACTTAGAAACTGTGATTTTCGATCGGAATCGATTTTTTGAATTGAAAAACAAATTTCTCTACCAACATTAAACTCCTTTCAAATATTGATTCCTGAATTAAGAAAAATCATTCTAAAAAAGTCAAGGTCTAAAATCATCTTAAAAAACAGCTTTATTCCAAAAGCTACTTTTCAATCTGTGTTTCCAAACGGACCAGACTAAAGAAACTTGTAGATTCTTTAGTTCAGAGTAATTAATTGTATATAGCAATTACCATGGATGGTAATAGGCAGTGAAATTATTCATTACTTTGTGTCATCTTGCTTATTAGACAACTATCATGCACCTATTTCCATTTTCAAAGCTTGCATACATTTCTAAAATATGCTGTATAAATCGATCTCTTCTTTAACTTTATTTTGCGAAAGTGTTATACTCTGCCCGTCCATCTGAAATGCTTACTAATTGGAACACTTTCAGATAAGGTTGATCGTCCTGTCAGCACAGCCATCTACTTCTTGCTTCCTTCTGGGAGTGTCTCACATCTCCATCGCATCCCATGTGCCGAAACCTGGCATTTCTACATGGGAGAACCTCTCACGGTATGCCAGAACTTCACTGTTTAGCTAATGTAAATCTACTTGTAAATATCAAACCTTTTTTTGCGGATTAGTATCTGAAAATGCTAGGCATAAGGAGAAGATCAACATGTTTGACCATGTAGAACCTGTTCTCTGTGATTATTATTCTTTCTGTTTTGTTCTTAGAAGTGGCTTTACTACTTGCAAGTGTTACCACTCACCAAATTCCACATAATTGAAGTATCTTTCAGAAGACCATAATGCCAAAAAACTATTGCATTCCACTTGAATAAGCAAGAACAATGAATGGCAAGAAAAGGTTTCTGTTCTGCCTTGTGCGTCTGATCATTAGAATGGACATGAAAAACACCTCACTTGCCAATATGATGCTCTTGTTATCCTGATGGCAGAAGGGGAATTTCAAAGTAGGTAACCCCGGATTTTACACTCTTTAACACAAAACTATAATGTAAGTTCTATGAAAAGGTTAAGGTTAAGTTTGGTTCTTGTGATAGAAGCACAAATTAATCTACCTTCCTATGGAATTGGATTGTTTTATATACACAGGTGTTTGAGTTGAGCAATGAAGGCCACATCAAGCTGACCATCCTTGGCACTGATCTTGAGGCGGGCCATCGTCCCCAATACACAGTTCCGCCGAATGTGTGGTTTGGTTCATTCCCGACAAAAGACATTGAGTCCTACGCACCGGATGGTAGTTCCCTCGTCAAGGCTCTGGAGAGGGACCCCGAACAACACTACTCTCTGGTAGGTTGCACCTGCGCACCTGCATTCCAGTTCCAAGACTTCGAGCTCGCCACCTATGCTGATGTCATAGGCCTAGCTCCCCATGCTGAACCCTTCATTCAAGTTCTCACTCTCTCTGGCTGAATGAGATAAACAAAACCTTTGCCTTAAGTTATGAGGAGCCATCATAAACTATATATTGTTGCTTTGTTTGTTTTTTCTTCTGGAAGTTCTGTTTGGTGTTTGAGCTACTCTACCATGGTTTACTGTATGAGATCTTACAAGTGGCAGTTGTGAAAAGGAAATAAAAGATGTTCGTTTTAGGGGGCGTTCGGGTAAAAGAGTAAAGAAAGAATTAGTGGGAATAGAGTAGAATAAAAAAAAGTTGTTTGAGTAGAAAGAATAAGTGGGTACAGCTATGCAGAATTAAGTGAGAATAAACTAGTTTTTCTATTTTAGGCCCCTCTGGAATTGTGTTATTTCTCCACTGATACAAGAGACCCACCAGTTAAATCACATGTTATCACATGTTAAATCACATGTTATCACATCAAATCATTTATCATCACCTCTTATACATCAATAAAATCCATATGGTCAATCAACTTTTTACACCTTATTTATATTTTATTCTTTATCAATCAAACAACTCAACTTTTATTATTACATTTCCTAATAAGAATAACGAAAATACAACCAAACAGAAAATCAGATATTCCATTGATAAAGTAATTTTATCCTAATATTAGTATAAACCCTAGAATAACTTATGTCATATTTTCTTTGGAACCTAGAAATTTGTTTGAGACAAAGTCACCATACAGTCTGAAAAGAAGATTAAACTGATCATCCACTGATTGCATCCATAAAAAACACAGAGATGAATGCCAAACCGTAAACCTCATCAGTAAATAAATTTGAATTATTTGCTCCATACAAGAAACAAATAGATCTACTGAAGATGCAAACTGTTGTTTAATATGACTATGGATTTGGGTATTGTTTGATTCTAACTTTCGTGATTTCTAACACCCATTAAAATCCGAATGCATGGAATACAAATAAAAATATAAGTATAGAAAAAGAAGAGCACCATCTAAGATTCTAATTCTAATAATGAATTATCCCGTCCAGAGGCTGTGGTCGCTGATAGGGCGAAACGCAGCGGCAGAGCAATTGAGCAAATCTTCCAGAGATGATTTGTCTGAGATACAAAACAGTGGCTATTCCCTTTTGTCTTCCTCCATATCCCCATCTGAGCTAACATTGATGGAGTGCAAGACATTGGCATTTGAAGTGGGTGAAGAGTTGTGGGTGTCCTTTGAGAGGACGGGACCTGGACTTATGAAGCCAAGAGTTTCTGCTTTGTTGAAGTCTTCACTCCCATCATCTAAGTAGGCGAACCTGTCAGACGCATAAAAAAAACTGTGATGTTAACATTATACTTTATACTTTGATGAATCCGCATTCTAATGATCAATTTACTGGTGGGTCAAACCTAATCATAATTAAGGAACAAACTCCATTATCCCTTTTCCTATGATTATCAAGATTATGTACTCCCTCGAGAAATATGACCATACATAACACTTTGAATAGATACACCAGTACAAATTTGATAGGATTTCTTTTATGAGAAACAAAAAATTGAATGGTTAATATGGCAAAGCTGAACAGCAATAGGACAGCATGAATTTACCTCGTTGAACTCTGAGAGGGGGCCCAAAGAGCACAGATGATGCACAAGAGAGAGAACGAAAGCACTTGCCAAAAGGCAGGTATGATCCATGCACTCTGCCACCGCTCATTATACACATCGGTTGACTTGAAGTAAAGCTGCATTTGATAATATTATATCAGGCTGGCTGTTTATGACAAAATTTAAGAAATCCATTATAAAAAGCTATTGAATCACTCCTCCGCATTTTATAACGATTTATGAAGATAATATCAAGTTTAAATGGATAGATTGCAAGTGACAAGAACCTCTATATTATGGATTGACAGAGTCCAATGCTTTCCATATTTGCGAAGGCATAATTACACAGGATACACAGGATAGAATTATGTCTCATTGATCCAAATAAGAAAGCCCATATTTCAACTGATGTATCATGTATGCCTCACACAACTTCCAGAACCGCACTTGTAAAGAATATGGACAGTATGGTATAAACTTAGACAGGATGATTAACTGCCAGTCAACTCCAGAGCTATCAAAATTCTCAGGAATAGATAATTACTTTTAATGTGTAAATTACCTCGTAAACAATCCAACCAACAGATACAACAACAGCTACACCCAATGCATTTGTAAATTTTCTGTAAATATCTAACTTGGCCGTCATTCGTCTTGCCTGTAAGCATTTACATCCAGAAGAGATATTGTCAAGCACTAAAATGAATAATGACCAACAAAAATTGACAAGAAATGCATTAGAAGAAAGATATGGGAGTCTCTAAATTCAAGAGGTACCTGGAGTTTTTCCAGAGTTTTGGACAGTGAAATGAAAATCCATAGGATGAAGAACGCATCAAGGAACGCCACTGGAAGGACCAAAAAGAGTCTTGCCTTACCTGAGAGATCACTTATTGTCCCGACATTTTCAACAAGTTCAAGAACCTCTGACGCGATGAAGAACGTCATCCCGAGCAAAAGCACCTTAGAAGTGAGACCTCCCAGAGTAGGCCTCACAACCCCAAAGCCCATAGAAACTACAAGGATAATAACTCGAGATACTGTCCTCTTAATGGCACCAAATGTCACAGCCCACATGGTAATAACGGTTGGACGAACTCCAGTTTCATTGAACTCTGCATAGTCAAAGTACCACAAAGTCATCTCTAACATACCCAAAGCTATCACAGCGGTTACACAGTTTTGAAGTGGAAGGACCTCTCTCCAGAACCTCGCATACTGATAGAACCAGAAGAGTCCAAGTATCACAAAAGCAAGGGACATGCATCCATAAAAATTCATGAGTGGGGCCATCCTTCCTGGAAGATATCCAGTTGGATTCTTCCAAATTGTCTTCCCCTCCACAAGCAGCCCATCCAGTTTTGGATTGCAATACATGAAGTAAAGATTGTACATCCCAGTTTTTGTAACGGGTATGGTCTTTGATGGCATTGTTGCAACAAGATCTGTCCCCTCAAATGACACACCAAATACTTGAGGCCAACCGGGATTCTTACTCGAGGGCCGGTAAATGATGGCCCCTTCCTTACACGACTCCATCTTGGCCAGATCAGGAGTGCAACATATAGCTCTCTGGCCACCGTAAGCAGATCCACCTATTGATTCGCGGTCCTCCACCTCAAAAATGACGGCTTGAACCAAATTGGGGTCGTTTTCTTTCGATTCCGCAGCTTCCTTTGTCCTCGTGAATGTGATCTTCTCAAAACTGATTTCAAACACGATACAAGGTTTTAATTAAAATTAAAGCAGGACTTGCACATGCTCCCAGACAAGCAAGTGCATAACTTGATGTTTTCTTTTTAGGGAAAATCATCCAGCTTATTCAAATGCCATGTAAGTTGAAAACAATCCATCTATGACAAAGAACATCATAGAAATTCTTCAACAGTACATAGGGCCAACACGATTCGAGCTAATTTATTAACATCTCTGCACACGACTAATCTTTTAAGAATAGTACATAACTACTTGGTTTCATCTCAGATTAGAATTTCAATGAAACATCAAGTCATCAACATAATTTTTTTTCTGTATAAACTCTAAATCCACACCCCCTAAAAACATGGACAACCACTGATTAATAAATGACCAATCTTTTTCAATGAGAATGGAAATTTCACGTAATGCAAGTCCCCGACATAAACAACGTTACATCGAAATGGCTCAAACATATATCACGCAATCGACAGGCCATGTAACACGAAGCACGCCTCGTATCAACCGAAATTCGAATCGTCCGAACAAGTATTCACACATGGATCCACAGATCTAAAACGAAACCAATGCGAGAGCCAGGGATCGGAGGGTTTACCGGATGAAGGAATCCCCATTGGAAGCGGCAGCGGCGGAGGAGGAGGAGCTGCCATTGAATTCGGCGATGGAGCCGTAGAGACCCTCGCTGCCGCCGTGGAGGACGAAAGCGTTTCCCTTGTGGACGAACCAGTCCTTCGAGTAGTCGTGCAAGGAGGCTTCAGCGCCCAAGAAGAGGAGGAGAAGGAGGAAAAGCGCGGATCCGATCGAAGACGACGCCATTGTCGATCTGTGGAAGGTCTGGAAGCAGAGCTTGAACTCTCTCAGATCCGCCTCTCAAGAGAGGAGAGTGTGAGTTAGCCAAAAATGTGTCGCCACTATTTTATATGCGCAGCGACTCCGTCTCGCATGTGTTTGTCGTTTTTTGGGGGGGTTTTATTAGGATCTCTTCTTATCGTGTTTTTGAAGGGTCGTCGGTGATGGTGTGTCGTTAAAGTTAAATTGATGGTTAGCATGACTAATAATTACCACGTATGACCTGAGTTTATATAAAAGCGTCCCACTCTAATTATACCAAATTTAAATTTGGAGCTCTTGAATTATTTTTTAAGTTTTTGAAACATTTAGATTTATTTTTAGGTCCTTACACCTTATTGTTTATTATTTCCGTATCTTTTTGAGTAACGACCGTTATGTCTACCATTCACATCTCCATTTTTTACACTTTTTAAAAATCTGAGTACATTGTCAATAAGATTGAGTATATTGTTATGATAGGATGAAGAGAGTGACAAGAGAGAGAAAGTCATCGGAGGAGGCTGGGCCGATTGTTTGAATATTATAAATAATTTTATTTTAAACTATAAATATTACAAAATAGATATACGATATTATAAAATCACTTAAATTACAACCTTCTATATTATCATATGCACATAAAAAATAATAAAAATAATGAATTTTTAAAGGAATGGAAAAATTATAATAATAAGAAAAATAACTTTATGAGAGAGTTTAAAATTTAAACACTGCATTATTCAAGAGAGATGGATTGGAGAGAAACATCGAAAAAAAAACTTGTTTCGAGGAGAGTGAGGGAGAGAGAGAGGCATTGGAGAGAGAAAGTCTTAAATTCAAATGACTAATGAAATTATGGTTAGAGAGATTTGGGGAGGGGAGTGTGTTATAAGAGGGACTGAATTCATTTTTTTTGCACTTTTATTTTTAAATTCCATTGATTAGAAGATTGGGCTATCTCTGGATGGAGTCCTAGGCAATTGCCTTGGTGATCTTGTCCCAGGGCCGCCCTGACCTTCCATCGGGGGTGACGGAAGAGTAGGGCTAATAGGAGACTGCACATGGAGTGGGAGGAGCTGTCTGCCGTCTATGTAGATAAAAGAGAAGGGGACACAAATAAAAGATGAATGTAGGGACAAAAATAAAAAAAATAACTCTTTTCGGATGAAAGGACCCAAAAATAAATTCAGATATTCTAGAGACCTAAATAAATCAAGGACTCTCCGGAGGACCTGGAATTAATTTTTCCTCTAAATTTTAAGTAAAAAATCTCTTTTCTTCTCATCTCCCATTCGTACTTGTAACATTCATTTTAAAATATAAGCGTCGGTAGCAATGTCTAACTTCTTTAAAAAAAAAATAATGTCCCAATCAAATTTGAATTGGACTTGTTCAATTTGGAAGATATATTTTGAATAATCTAATTTGTTTTTTATTTAAAATATATGACACTTAGTTTCATTTCTCCGTTCTCACAACACAATCCTTCCATATATTTCCTCATTTTCATCTGTATTGTTTCTTATTACACGAAGTACAATCTATTTTTTATGCCCGTTAAAGTATCTTTAAAGACAAATGCAATGCTCTAGTAATCTTTTTTTTTAATGCTCTAGTAGTCCCGTTTTCATTGGAGGGAGAATCTATTTTTTTTTTTTCAAAATTGTTAACATACACTATCTAATATGCATCTTTTAATTAAGTGGGTTGGGTGGAGCTCAACCTGATCTAAACTCGAATTTAGAGGATGCTAACCTAAGGGAACAAGGAAAGTCATTTTAACCATCCAAAACTTAGTCATACATATTTTAATTTTATTTAAATAGAAAAAATCATCTGATGAGGTAAATGCAGTGATAAAAACTATACATCACTCCATTTCAAGTTAAATGGATTCATTTTTAGTAAATATAAGAAAAAATTTAACAATATATATGTTTCACTAGATTTTTAACAAGGTGTATATATATATAACTGTATTTTGAATCATAAAAAAAATAAAAAATTAAGTGCTTTAGCGGCGCCCGAGGGAATAAATAATCCCACCTGTTTTACATGGTTCCCACCCTGGTTTTTTAAACCCACCCACCCACCCACCCATATCTATACTCTATACCCTAAAGCGGGACGATACGGCCAAAAGTTTTCATCTAATGGGCTATTTGCAATTCAACCCCCAAGTCTCTCTATACTCTATACCCTAAAGCGGGACGATACGGCCAAAAGTTTTCATCTAATGGGCTATTTGCAATTCAACCCCCAAGTCTCCTATATTTATAAGCAAGCCACGGCCTAAAGTTTTCATCTAATGGACTATTTTCTGTTAGGCCCCTCAACTCCCCTATATTTATAACCAAGTCCCTACACAAAATCGGTCAGTATTGTCAACTATCTGGTTTATTTGCAGATAGTGCCCTAGGTTCCTGATATTTACAATAAAATCCCTAAAAAAACGGCTAATTTTGTCCTTTTTGTGGGATATTTGAATTTCGACCCTCGATTTCAACCAGTTTTACAACCAGCCCCTATCTATGTTACAAAGAGATCCTTGAATCAGATTTCTAGATTTATAACAAGGTCCCTGATCTCAAAACATGACTTGTCGAACTTCAAATCATATCCATAATTTATTTTTTGGACCAATAAGATACCTATAAAGTTATAAAATAAATATTTTAGTCTCATTATTTAAGCGCATAAAGTTATTTATAAGAAGTATTTACTACTATTTCAGTTTTCACTTTCATATTTACAGTGATTATCATAAAATTAACTATTCCACAAATTTTTGTAAATCCTTTTTATTTCATGCAGAAAGTGTATCCACTTGGTTCTTGTCTCTCTCTCTTCCTCCCTCTCCCTTTATAAATATTAAATAGGGGATTTTAACTTTCAATACAAAAATTTAAATCAGTTTATTGATTATGAGGGTCACAAATATTATTGACTATTTGTTATTAAAAATATTATAATATAATATATCTCAGTAAAAAAAATTTAGAGCAGAGGCCTGAACAATTTTAGATATTAGAATATCGGTTTATTTTTTAATTTTTTTGTTACTCCTTTATTAGAGTTTTTTAATTGCATTATGTTATTTTTGGAGAAGTAAAGCTTACAAAATCGTTTATGATGTTACCTGATAAATTTTATTTTGCTTACCTATGAGCCTAAAATAATATACATGTATACACTTTCTTATGGCGTTTCTTCACAATTTAGTCCTTAATGTCAGAAATAACATTATTTAATTGTACCTTGACACTTTGATATCATTATATACTTTGAAGTCTAAAAAACATATATAAACTTCATTTGTCATTTGAAAATACATTTTATTAACTCGCGCGTATGCGCGTATAGTAAAACTAGTATATATATATCTCTCTCTCTCATTCTCTTACCCCACCCCAACCAAAGTTTTTTTTGGGGTGGGTTAAGAGAACAAGGGGTAAGAATTCCCGATATCCTGATTTGGTCCCCCGTTTGGATAAAGAAACAGGTTATTATGAAGTTTATAACTATACCAGTATAAATAAAGATAAAATGATTTTTTTATTTGATTGTGTTTTAAATTATTCTTATTGAGACGTAATAATAGAGTTTTTATTGTTTGAATAAAATGTGAATAAGGTATGAATAATGATTTACAAAATGTAAAAAAACCAATGACAGTTGATTTATAAAGGGGAATGACAGTTGACTTGACAATGAACCTACAAAATCTTTTAAGTGGTATAACCTAAAATAACTTAATTACAGGGATTGACTAAAATCCATATATTATTTTATCGTGTTAATTCTGATATATAAATTTTTATTTATTTCAATATTCCAAGCATCCATATTAAAGTTACTCTGACTAATTTTCACTTATTCCGAGTCATATTTTCGAACCAAATGAGAGTTGAAAGAGTAGCATAGACATGCTCAAACCAGTCAGGTTACTCAAATCAGGTACTGTATCAATGCTTTGAACATTTAGATTTATCAAGTGAGTGTCATCATGATCACTAAACCATGAACATTTAGTTTTAGGAAGCATAGATTCTTGGAAAAACTACATTTAAGGCTGAAAACTATTTTCTTTCTTTCAAAAAAGAGAGTTTAAAAAGTAAAAACGAGTATGATTCTCAGATAAGTAAAATCCCTGTAACACCAAAATATGAATCTTCTGATAGTGTTGCTTTACACAAGCAATTATCTTAAACCTGATTTGACATTGGAATAAATAAATAATTGAGTTAATTCACATGTTATGGAATAAAGTATAGACAATTGTCTGTATTTAAAAAAAGCGATGATATTTTGTTTTAAATAAAAGATGGAATAAACTTTATTCTCATTTTGTAAAACATAAACAACATTTATGATTGTCCTTCCCAAAAAAATAAAAACCAAAATTTTATAAAACAAAAACCAACAATATTAATGCCCCTTTAATAGAAATGGTAGATTTGATTTTTTTTTTTTTTGAAGTTATCTCATATTTTACATCATGTGATCCAAATGTAAAGTTAAAGATATGAACAAAAAAAATAAGGATAACAAAATGCATTATCAAATGTAAATATAGATAAAATAATTATTTTTTTATCTTCATAAATTATGTTAACTTATTTTAAATATGAATTTTTTATTTTAAGTCCCTATAAACCATAGGATTTAGTAATCGATCCCTCACTTCTTCATATTTTGATTTTAGCCCTCAAATTTAAAGAATATGTTCATTTTTAGTTCCTAAGAGGGATCTATCCTTAAATTATTTAGTTTTCATTTTAGTCCATACGAGGGATTAAAAAGGAACATATCTTTTAAATCTGAAGACTAAAACTAAAATATAAAGAAATGAGAAATCGATCCCTAAATAGGTATGCTTACAGGGACTGAAAATTAAAAAACCCTTTAAATATTTATCATTTTATCAAATTAGACCTTAAAAATCAAGTCCAGGATGATCGCAAGCATTAATTCAATAAACTGTTTTAAATCCCAAAAGAGCAATCAATATATGGTCATTATCATGCCATTTCTTCAGAGTTATTTATTTATTTTTTGGTAAAAATGTTTTGAGATTTATATGATCCAGAGATGAACAACTTTCTTCAATTTCATCATTCGCGTTCATATGTGCCTTTTTCTGTCATGTCTAAACACATATGTTAGTATAATTGGGTTCATCCAAACACAACACAATCAATCAAATCAATGGATGGGGACATTCCACCTGAATCAATTTGAACAGAAAAAAGCATTCCTAATAATTAATATTCATATATTTAACCACAATCGAAAGAAAACAAGAGGGGGTCGGGGGAAGAAAGAACAGCATCACCAAAGACATAAAGAGAATTTCAATCCTACACACAGCATATTTAAATAGAACAATGGAACTATCATCATCCCTTCATAAACATCTCCAGATATGACAATGCAATGCAACAGAAACTACAAACACTAACTCCAAATATCAGCCCCACCAAATCAAATATCTCCTAAGGTTGCTGGTTTTTCTTTTTCTTTTTCTTTTTTTGGTAAGAGAGAATGTAGAGGCAATATAAGAAAAAATAAGCTGCCCCCGTCTCTGGTTGCTCTTCGTATCTGACATACCCAGCACAACCGCGATAATATTTGCGGAAGAAGAAACGGAATAAAAATCTCAATGAAATCTACCATGGGTTCTGTGTGCATATTGTTGTATGTGTAGCATACACGTGCTTATGGAGGTTGATCATCGATGACTACTACTCAAGATCAAGGAACTCCATTCGCTTTCTCATGGTTCCTTTCAAATCTGTGGCATCTCTTTCTGTTTTTTGGGCCTGTGGAGAAGACAAGGCATGAAAGAGTGCTACCTAAGATATACTCCTAGATGAGCCAACTTTGTATTTTTAATGGTTTATTTATTCTTTCTCAACTGATATTGAAGGAACATAATCAAGAATCCAACAGATAAATGCGTTCACATGAATTCAATATTATTCTCAATTAGGATGACCTGAGCCAGGTTAAAAATAAATTATTCTTAAAAAGTCATGTATGCTCAGAAACGTGCATCTAAAGTTCTAAACCATGTTACTATATGCAAGAGTACCAATTTAAACAAAATCTGTAACATCTAAAATAAGATTCGGTCCATAAATGAATGATTAGCTGCAACTTATGGGCATAAAATTTAAACTTATTAAGTCATTATGGAAAACATAAACCTCGGAATAAATTCTTACCCTTTTTATCTCCGCAGCTGAAACACGAGTCATATGAGCGGGAAGTTCCTCTTTTTCCAAGTCCTGTAGAATGATACAACATTTCCGTGAGAAATAAGAGCAAACAATTTTCAATGCCAAGAGAACACTAATGCAGGAAAGCATTTCACTAGACTCCCAAATTTCAAGCAAATTATAATAAGACAAAATAAAAAAAATTGAAAACATTAATCCTGTCACACGGGCAAAATGTTTTCCCTTGTAATGGTTTACATCTTTTGAATGAAAATCAAAGCATTTCACCATTATTACCAGCTCGCCAATCAAGACAACATTCTCCCCACGGATCACATATAGGCCAAGGGGGATGTCACAATAGAGGTCTCCAACAATCACTCGCTCACAGGCGCTTTCAAGAACAGCATTGGCTGTCAACAAATATAAGTATCCCAGAATTAGAACAGTCAAAGAAATAGCCAGTGAATATAACTTCAAAAGAGAACAAGAATTTCTACCAAATTGATCAAAAGATCGCAGAATTCCCAAAAGTTTCCGACCATCTCTCAGCAAAACAAGAAGCTTCTCTGTAAATGTAGTAGAAAAAAAAGGTGACAAGGTGAAGGTAGCATAACTAACCAAAAAAAAAAATCCACACAAATGCAATCTAACAACCAATGTCTACAGTTATATAGACATCTATTTTCAGATGTGGACCTGTGTGCCATCTCCATCGCACATAAAATAAAAACTGAGAAGCATATATTTCATTTTCCTTATCCAACAGGCAGAATTAAAAAGAATCAATTTTGTGTGGACACCATATTAAGCACACAATTTTTTTTTTTTATCTCAAGTCCAACAGTATACATCATGGTGATCATGTTGAAGTGTAAGAAAACTAGTAAACTACACATAGGGGTGGAAGACCATGATACAAATAGCTTGAAGCTCAATAAACTGTTATCCCATCAAGAATACACTACTTTATTAATCAAAGCAATGAAATTCACATAGTGATAGGAGTATCATCATAACAGGGGAAACAATTCTGTTGTAAGTACATTGCAAGTGATAAATCAGCTATAGTGGAAGATGGTAGAGCAACTCCCTTGCTTGAGAGCCGGGGGGGGGGGGGGGGGAATAAATCAATGAAATTTAGCAAAAAGCCTATCCAAGTTGGATGTACCAAACACTTTCATTCGTATTCAACACAAATCTGGAAATACCAGCTTAGAAAAAACGTACATGCAAAGCATTAATTACCCTCTATTCACACAGAACCTTGTATAATTCTTTTATAGCTTTCCTACCCTCAAAATCTACACCAAGTAAGGGGCATATGAGCATATCCATCAAGTGATGTACATAACAGGAGCAGAACCTGCCTGGACTACAGAAACCAAACTCAAGAGAAGATAATATCCCTGTTTTCCCTGCTACATATAAATCACAAATATAACTGTGGGTTGAGAAGAATTCCCATAACTTTCTGGACTTCTTTAGATGGCTTAAAAAACATAACAGAGAGAGAGAGAGAGAGAGTGATATAAAAAAGAAGATAAATAATTTTACCATGGCGATTATTCTGAATGCTTTTATTTTCCAATATTTATAGACAAAACAGAGGCTCCTTTTAGCAAAAGAAGAAGAAGAAGGTGCCACCATGTTAACAACCATGGTGATAGTTGGTTACTCACAGAGGCAAGGGATTTAAGTTTTCCTCTGGAGTAAACTCAGGATGATGAGAAATCAGTCGAGTCTTCATAATTCATTTTCTAATTTGTTTCTTTCCCATACATGTCTCCAATGAAGCTAATAATTTACACAGAGATTCTACAAATTCTTCCTAATCAATGAATATTATGTGGTCCTCTTCAATCAATCATATTGCCCAAAAACACCTTCAGTGTGAACATGAACCAATTTCCGGATAATCCAAATCAAAATCCATACCTACATACTCATATTATAAATTTCAATATTTGACACTCATAAATGAAGAAGGTGACCTGAAAAATTACATACACCAATTACATTTATAGTGGAACCATTCACACTATTTATCATATTTCTCGATGCACAAGAATGAATCAAAGCCGAAAAATAAAACAGCGTATTGCCAGATTTCATTGATTGCAAGTCTAATCTGCCTAAGGCCTTATAAGATAAAGACATGAAGACGTCTTAAACGGGTAGGAGAACAAACTTCTACGAGAATATCTAGGTTCTACGCAGCAGGTTATCTTTCTAATATCTGCTTTTGATGATTATAGTGCCCCAGGAATTTGTTATAGAGTATGTATATTAAAAGTTAGACAGTACATACATCTTCTTTAATGCTCATGTGAGACTGTACATCACAAACTCATCTTGATGAGCATTGTTTAACACTAAGCTATGCCCCACCAATGCGCATGCGTTAGTAACGGATAAATCTCATCAACTTTCTTTAAAATCTATATTGATTTTCAGTGGGAAAGTATGCATAAATTACTAATGTCATAGATTTCAACATTGACATTTATGCAACCTGCACATATTTACATGCATAGACCCATCTATGGAGCATCAAAGTCAACCCACCGGGGAGGTAAATGACAAACAATTAGAAACAAGAAGCATTTGTGCCTGATGCACATAATTTAAATAGCATATGATGTAAAATGGTACCAACTGGGCCTGTGGGATTAAAGTCTTGCCAACTTCATGTGTACAACCAGCTCATCAATCATAACAACACCCCCCCCCCCCCCGCTCCCCCAACAAAAAAAAGTTTATCAGTTAATAATGCAAATATCATCAATATGCAAAATATTTATGCTACTTGAAATCTAATGGCCAGGCTATCAAATTGTCAAAAATTCACCAAAACATATACAAGAAATATGTGAAAAGATAACAATCTCTATATAAAAAATTACAGAACAACCACAGGCAAAGATAACGATTTCCTATTTAAAGAGAAGCAACAGAAAACCATAACAAAGGATCAAATTGTCAAAAATTCAGCAAAACATATACAAGAAATATGTGAAAAGATAACAATCTCTATATAAAAAATTACAGAACAACCACAGGCAAAGCTAACGATTTCCTATTTAAAGAGTAGCAACAGAAAACCATAACAAAGGTGAAAATCATACGTTCTTAAAACAAAAAGATCAGCTACAGAACTACATAAAAAAATTCCACTAAAAGCTTCAAATTCAACAACCATGTAAACAATATCAGATAGAGTTAGAGAGAGAGAGAGAGAGTTCTTACTGTCAAGATAGCTAGCAAGAGACGTGGAGAGAAAGATATCTTCCGGCCCTGACCAAGACATCGAACCCAAACCCTAACCCAAACAACTTCCGTCTGTCAAAAATAGCCGAAACAATCGCATTGGCAGACCCAACACTCCCTTCCCAACCCCACCTCCAAAACCAAAAAAAAAAACACAAGCTTCAAATCCGACCCAATCTCCAAGAACCTTAATTTCCCGCCTACACCCCACCGAAGTGAATCAATTCGACGAATCCCGAACACTAAAAAAGGGAAAACCCTAAAAACAACGGTTTTCGCTTCCGGATCTGGAATCTCAGATTGGGAGAACACGAAAAGCTGTAAAGGCTTTTCCTTTCTTCCTCAATTAGGGTTTGTTGCGGGCTCCTGTTCTCCCTTTTGTGCCCTAGCTTTTAATCGTCAGCGATTGAAATCCCCTTTTATGGAAAGAAAACCCCACCTTTCATTTATGCTTCCCATCGAAGAAGAGTTTTGAAAGTTTTTGACTTCGGGCTTTTAATTATAACAAACACGCAGAAACAATGACCCGATAAAAAAAATTAAATAAAATCGGATTTGGATCTGGGAGGCTGAGATTGGAATTACCGAAAATGCCCCTTACAGGCATTGATGAACGGACGACTCTTTTTAAGCCGGTCAATTATATGAAAAAATACCAGTACCTGAGCCATTCATTCGGTATCCAAAAATTTAAAAAAATATTTGATATATGAAAATTTTATATCTGTATTAAAAAAAGTTATAAGTATTAAAAAAATTTCAGATCGGATATGGATACGCCTGTATCAGATCTGAAAAATATTTGTATAAAAAAATATTGTAATATTATTATTTATTTAATTATATATTTATATTTTTAAGATTAATATGAGTATTTATTTTATTTTTATTCTAAAGTATGTAACATTTTATGTATATATTTATAATTTTATGTTTATACAATGTAATTATTAGATTTTTTACATATTTTAAATATTAGATATATGATTTTTATTTTTTAATATTCAATCTTTTGATATTTTAATCATTTCATATTCATTTTGAATTTTTAGATATTTTGAATAATTACTCATATTCGAATAAGGATTTTAGAATGGATATGGATATTTACTTTCAATATCCATTGGATATCAGATACGGATATTTTTTGAATATCTAGTTCGAATATAGATATGGACCTAATCTGTATTTGTTTCATTGACAGACTTACTATTTTTTCCTCCCCACCCTGGATATTATTTAGGGGGCCATTATTTCCACTTGATGCTTATCTAACCCACTCTGTTTTCTTAATCACTTCTTTAGTTTTTTAAAAACTGTGAACCCACCCCTGAAGTCCATTGCTCTCTCTTCTTCCTTTCTTCTTCTCCAACATCGAAGCTCCTCCCCCTCCTCCCGACATATCCTTCTTGGAATACGAAGACGGCGTCACCCATTCCCTTCCCGTTGTGACCCACATTGGTCTCATCACCAACGAGATGTTCGTCCACGGCGCGGAGGTCATCGTTTGATCCAGTACGACAGAGCTTCGTCAAAGGCTCCGGTTCAAGTAGCTGCTCAACCTGACTTAAACCTAGATGTACATTGTTTTTGATGACATGCCCGATGTCGGTGTCATCATCCAACCTTACCTCAATGGGCTCTCACTCATCTCCCTGTGTGTGTGCTTTGCCTTCACGTGGACGAGGGCAATCTGTTGTCCTCTTGTGGGCACGGCTCGGGTTCAATGTCTTGGGCAAGGCAACAAGAAGGTGGGCTACTCTACCTAAAAAACATTGAATTTTGATTTGTTGAAGGGTGGGTTGAATAACTAAAAGGGTAAAAATAAAGGCCCCCATTATTGAGGTGGGGTAAATGAAGGGGAAAAGAGAAATAGAGAGATAAAGAGAAAGGATGGAGGTGGGCCCCCATTATTACACCTTTTGTAATATAATATATATTATGTAAATGATTTTAGATATTGCATTAATGAAGATGCTTAATGATTATTGTCATGACAACCACAAATGAAGATGCTTAATGATTAGTGTCATGACTATGGGCACGCTTCTACCATACAATGGCAATGCCTTTGTACCATGTTAAGTTTGAAAGCTCATGAATTATAAATAGTGAACCTAAGGAAAATACACACAAAAAAAAAAAAAAAAAAAATTGAAATGATTTATGAACATAATCTTCCAAGTTCGCTGAAACAACTCTCATCTCATATGCAACTCCCTCTCTCACACTTACATGTCCTCTAATCCTCTCAAAGCAAAGCTTCAACAACCACTGTGTGAATGAGTGCTCTCTCTGAGTTCCCTGCCTTTGATGGACTACCCTTTTTGTTTTAAATTTATTTAAGTCTCTCCTTTGAAGTTTCACTTCTACTGGTTCAGTCCCAAAGTAGTAAACTGCTCTTAGTGCCAGACACACTTTGATTGTAGTAAACTGCTCTTAGTGCCAGACACACTTTGATTGTAGTAAACTGCTCTGAGTGCCAGACACACTTTGATTGTACAAGTTTTGGGGTGCCTAGAAAGCCATATAGTCCAACTGTTAAAATTCCTTCATATTAGGAGATGGCTAGCTAAAACTTAAAAGATTTTCATTCTCTTCACCATTTTTCTTAATCATGTGGCATACCTAGATCATAGAGGAATTTTAATTAAATTGTATCCAGTACATTATAACCATTGTAATATTTATGGGGCAAGCTTCGGAAGGTGGATTGGAACCCGGTGGAGAAAAAATTTGAACGAAGGTTGGAGGGATGGAAATGTAAGATATTAAGCACTGGTGGACGATTGGTCTTGCTTCAAACGGTATTATCAAACCTTCCTATTTTCTTTCTCTCGATCTTCAAAGTGCCAGAAGGTATTCTGCAAAAGATCGAAGTCATCCGAAGACGATTCTTCTGGAGTGGTGCTTTCAGTGACGGGTAGAAGGCTAATTTGGTCCGTTGGGACTTGGTTTGTAGCAGGAAGAGATGAGGGGGGGGGGGGTGTCCTCAACTTGGCCAACTTGAATAAAGCGTTACTCAGCAAATGGAGATGGAGATGGTTGTCCAACCATGATTTGTTGTGGTGTCGGCTTATGGAGGCGAGGTTCGGGTGCGGTGATCATCAGAATCGTTTCCCTGTTGTCTCTCCCTGCCTCTCCTTCACTTGGAAGAACATATTGTCTTGCTCAGACGGTTTTATGGAGGCTATTCGATGGAGGGTGGGAGATAGGAGATCCACAAGCTTCTGGCACGACATTTGGCTCGGGGATAGTGCATTGAAAGACCACTTTGGGGAGATATTTAGATTGGCCCGTGACAGAGAAGGGACGGTGGCTAGCTTTTGGCGATCCGGCACACCTAATGGCGTTTTGGGACGTGCGTTTACGTCGGAACCCGGGGTGCAGGGGCGGACACCCTCCCCGATCTCTTGCGAGAGCTTTACTTTGTGGAGCTTGCGAATGGCATACCGGATGAGGTGTGTTGGCGTCCGCGACCTTGTCACCCTTTCTCTGTGCGAAGTTGCTACGATTAGTGGAGGCGAGCATTGCCCAGCTTCGACTCAACCGCTTTAAAGGCCCAAGAAATCTGGAAGACAAATATCCCACTTAAAATGCGTTGTTTTATGTGGCAAATGTTTCAAGAGAAAGTCATCACCAAGGTTTATAAGCTCGATGGGTACCCAACGACAATCCAACTTGCTCTCTCTGCAGAGATGGAGAGGAAACAGTCAGTCACTTGTTCCTCGAGTGCTCATTTGCATGCCAGTTTTGGTGGAGACTCAAGTTGGCGACGGGACTGCCGACAGTTGAGGATATCCTTGGACGACTTATGGATGGCAAGTAAACACATGAGGCAGAAGGGGGACAGAAGTGCTTCCGGGAAGATCACTCAATCATACATCCCTGCGGTAGTGTGGACCATTTGATTTGCTCATAATCACCGAATTTTTCGGGACACAAACGTATACATAGAGAATTTATGGGAGTCGGTGCTGACTTATATCAAAAATATGGGTACTATGTGTGTGGGGACAAGCAAAATTTTGTATGTCGGGGGGAAAATCATGATTGAGGAGTAGTCCTTGGTGTAATTGTTAATTTTGTTTGCTTTGTTTTCTTGGTAGACTCATTCTCTACCTTTCCCTGCTTTGGGCATGTTCGCTTTGAGTTTGAAATAAAATTAGGGCGCATGCCTACCATTTAGTCAAAAAAAAAAATTAAATCTATTTCAGCCTTAAGTGAAAAAAACCAAAAGAGTCGAGAAAAAAAAAACTTCACTATCATAATACAAGAGTATTCCATAAAAAGGAAACATAAAATGGAACAAATTTGAACAATTGTATCCACTGTTGTTTCAATGCTCAAACCATGGAAATACAAAATTAGAAGACTTAATCAAAGATGTCCAATAATCTGACAATTTTTCTTCTAATTACAGACTTCAAAACTAATTAAACTTTCATGAACAATAAAGATCATCAGCGGAACAAGCATGAGAAGAATTGATGATGGCTTCAGAAATTGTATTGATGAAGAACCAACAAATGGAATCTCTCACTTTCCTGAGGAACCTACAATTGACGAAGCATACCAAAAACATAAAATAAGCAGTATAATCCATCATAATTAATAAGTAAAATTTAATTAAAAAATAAGCTAATAAATCATATACATGTAATTAAATGGGTACGTAAGCATAAATCAAAGGTTGCATCCACTATCTTAAACAAATGCTTGAATTATAAGATCATCCATAAAAATATTTGTAAAACCTAGTAATTGAATTTCAATAGCAACACATGTAAAATGAGAGAATGTCTTATAACTACGTGGTCGAGAAGCAAAAACTATACAAGATATCTAACATGTATAAGGTAAGCTGTACACAACAAGCTCATAGCAAAAATCATTCAAGTTCAGTTTCAAAGGAGTAGTGTAGTTTTTTTTTGTTTTTTTATTTTTTTGAGGAAACGGTGGGAGCTCACAATCTGAATAATTTATAACTAATTAGATGATATCCGTTACAAGGGAATTACAAATAAGGGGGAAAAAGATGCAAAGGCATAAAAAAAAAGATTGAACTCCCCCACAAAAGTAGATTTAATTTAACTTATAACCAAATTAAAAATAAGTAAAATAGGGTCTATTTTCTCATAAATGGAGATATATAGAGATCTTGATAGCAAAGAACCTTATAGATATAAAAAAAAACACAATAACATAAATTGTGTATGGAAACGTAGAAGAAACATCATTTTCTTAAGCATAATTATGAACCTAATAATTTGCAAATTAATCTGGCACCTTCTCTAAACCTAGGATGATTCATATTGATGTTAAAAATAAAAAATTTCACTGCAGAAAAAATCTTATATAGGACATAAGATCTAACTAATGAGGAACCATGGGTTAGCAACTAAAGGATGATGGAATAAGAGTTGTGCAATTGTTAGATTTCTTTTTTGTGGTAAAAGATTAAAGGGACATAAACTAATATATTCCAAGTTTCCAACACTCATGATGTTATTTCCTTATTAATTTTTTTTGTATTGTCTTCTCTTACTTGAAACCCAACCTAGGTTTCTTTTCTTTTTTTGTTAAGTTTGGTAAACCCAACCTGGTTGGTTGTATCCATTTAGTATAAACCTGTTACATGTATGTCAATGAAGGTGCAAGCTTTCTCTGGGTTATATCATCCGTGGAGAGTGGGTCACAACATAGTTCTACAAACTAAAGTTACAACAGCTTATATATCATCTGAGTACTTCATTTTGTAATATGAACTGTTGATCCCCCAAAAACTCCCATAGGAGGGGGAGGAAATTTTCCACATTAATGCTTTGGAAACTCGAGTTCTTACATGCAAACCTTGCTCTTTGTTGATTAATTGTAACTTTTTTGTACATTCCAAAGAAATTATAGCAATACAATTTTGATTACCAATTAAAAAAAAAAGATCTGGCTTGGTACTGTAACTAGCCATGACTAGGTCTACCACTATCCAAGAGTGGATTCAAGGCAAAAGTATCATTTCTTAGACTGCTACAAGATTTCTCAGATATACTTGGTAGGGTTTAGACTCTCTGGACAGTTAGGAGTCCTCTCATATCCACAGGAAAGGAAATGTCCTAACAGCATTGATCAAGTCACTTTGGAAGAAAAAAATTTCTCCCAACACATAATATCTGATCACTAGAAATTTGCATTGCTATGAATAGTTCTGAGTACTTAGGAGTTTGTGGTACATAGTGATCCATATAATATATATGTTTGGCAAGATGGTTTTTAGCTAATATCTACTCATATAGTTGGTTTGCATATGAGACAGAGGGGATACATAGTGACTATTTTCATCATGTTAAAAGGTAAACTGAGGTCAAAGAGTCCTAAAATTCTTTGTCGGTATTGATAATGTCTATAATAATAGTGTCTAGAATGTATTGTATCTAGAAATATCTTAAATCTGGAATGCTCATTCATTCTAAAGGGTTCTTATATCTAGAAATATCTTAATGAGAGCATATATGCATCGATAAGACTTCTACAGGTTTTTATTTCACTCTTAATTATGTTTTGGTGACTTGATCACCACATGAATGCCTTATTGGCACCACTCTCCCCCTTTTTATACACCACATGATCACCACCTATAAAAGGTGTCATTGTTTAAGTCATTTTGTAGAATCCAATATGTTGAGAGTTCAAATAAAAATACAAGCATTCTCATTCTCACATATTCTCTCTTCCACCAAATTCTCTTCTACCAAAATCTACTCTCCACAGATTAGTAAACCCTCTTCCAAACATGTACACCATTCCACATCCATATGCCTCTGGTCATCCTTCCTATGTTTCTAACAATTGTAAGGCTCAAGCCATGATCTCCTTCTCACTCAAAATTAAATAAAAATACAATAGTCAACAGTAATAAATAAATAAATAAAATGTAAACAATTGTTATTTTAACCAAATGCACATATATTCATCTACCATGCACACTCCAAATTAAGCAATTTCCACAAGTATGAACAGAAGATGAGTTATAATTCAGATTTGGTAAGGCATACATACCATCTCAAATGTCTACAACGCTGATTTGAAACGCCTTGCCCACATACGTTTCCCTCCTATCAAGAGTTCCACCATGTTCGAATTCCCAAGGACCATATACAACACCATTGGAGAATGGAACACAATCCTAGCATACAATGAAGATGAAGTTGCTGGTGTCTCTTGAATCACAACCTTCTCAATCCCCCCATACCTTCAAAAAAAAAAGCCACCCAAATCTTACATTGCATGAAATATATAGTCTATGTAAACCAATATATATGAATGATATATAAGCAGTACTATATATACCTAGTGAAAAACTCCCTCAGTTCCTCCTCAGTGAACAAGGAACCCCTCGTGAATGTCACTAAGAGTGTACATTCACTCGTCAGATCGTCGTCGTCGTCATCTTCATCATCATCATTGATAATCATCCGCAACAGCGGATACCCTAGAAGAGGGTTATTGTTGTAAACATTAGCCCAGAAGAGGTCCATGAGCACCATCCAATTGAGATTCTCATTGGCCACCACCGCCGCCACCGCCTCTCCCATCTGATCCTGTCCAAGTAGATCCTCAAACACCATCCACCGGAGGCCACCCATGGTGGTGGACATCCCTTGTGAGGCAGACTCTTTGTTGTTGATGAAGTATTGAGTGTTCATTGTTTGCATGTTAAGCAAGGCAGATGTGATGGGCACGTCGCTGTTGTCGTTGCGGGCTGGGGGTGGATTGGGGAGGAGGGAATTGAGGATGAGGTCAGCCTCGGCGGCCAAGGATTCGATGTTTTGATCGTTCATCAAGAGAATTTGACGGATGAGGTTGCTTTCGGGGAAGCGGTGGCTCAACCAGAACCAGAGGGTGATGATCTCGATGGCTCGGTAGGAGTGTCGGGCGATGTTGGAGACGAGGCGAGGGAAGAGCCGCCTCGCATCGTGGAGGGAATTGGTGATGGTGGTGGAGGAGGACATGGGAGGAGAAGGAAAAAAGAGATACGGGTTAGGGTTTGAGGAGGGGATTGGTAGTGGGGTGATGGGTTTTTATCATGTTGGGGAACGGGGGAGTAGGATTGCTACTATAAAGGGTAAAAGGGGGGAGCATTTACTGCAGGGTTTCCATTTTTGGACAAGTGAGATATGGTGTTTTGAAAGTGGGTGACAAATTTGAGAGAGAGAGAGTGTGTGTGTAGGAAGGATACATGCCCTTAAAGAATTCTATATTGTTAAATAACCCCCTTAATCATTATGACCCACAATATTTATGCATAATATAAATATTTTAAAATTTGTAAGAATAATTCTGAGAATGATATTTATTGAAAATTTAAGTATTTTTCTGTATTTTATAAAAAAAATTAATAAGTCATCATAGTTTTTTTGAAAAATGAGATTTTTAAGGATATATATATATATATATATATATATATATGCAAGGACCCCTTTACGGTTTTGGTTATCTTGAAGGATGAATGAGATCTGAACCGTTGGATATGATCTTTACGGTTCGGTGATGTGTTCAACTGTGGGCGGGAACGGTTTGACTTCGTAGATTTTTAGAATCACGAGAACCACTCTTCTTTTGTTTTTTTCTGGGAACCCCAATGAACAAAATAATGTTCGCAGATTAGTCCTTCATTTGATTATATAGAGATCATGTTTTACATTTTAATAATAATAAATAAATAAAAATTTAGAAAATGGTATTGGTGGATAATAATAAATAATTTGATTATTTTTATATCTTTTAATAATAAATAATTTGATTCTTACTTGTTTCTTCACGTTTTTCTATCTTATATTTATATTATTACTATTCTGTTCTTCTAATCCTCTCATCTCCTTTAATCATGTTCTTTCTCATTTTTTAATAGAAAATGACTCAATTCGCTAAAAAAAAAAGTTATAATCACGTTGTCCTATTAAAAAGGAGATTGATAGTGTTACATATATATATATTTTTACAAAATAAATATTATACACCTAAAAAAAAACCTATATGATAAAACTAAAGAGCCTTAAAGTGGTCGACCAACAGAGAAAAAATCTTATCAAATTATCTCTCAGAGTGATTTAAGTATCACAGATCCTAGGTTCAAGGCTTCAAGCCCTGTTCAAGTTTTACTCATGTTGTTAGGATAAAATTTAAATAAATAAAGAAATAAGAAAAGAAGAAACACTTACCCACCACAAAAAAATCTCAGTAAAAAAAAATGTTCCTAATGATTTAATGTAAAGAGCAATCATCCACAAATGCTTGATGGAATGTAAACCATCTACTAGATTAACCTTTGCATGACATATGAATCACATACATACAATCAACCACCACCAGTGCATTGCTTTGATACAACAAAATACATAACGATTATTAACAACATTAGAAAAGAATTACATTTTATGAGATTAAACAAACAATAATCTACTAATGTACAAGAGAGAAAACAAGCTCTTCCTCACATGGTCTTGCATTGATCAGATCAGTTTTCTTGCTTACTGCACCGCCAAGACCTGTTCCTTGATGCAATGCGTAAAGCTGATGGTTTCCATTGTGCAACTTTATTTGTATCCTTTGAAATCACTGTCACATTTTAAATTTCATGACTGGTTTGGAGTGTTTTTACTTGTTCACTAGTTTATGATGTACGATAGAAATAAAAAGGCATGAAATTTGATAACTTGTTAGCCCATAGCTGATCCTGTGCTGTTTTGGGGAATTATGTGAAGATGCATCTGTGAAAATCACAAATTACAAAGAACAACTAAATAATAACAAGAACTCTTATGGAGTTTGGAGAGGCTAAAATAACATTCACTTGCTTGTATACATTCAAATCCCACAGGCTAGTAGGCTACCAAGATGAAATATAACTTGGCTTGCTGTAAGTTGAATGATGAATCTGCATTGTTAGTTCATAAATTTTTTTGTAACTGATATAGCACATATGGTAAGAAACATTTTGATTTGATTAGTGTCATAATTTCAAGTATAATCGGATCACAATAACGACCAAGTTATGAAACTGCTTGACATGGAAGGAACGTGTTAACTAAAAAAGGAGCTGAAGCCCCTAAACTGATTTTAGAATTTAGATTACCCAATATAAAGGTGACAAAATATTATAACTCAAATTTGAGTTGTGGAAGAGAAGATAAAACCTCATTTATTTTCACAGTATAGAAGACAATATAGATTTGATACATCGGAAAAAAAAAGTGCAAACTTAAATAAATGCCGCACTCAAATAGAGCAAAAATATGAATAGAATATACACCAACATCATTATCTTTATTCAGCCAATATTGCTATCTCATTTTCTTTCCTTTTTTTTCTTTTTTTGCATGGTAAGTAAGATGTATTGCCTTCTAAAGAACTTTACAACATTGCTATCGATAAGGAGAATCTCTCCTTTTCTTTTCTTATTGCGTATTGTCTTGTACATAGAGAACAGCACAATTTTTACTTCCAAGATTCTGTATCACATCTTAATTTGAAGTTTAGGATTGTATGGCTTCCATTCCTTCAGTGTGTTGGATCTCATTGGCATGCTTAGCTGATAGTTTGACAAACACGAAAATGGCGATCATATAGGATATTTCGTGGTAAGACATCAACTGTCTTTCTAGGTCAGCTCATTATCAATCCATATTAAAAAAAAATTCCTCAGAAAGTAATCCTTTTCAGCCACATATATGCATAAAACTTTTACCACTCGCTATAATAGGTATCATTTACTATTTGCAGTAGTTCAGTAGGCATAAAAATTGAAGCAGGGGCGGGAAATACAGTATTCAACTGGAGGAGTTGGGAAGCTGAATGTGAAATATAAAGAAACTGATCTAAAAAGAATGTCGGAACACGAATGAATAATCTATTCGAGGAACTCGTATTCATTGTGTATTGAGAATTCAAAGACTTTATATCTACCTGTGGTTTAAATGGCAGTCAGGAAATGCCTTTTGACTGGTGGCCTCACTATCTAATATAAGGTAGAAATACCTTTTTTAGGGATATAAGTATATAACTATTTGTGCTAGCACTGTGACAAGTATGAGCACTTTTTGCCCTTTGCGTCTCTAGATGGAGAACAGAAAACACAAGGGGAACACAGTTTTACTTGCAGAAGAATTTTATAAGCTACATGTGTGAGATTATGTAGAGTGGACAACAAAACAGAAGAACATTCCGTGAAAAAAATAAATACTAAATTATTGATCTTTAATGCCTAAAAACTTTTAAGCAATTATAGAAAACTTACCGCAACAGGTTTCATGATTGTATTGCTAAGAAAAGGAAGTTTGGCAGACATGGCTGCTACCACCTGCATGGGTTGACAGAATGAGCCATCAGGAATTCAACGCATTGACTCACAATCATATCAACGATGATGAAAGCATATGTCTGTATGCCTACATGTGTGGCTTCACGTGCCTGTTCACACTTGTGCCACCATGCACGCAAATTATGCAGCTTAGGGGCATCTGTAGTGCAGGCATGGTTTTATGCATTCTAATATTATAGTTAATGACATCAAAAGAAAATTATGAAACTTACATGAGGTGGTGTGGCTTCCAGAGATGGGGTAAAGTTTTTCTTGGCACTTAGAAGAGAGTGCCTGATAAGTAAAAAAAAAAAAAAAAAACATTCAGGCAACCCACATAAGAAGATTCCAAAAATAAAACGTAAATACAGTTTCTCAGAATACATTCAATACTTGGAAGGATTTTACATACAATAAGCATCTTTGAAAACTCACTCAGAATAGCAATTAATCTTTCATTCAAAAACTTTTTCATATTTATGAAGAACAGGAAAGGCAATAAAAAAATTTCAAAAGCCATGAGCAAGAAGAGTCTATTCAAATGCAGTCAACAAAAATAGTATGATGCAATCAATTTGTTCAAAACAATGACTTTTTCAGTTTGTGCATCTACTCTTGCAAGAATAAGGATAACTGACTCCATTACCTATTAACCTGGCAGGCACTGATAACAGATCGAATATCGATATTTTTTAATATAAATAAATAAATAAATCATTCTCCAGCTCATAAAGTCATTAGATTTGAACTGTTACTGCATTTCTGTGACATGTAGAAAGAAATATATGGCAGGAAATTTTTCAGATTTAATTTCTTGTTACAAGGTACAAGGCTGATCATGCATGTTGCATTTATGACTCATATGATCGGTTCATCGCAAAGAAGCTTTATACACCAGCCAAACAGCCAAAAAATTGTTGTTGGTTGAACAATGCTAGTTGCAAATGTCTTCTGCAATGATGATACTGCAAAGTCCCTAGCAGTCACTTCTAAACCATCAAGAAAGGCTGGATTTAAAAAATTCATCATTATATAAGTATTTCTGTCATGTTATCTTATGGTCACTTACTAACAGATCCTTTGCATAAAGTTCTGTGTGTTCGGAACATCTACATTAGATAGAATGATATGGATGTCCTAGAAAAATCTAATTTGGATCACTTCACGTCAGCATTATGGCAAACAAATATTGGAACCAGCACTCTTATATTTAATTTGGTTTGAACAAGTGATTCAACACTGATTCACTCTCTGTGATTTATAGATGCATTTACCTCCACTTGGATACTTAAATCTACCAACCTCATCATAATATAACAAAGATCATTACAATTAAACTTTAAAACCTTAAAAGAAAATCACGACTCATTCTAAAGCCAGAATCAAACTTATCATACGAACGAATGAAGCAGGCACGTACATGAGCATTGGAAATAAGCACAGGGAGGTATAAGGCCTGGAAAGGTTGGACATGGATACTTTTTCTTGCAAAGCTTTGGTCAAGAGACATCCTTATTACTAAATCTAAAAGAAGCTCAAGTAAATTATCCTTCAGTAAAATTAGAAAGTATGAGAGAAAGGTGCATATTAAACAATCTGTTTTCCAAATGCTTCATGCCAATGTGGTGAAGTCAGTTTTGCCAGTATATAATACCATAAGGCAAAACTCAGTCATCTAAATTGAAACAACGCAACCAGCTTTATAGTTCAACATTTTAGAAAGATAAAACATATCTTCATGAATATTGGACAACCAATTTTAATCTTTCCAGATTTTGGTCGTAGTCTCTTTTTTGGTAACCATAAAATCCTGAACAAAGTTTTTACAAGGAAGTTTCCATGAAAGTGATTTCAATAAATAGGTAACTTACCCACAGCTCAGTGGGTTGGAATACAAAATGCACAGTAGATAATGGGACAACATTTAGAAACTAGTCCAAAATATACAAACCTCAGCAAAGTCTCATCACCATGCTAATAATAGAATCACATAGAACCGATATATAAAACGCATATTTATATGTTCTCTCCTTAACATCCCATTAATATATATGCAGAAGCTGATAAATTGTAGTTGGTAAATGAGAACGAATCAGATTATATACAAGCATTACTCTTTTCCTATATTGTCTACTAACACGAAAACAAAATGAATAAAAATGACGACACATCTTTGTTAAGAGATCAGATGGAAATACTAGATGACAATTAATTAATAAATAGACATCATAAAAGCTCTAGAGAATGTAAAACAAGATATGCTTGAAAGAAAAGAAAAGAAAAGAAAAGGCATACAGTTTTAAAGATTGTGCACTTTGAAAGTGTTGTACAGTAATCCAACAGCCCAACAAATAACCCTAATGTCGAATTGTCATTATTCATTAACCAACATCAAATCCTAATTTAATGGTGCTCAAGTACCTCATCTACCCTCAATGCAGCTCATCATTTACATTACTTCATCTCCATCAAATACTCCATTTTCAACTCAAACCCCTTTTCCTCCAACCTTCATCAACAAAAAATTGCAATCCATGGAAATAAAGAGTTTCAATTCCAAATACGAAATACCAACCTCCTAAACCACCTCTTGGCAGGTTGATAGAGATACCCCCCCTTTTCACTGGGGTTTTGGATCGAGGCTGATCGAGTCTTACTCATGTTGATAGGGAAAAAAAAAACTAAGCTACCAAAAAAAATACTAACTTTACACGAAATTATATCGAATTTCAATTAACTTAAAAATAATAACCATCCAACAAAATATCTTAATCCTCACCCTGATTTCAAATTTTCAATGCAATATCAAACTAATGAAGAATAGCATTGCAACATCCAACAAGGATATTCAGTTGTAGACCACAAAACACCACCAGCCCTTATTTCTATGATTGCAATATATCACTCAAGACATACACCAAAAAAATTCTCATATTCAAAACAAAAACTAGAATCCATAGAATCTAAAATAAAAAGAAGTGCAATTCAAATACATAATTTAAAAATGCAATTTTTTTAAAATATGGGAAGATAACTCCCAACTATTCTAATCAATATGGGAAGAATTTTCCGTGAGACCGGGGCAAAGAAGCGGAGGTAGTCTTCCCAGTTCGACCATAAATCAGCCACGGGTCCCTCCGGTATCAAAAAAGAAAAAAAAACTATTCTAATCAATTCCAACATAATCCAATCAATATTTCTACTCCAAACACCAAAAATTCCAACAAAAACTTTGATCTTTCACCAAAGAAAGACAAAAATCAAATACAAACTTAAAAAAAAAAAATCCACCACCTTGAAAGGGGAAGACTCAACGAATGGTCTTCACAATTCGACGTCGACACCCCCCTAAAAGGCCCCTCCTTTTGGTTTCACCGGGCGGAGGTGTTGCGGAGGACGGCGAGCCTCCGCTGCTCCATCGATTACATGAGGTGGTTATCTATGGCGTTCGAGAAGCTGAGAGGGTTTTTTTATATATATATATTTATTTTGGTTTAAAGAAGCATAGAGGATTCATTGATTCCGAAATGAAATCATTAATATGATATGGTAATGTATTAGTATATACGAAAACATAAGACAATATGTATTCAATCAATACAAATATATACATTATTTTATAAAATGAATATATTTTATTACTTCAATATATACTAAAAATAAAAAATAGGAGATCTAAAGTGACTAACATATATGTGACAAACTTAGGTATCATTGTTTCTCGGGTGCTTATACACTCACTTAAACCAATTCCTCATCCACTTATACATTGTCATAACACGGTGTATGTTTTACTCTCTGTAACAATATATATTTCAATAGACAAATGTATATTTTTTTTAAAAAAAAATTAATAAATTCTTGTTTGGATATAGAATAAGTCACAGAATAATCTATATTACTATATAAAAGTCTCTTAAACCAAAAACCTGTCATTTGACCTTTTTACCCATATCAATTCATTCAATCACATTACAGTCCATTTACACCACTTTAATGACAATCATTTTTGCATTTTACCCCTACATTTCTATTCAATTCTATGAAAATCCATTTACATCATTTTAATCTCATTTATAGTACATTATAATCCATACATTTCATCGTGTAATATATTTATTAACTTAAAATTGGTTATCATAATATTATTAGGATAATAAGATCCTTCCTTTTTTTTTCATTTTACTCCTACATTTCTATTCAATTCTATGAAAATCCATTGATATTCAAAATATATTTCACACAATTTTTTTTTCCCATTTCATATGCATAGACATAATACAATTAAAAAAAAAGTATCAAATATTAACGTAATATTCATTATAGATTTTCAAACTATGTTATTATTATACATGTAAAATAAATTATCAACAAATCCAATTTTAATGATTAGTGTTCCAAAAAATAATAATTCAATGCAGTATTTATTAAAATATTATTTTAAAATGTCATGTTTAAAATTTGAATTTTTTTTAAAAAAATAGTATTATTAAACTCCCCAAACAATTAATTATTGATTAGCATTTACTCTATTCACTTGGATTTCTCCACTCTATTAATGTCCCAAATAGTCAATGGTCTCTAAGATCAACCCAACAAAAAAATATATAATTCACAGTAATAATGCAATCCAATAAAATAAAACAAACGTATAAGATACTGCTACACACAAAAAAAATTATTGCTATAAAAATAGCCAAATTAAGATTTCAGCTTCGTGTGAACTCAACAATAAATTTAATCTCATATGCAAAAACATGATAGAATTAAAAAAAATCAAATATTAATGTAATTTTCATTATAGAATTCCAAAAAAAAAGGCACACCCCAAAATATGTTATGATTATATATGTACAATAAATTGTCAACAAATCCAATTTTAATGATTAATATTTCAAAAAATAATAATTCAATGCAATCTTTCCTAAAACAATTTATACAAACCTGAAACATAAAATCTATATAAAAGCATCAATCCATGAAAAACATTCACTTAACATATTTACCCTACCAATACTTGAAAATTCATTCATACCCTAAATGATATTTGGTTTGACATATTAACCCTTTCAACTTCTTGACACATTAATTACACATTTTAAATTCTTGAAAATCTATGACACTACATTAAAATTATATAATGCATTAAATTTTATACATCTAATAATATATACCTTTTCAAATTATATGTAAATATTTGCATCTTAAAAAATCCTAAATAAATTTGTACTTGAAGTTTATGTTGAAATTAATATATATTAATTAATAGAATCCCTAATATATAATAGAAGTTTTATGTATTTATTTATTTATTTAAAAAATACTAACAAAAAAATTTGTAAGAAAATTCAAGCAAAGGTTTTTTTTTTTTGGAGGGTAGCAATGGTTCAAATTAATAGGTAGTATAGATTGGTGCTTTTATAGGTAGTATAGATTATATATTTTTGACATTATTGTATGTATAAAATTAATATTTGCATTTATACAAATTTATATTATAAGTATATAATATACGTTTTTAAATTATGTGTAAGTAATATAAATAAAGCATTATATAGTTGTATTATGATAATCTGGTAACATATATATTAATTATTAAAATTATACATGACAAAACAAATATTTGATAGAAAATCTTAATTAAAAATCTTACACATTTAGATAAAATAATTTTTTAGATTTAAAATATAATCTATGTTAAGGAAAAGTTACCCTATGTATACCCCATCTTGATTGACTCTTCACATTTTCTAACCTATCAACTGTTGACCGTTCCACTTCCTCTTTTTCCATTTTCATTTTACATTTATTAAAATAATTTATTATTATAATGATTGTTATTAAAATCCAATGCCTCCCCCACTCTTAGTTCTCATACTCTCTCTCTCTCTCTCTCTCTCTGTCTAAAATCACATATATTTATGAATTGAAATTTGTTTTCCCTTCTTATTGATATTTTTTTGTGTTAATTTCATAGAAAGAAAACGATGGGTGCGTGGATTTGGAGTTGTGTCTTAGTTGAACTTGTCATTTGTTATTATTTCTTTATTTACTTACAAAAAAATTAAAATTAAGGTTAGTTGGTCTCCGTCTTACTCTCTTTTTTCATCCTAAACATCACTCATTGTTATAAATTGTGCATTGTAAATTAAACATTGTTTTGGATTGAAGATAAGGTTTACGATTTTACATCCCTGATATTATTTGTTTATCTTTCAGATGAAGCTTGGATTTTTTAGTGGATTGCAAAATAGAATTATATTTTCCATCTACGCTTAATAAAGGTAATAATAAAAACATAATTCTATTGTACAATCCACAAATTTAATTCAAATTTTATTGATTTATTCTAATGATTTTGAGTATGATATGCTTTTTACATGGTTTTAATTTGTTTGTTCTTAGATGATTCATCTATTTTGACAGCTTATATTGACTAAATGGTAAGTTCAAGAACTCTACTACTTTAGCATTGTATCATTATTTCTTCTACATGGTTTGATAAGTTTCTCATGATTTTATCTCAGTTAAAAATGCAACATAGAATTGTTTCATATTATGATTAAAAAATTTAATCATATTTTTTAAGTGGGTTGTCTGGTGCCTAAGTTATTCATCCATTGCCAAATCTAATGGTAGCACTTATCCAAAAAAAGAATATTGGTAGTAAAATAGTACAATTTCAGCATGATGTGATATGAATTCAGATAGACTAATAAGAAATTCATTTTAACATATACAATCAATAATAATAATTAATATATATGATTTCAATATCATTTTTTTATTTAATAATTAATATATATGAATTCAATCAACATGATGTGATTTTTTCATTTAATATCATTTTGTATGCTCCATGCTTAAAATAATAATAATAATAATAATAATAATAATAATAATAATAATAATACTTTTCCATGTTTAAAGTGATTTTAACATTTACATTGGATTAATATATATGATTTAAAATTATTATGCATGAAATAGAAAAACATATATATTATAAAACACAAATATTGTATGTATTAGATAAATTTCTCGTGTGTGAAACATGTGTATATCGATGTTAATATTTTATTTTATATGTGATATTTGATTTAGACATCATATATGATGAATTTTTTTGTGCAACGCACATGTAAATCAGCTAGTCTAAAATAAAACAGAATAGAGACTTTTTAATATTTGGATGCAGTGAATACCCTGGATTTTTTATGACATAATAAATTGATATAAAGTGGTATATGGATTCTAGTCAATCATTGGAATTAAAGTCATTCTAGGTATTCCATCAAAAAATTACACAGGTACACTTTCAAATCAACTGTAATCACTTTTTATAAATTACTTATTAAATCAACTATCTTCATTTTTTTATTTTTTATAAATTATTTTCTATATTTACATTTTATCCAAACAACAAAAATTTTATTATTATGTTTTCTAATGAGAATAATTTAAAACATAATAAAACACAAAATCATTTATTCCACTGCTGTATTCATTTACACGGAAATAATTGTATACTCTATAATAAAACTTATTATGTATCTAAAATATACTTAGGATTAGACTGCACAGCCAAATGGAACCCACCTTCCCCTGGGACATGCTAAGAAATCGGATTTTCAAAGATTCATCCCCGCACCAACTGTTCCTTCAATAATAATTTGAATCAAAATTTTGCAAATATCTTATCCATGGTTTATACTCTCCAATTTATAATTAAAGGTACAATAAATTATGAAGATTTAGTTATTTATATTACAATTAAAGGTACTATCCCATGTTCAGATACTGGAATAAGGGAGAATATATGGGAACAGGGGTGAATAAGTATAAGAATATGTTTGTTTACAAGGAATAATTGAATATAACTATGTTGGAAATTAGAATAAATGAAAACATATATTCCAAATCTCATTAAAAATGTGTTATTTTATGAAATTTATTCTACTTGTATAATAAAGGTTCACATGTCAAATAGCATGTTATCACATTTTCTAAATCATTTTTTTCTTTTTTTTGGTAAATTTTTATTTTTATTTTATTCATCTTTTATTCATAACTTATACGTGATTAACTAAACAATAAAATATTCATCATCACATTTTTAATGATAATTATTGAAAACGCAATTAAACATAAAATAATTTATTTTTTTATTTATGTTGAAATAATTAATATAATCATGATTATCCCAATTTTTTACATTTGATAAAATTTAATTTAAAATAGGAGATAAATATTGTTTTAGATTTTTTTTTAAAATCTCAATTTTCCATTTGCACTTCTATCTCGATATTTTATAAACAAAATAAAATTGTACAAGATATCAAAGTTTTCAAATTCTCTTATATAATGATTTAAATTTTCTCAATGGATGATTTCAGTTTCAGTTTAAAAAATATTTTGATGTCACTTTTACTAAATATTCGATCAATTATAAGTTCTCGAAACCATCATCATTTTTTTTTAAAAAAAATTATACACTCTTTCCATTGAAATACATGCTATTATATAAATTGAAGTATACATTAAAATACACAAATAATTTTTTTTTAAATTTAAAAAATTATATCCTCATGTACTATGATAATATAATATAAGTTACATATAGTATTATAATACAGCAATAATTTAATAAAGTTACATATAGGATTATAATACAGATTAAATGTATTAAGGCTAAAATAATTTCAAAATCATTACCAAACATAACAGGGGTTCAGATTGGGCTGTCAGGACTCTGGGCTTGTGACACCATCGACCTGAATCCCACCTGAATTTAGTTGGGCTCAACAATGATACGGGTTGGGCCGGGCTTATCTGACCCCAACCCGAATTTAAGTTGGGCTCAACCCGTACCTCAACACGGGCTGGGCCGGTCTGGGCCCACCCAAGAGGCCAAAGCCGAACCCGCTGGACTTCATATCTCCCCTCCGACGGAGGAAACCCAAAAAAAAAAAAAAAAAAAAAAAAAAAAACCCTAGTCAGATCGAGCTCGAGCGCGAATTCCGAGGCGGCGGAGGGACGACATGAAGCGGAAGAAGTGGTCGGACGAGGAGGAGGAGACGCTGATATCCGCGTACTCGGACCTCCTCCGTTCCGGCACCCTCTCCCGCTTGAAAACCAGGGAGAAGAAGTTCCAACCAATCGCCGATCGCGTCAACTCCGCCCACCACGACCGGACCCCCTCCTCCTTTCCCTTCCGGTGGTCCTGGCGCGACGTCTCCGTCAAGGTCCAGAACATGCGCCACCGCTACCTCTCCGTCAAGCTCAAGATCCGCCGCCCATCCACCACCACCGCCGATGGCGACTTCGCCTGGGACGACGGCGTCGACCACTGGCCGAACTTCCTCAAGTACAAGCACGTCTTCGGAGACGTCGATCTCGTCCCGTCCTCCGCCCCCGTCGACGACAACGACGAGGAAAGCCAGGAAGACCCGACGCCGGGGGATCCAGATCCGGCGGCGGTGGTGGAGGTGGACGACTTCGGGTGCCTAGGGTTCGTGGACTGCGACGGATCAGTCGGAGCCGCGGCGGGGGAGGCGGAGGAGGGTGGCGGAGGGGGGAAGGTAGGGTTTGTGTTGTCGAAGGTTCTGGAGGCGTTGGAGGACCGGTTGGAGAGGGAGGAGAGGAGGAGGGAGAGGGAGGAAAGGAGGAGAGAGAGGGAGGAGAGGGAGAGGAGGGAACGGAGAGAGAAGGCGAGGGCGGAGAGGGAGAGGGAGGAGGAGGAGTGGAGGAGGAGGAGGTGGAGGCGGAGGGAGGAGGAGGGGCGGAGGGAGGCGGAGGAGATGGAGTGGAGGGAGAGGTTGATGGAGATGCAGATGGAGCACGAGAAGCGGATGGTGCAAATGCAGGCAGAGGCGATGCAGGGCACGGTTCAGATGGTTGGGGCGGTGCTTCGGTTCGTAGGGCAGGTGCTTGGGAGTGGCGGTGGAGGTGGTGGTGGTGAGGTTGGGGTCGGGACGGTTGGGTCGGGCGCTCACCATGTTTTGCAGGAATTGCAGCAGCAGCAGTTGCATCATCATCATCACCATCAGCGGATTGGTGACGGGAAACCCAATGGAGACTCGGATTCGCAATACATGTGAAGGCTTTGCTGTAAGCTTTTTATCTCTCTTTCTTTGATATTTCATTGAAGGGTTTCTTTTTTTGTTCAATTGCATAGTCACTTGCGTAAATCATATGTGAGAACTATGGTAAAAGTATGGAGATAATTTGACCATCTTTTAAATGCATTATGATCATTAGTATGAGAAATACACACAACCTACTGACCAGGCAAGGTACCAAGTGGGAGAAATTTTTTTTCTTGCTTTCTAGTTTCGATTTTGTGGGGTTTTGTCTTATGGTGGAAATTTTTTATTTTTCATTAATTCTTGGCGAATGATTGTTGAGTCTTCCTGAGAAGGAATTGTGAAGATTATTAGCAATTCATTTGTGCTAACCTAGTGAGTTTATCTCTTGTCAAATCATATAGCTATATAAGCCATTTGTTGGAATCTTGAAAAAAGGGGGGGGGGGGGGGGAGACACTTTACTCGGAGAATATATAGATTATTGCGGTCCATTTTATTCAGGATTGGGGGATGCATTGCGGGGGTAGCTCAATGCAATTGGTGAACGGGCGTTTGATGATTTCAGAGTAGTTGCATTTTGCTTTCTTCTTGTGTGATCTTTGGTAGATATCTCTTATACGAAGGTTGGGTTGTTTTTCTTTTTTCTTTATGCTGTTTCCTTTGTAGTCTGGGCTTAGTCCCTTTATTAATCGAAGGGCATAGGCCTACCGTTCACTTCAAGAAAAAAAGGAAAAAGAGTGCAATTTCTGTTTGTGTTGCACGTTGTTACGAAGAGAGAATGAAATAATGGGAATCCTTGTATTCCCCTTAGGGTTGTATCCCTTTATATAGACAAATGAAAGGAGTTACACGTGTAATGTACTACACACATAATGAGATAACACATATAATCTAACAGCCCCCCTCAAACTCACGGTGGATCATACAAAGTGAGTTTGCGAAGGAGAAACTGAAATCGAGGAACTGGATGTGACTTCGTAAAGAAATCAGCAAGCTGCTCGGCAGAAGAGATGTGCGGAAGCGATAATGTCTCTGCAAGAAAGTGCTGACGAACGAAGTGACAATCGATCTCAATATGTTTGGTCCTCTCGTGAAAAACCGGATTACTGGCAATCTGAATAGCAGAGCGGTTATCACAATGAAGAGGAGTAGGACCAGTCATAGTAACTCCTAGGTCCACCAAGAGACGTCTAAGATGAACAATCTCCTTGGTGGTGATGGCCATGGCTCGATACTCAGCCTCAGTGCTGGATAGTGAAACAACCTCCTGTTTCTTGCTGCGCCAAGAAATGATGGAATCTCCAAGAAATATGCAGAACCCAGTGGTGGAGCGTCTAGTGGTCGGATCTCCAGCCCAATCAGCATCAGTGTAGGCCCTGAGAACCAGAGGTGAAGAGGATGACAGATAGATCGATCTGGTGATAGTACCGCGTAAATATCTGAGAATACGCATAAGAGCACCATAATGCACTGATCGAGGAGCTGAGACAAACTGACTAACAATACTGACGGCATGAGCTATGTCAGGTCTAGTGATGCAAAGATACACAAGTTGACCAACAATCTGTCTGTACCGAGTTGGGTCTGGAAGGAGCTCACCATCTGTAGGACGAAGCTTCACATGAAGCTCAAGAGGAGTATCTGCACTGCGAGTATCTGAGAGGGCAGCGCGCTCGAGAATGTCAGCCGTATACTTCTGTTGAGAGAGCAGAATCCCACGATCACTCTGTGCAATCTCGAGACCAAGGAAGTAGCGAAGAGTGCCGAGATCTTTCATCTGAAACTGTCGACTGAGGTGATTCTTGACCAGAGTAATACCGGCGGAGTCATCGCCAGTGATAATCATGTCGTCAACATATAGAAGAAGGATAACCCGGCCCTGCGATGAGGATCGCACAAACATAGAGTGGTCCTGAAAGCTCTCAACAAAACCAGCTGCCAGAATAACGCTGCGAAAACGCTCAAACCAGGCACGAGGAGCCTGTTTGAGACCATATATAGCCCGCCGAAGACGACAGACATGCTGAGGAGGAGTGCTGAGACCTGGAGGTGGTTGCATATAAACAACCTCAGATAAATCACCATGAAGAAAGGCATTCTTCACGTCCATCTGAAAGAGAGGCCAGCAACGAACAGCAGCAACTGCAAGAAGGGTGCGGACAGTAGTCATCTGAGCAACGGGAGCGAAGGTCTCCTCATAGTCAATGCCATACTCCTGTGTGAAACCTCTAGCAACAAGACGAGCCTTATGTCGTTCAATGGATCCATCAGGTCGATGTTTGATCTTGAAGATCCATTTACAACTGATAGGTGTAACGCCATCCGGAAGTGGAACAACATCCCAGGTCTGTGTTTGCTCAAACGCCTGAAACTCCTCATTCATGGCCTGCTGCCACTCAGGGTACTCAACTGCCTCTCGATAGGATCTGGGCTCACGATGGACATGGATAGCGGTGAGATAAGCCTGAAACTGTGGAGAATAGGTACTCACTGAAGCAAAGCCAAATCGGTCAGGTGGTCCAGAGTCAAAACTAAAGCGAGCAGGTGGATGACGCTCACGCTGAGGGTAGCGAGTCGAGGGACGAGGATCCACATCAGAGGGAGGTGCGTCAGTCGTGGAAGGCGGAGTACCAGCGGAGTCATCTGTGGGAGAAGCAAGAGGAGACACAATAGGAGGAGAATTGGGAGAACCAGAGGAGTTGGCTGCAGGAGTGCTAAGAGGAGGCTCAGAGAGAGTAGAACTAGGAGTGGACTCAAGCGCAACAGATGACCTGAGAAGAGGTAGAGACTCAATAGGGGAGGTCTGAATAGGAGAAGGCACAAGAGGAGAGGCCTGAACAGGAGAAACAAAGGAGGAGAGACCTGAACAGGAGAAGGCATAGGAGGGGAGGAGGCAGTGGGTTTTGTGGGTGGAGAAGAAAAATAGGGAACATCCTCGACAAATGACACATGATGAGCAATCCAAAAACGATCTCCAACAGGATCGTAGCAGCGATATCCCTTGTGTTCGAAACTAATCCCCAAGAATACACACTTGACTGACCGAGCGGCCAACTTGGTGCGTTGATGAGGAGGGAGAAGCACGAAACAAGTACATCCAAAAGTGCGAAGTCTGCTATAATCAGGTTTGGAGGAGTAAAGGCGCTCATGAGGAGTCATACCAGAGAGGACAGAAGAGGGAGTGATATTGATAAGATGAACAGAGAGAAGAGCAGCCTCAGCCCAGAATGTGCCAGGGACTGAAGAAGAAAGTAAGAGGGAACGAGCGGTCTCAAGAATATGACGATGTTTTCTTTCAGCAACACCATTCTGCTCATGAGCATAAGGACATGATTGCTGAAAAAGAGTGCCATGAGATTGAAGAAGAGAACGCATCGTGGAAGAAATATATTCTCGAGCACAATCAGACCTAAAGATTTTGATACGAGTTTGAAACTGGGTGTGAATCATAGTGGTAAAAACTTCATATATTTTTGGGACCTCAGATCGATGACGCAATAAATAAATCCAGGTAAAACGAGAATAGTCATCAATAAAACTGATATAATACGAAAAACCACTCTTTGATGTGATATGAGAAGGACCCCAGATATCAGAATGAACAAGTTCAAATGGACTAGAGGACTGATGATTACTAGAATGGAATGGAGTAGCAACAGGTTTGGCCAATTTGCAACCCTCACAAACAGAAAGAGGAGAAAAGGAAACACGACCTAAATCACCAGATTGAATAAGATCTTTAAGTCGAGACTCAGAAACATGACCTAACCTTTTATGCCACAAATCAGCATCAGAGGTGACAGCGCCAGAGAAAGCTGAGGGATCGGGAACAGGAAGATGAAGATACTCCACAAAATACAGTCCGCCAATCCTACGACCAACACCAACCCTCCGCCCTGAATGTGGATCCTGTACAAAACAACCAGAAGAGGTAAAGGTAACAGTGAATCCAGAATCACACAGGCGACTAATAGACACAAGATTCATGCAAAGGTCAGGAGCATGCAAAACAAATGGCAAGGAAAGTCGGCCAGTAGGATCAGAGGTGGTGGTGATCGATCCACACTGCGTGATGACCAAAGGAGAGCCATTAGCAGTATGAATCGAAGGTAGGTGGGAGGGTGCAGGGGAGCATGCAGTGAGGACAGAACTATCAGGTGTCATGTGATGTGAGGCACCCGAATCAAAAATCCAATAAACAGGAGTACCCGTAGTAGAAGAGAATGCAAAAGGAGTAGAAGAACCAGAAATAGGCTGCTGCAGAATCAGGTGGTCGAGACACTGACTGATCTGATCAGGCTGACCCAATTGTGACTGAATGGAGTCAAGCGGAGTAGCAGTGGCAGCGGCAATAGGAGGAAGACGATGTCCATGTCTTCTCGGTCTATGACGCTTCTTAGTAGGTCTTCGTTTACGCGGTTTAAGGTGATCCATAGCAGGAGCAGCCCCCAAGATGCCCTCATAGATGAACGACGAAGAGGACTGAGGAGACGCCATAAAATAGTGGCCTGTTTTAGTGATTCGAAGTCTCGAGGCCGGGAGGCGGCAAAGGGCAGCCGGAGGGCGGCAGAGGGCGGCCGGGGAAGCTGCAGGGCGATCGGAGATGACCAGAGGTGAAATCCGGATCGGGCCGTATCGGGTGACCGGGCCGGGTTTCCGGGTCGGGTCCCGGAACTGGGTCCGGAGCTGGTACCGGGTCGGGTCTCGGGTTTCCGGGTCGGGTCCCGGAACTGGGTCCGGATCTGGTACCGGGTCGGGTCTCGGGTTTCCGGAGCTGGTTCCGGGTCGGGTCTCGGGACGAATTCCCGGGGATCCGGGACGAATTCCCGGGGGATCCCAGACGAATTTCTGGGGGATGCTGTCCGGGACAGATTCCCGGGGGATCCGGGATGCTGTCCGGGACAGATGTCCGGGAGATCTGGGATGCTGTCCGGGACAGATTCCCGGGAGATCCGGGATGCTGTCCGGGACAGATTTCTGGGAGACCCGGGAAGCTGTCCGGGACAGATCTCCAGGAGCCAGCCCAGATCCTACCCGCGCGGGCAGGGCGCGCGGCAGGGGCGCACGGGCAGGGCGCGCGGCAGGGGCGGCGCTCGGCAGGGGCGCTCGGGCAGGGCGCGCGACAGCGGCGGCGTGCGGCAGGGGCGACGCGCGGCAGGGAAGGGACGGTGCGCGGCAGGGGCGCACGGGCAGGGCGCGCGGCAGGGGCGCTCGGGCAGGGCGCGCGACAGCGGCGGCGTGCGGTAGGGGCGCTCGGGGCGCGCGGGCAGGGCGCGCGACAGCGGCGGCGTGCGGCAGGGGCGCTCGGGCAGGGGCGACGCGCGGCAGGGGCGGCGCGGTAGGCGAGGCGCAGCAGGGCGGCGACGACGACGACGGCGAAGGAAGGATTCCAAAAAAAAAATTTAGGGTTTTTGAGGTGGTGGCTCTGATACCATGTTACGAAGAGAGAATGAAATAATGGGAATCCTTGTATTCCCCTTAGGGTTGTATCCCTTTATATAGACAAATGAAAGGAGTTACACGTGTAATGTACTACACACATAATGAGATAACACATATAATCTAACACACGTAATGCACGTAATAGAAAGTGTTCTTTTTCTACTCCATTATAGTGAGTCTAAGAATGGCTTGTTCTTGCATTTGTTTTTGTGCAATCTCTCTCTCTTTTCTTTGTCTTTTTCCATTTTGTAGATTGAAAGTAACTGCATTTTTGCTTTTGTGGAAAATGGTGCAAGAATCTGAGGCTTAGAAGTCTCTATCTGGGACACATGAAAGTTAATGGCAGTTCTAAATATGTTTTCAGGTATTAGTGGTTATGAATGATCAATATCTGAACCCATGCTCTTGTATCTTCAATATCTTGCTATGTCTTTGCTTTATGATGACATTTAAATTAATAGTCAGTCTTCATTATTTATGTTAATAGCATCAGTCAAAAAACTATAATTAATTTGTCAGATAATGAAATAAAGTTCAGAGTACAAAACTATGTTTAATCAAGTTCATATTGTAATAGTGTTGGTTCCAGTTGAAGTTGGAAAAAGAAAAAATGGTTACAATTGTTGGTTGACCACATCCTCTCCCATTCATTCTTGTCTAAGGTCTGATTTCTGTCCCTTCAGATAACTTCAGTTCCTCTTCAGACATGAGTCAAAGACTTCTATTGTCCTATTAATTTTGTTCCATATATATTATTTTGTGAAAAAACACAATATTGTGATATGATTTGCCCTTACTGATTATTTATGGTTTGAGTGCTCATGAACTTCCAATATATTTTTTAAATATTTCCATCTAATCCAATACATATTTTTGAAATGATTGATTCCTCATCAGTAGCACTAGCATTTGAATTTTGAATATCTCATCAATGTTTTTAACATACCAAACTCCTTGTTCCAAGAATCCAAAGATTTTTATATGAATTACTTAAAAGTACAAGAAATGGTAGTTTGAAGAATCGAGATGAACTATATAATTCATAGGAAACTTTTAATGTGTTTTTCCTGCTTTCTCATCTTTGTTTTCCTAAGAGATGCACACGTTCTTTTTTCCACTAATGAAAATCAACTGAGCTAGCTGGAAAATTCTGTTCCTGGGCTCCTTGAGTGTGTTGGTGAGGCTTTCTATAAATTGTTTCCTACACCTGCATTGTTGATTGTGCAAGTGATGTATTTATATTGAATAGCTTATGCTTATCCTGGTTGTAACATATTCCTAAGCTTCACAGTTGCAAACCTTTCCAGGTGAATGCAAAACAAGAGCTTGGGAGAAGAGAGGACAAATGCTTGGAACTCGAACTGATGCGCAGATACGTGATCTTATGATGTAATACTCTTATTGAATTGTTGAAGCAGTTTGATAGAAGTTCATCGACAATTATGCTGAAAATCATCTCCAACAACCTCAAAGAGTGTCACATGTGGTGATCTACTGTGGCTCATTGGTTTCCTCTCTCAACCTCCTCGAATCCATGGTAAGCGTCATCCAAAGACATACATGTTGATGCTATGACCAGAGTAATCAAGTCAAGTAGCTGTTATGAAGATAGTCTATCATCCATGTAAAAAGATTCGCTATTAATCTATGTTGCTGTATTTTATCAATGTGTTGTAATATTTGTTGACCCCAACATGTAGTGAATTGTACTGTAATTCTTTAGAGATGTTTCAGTTACATTCATTGTTTCTTATTCTTTAACAGGATTAATTGATGAGATTATACTTCGTGTCTTCTTTGAGTATGTAAAATTCTTGGAAGTCTGAAAATGAAACTGAAGAATTCATGTAGAGTTTAAATGCATGGCTTTTGCAATTGTGGATTGTCCAGATTGCTTTGCATACAAAAATTTTATATCATATAAATTAGAGTGACAATCTATAGTTTGAAACTTTGAATGCTACTACAAATAATGAGGGGTTGATTAGTGATTGAATAATCTCATAATCAGAAGCCAAGAATGTAATTAGGGGAAAAAATAACATTTCTAATAGTCACAACTAACCACATTTCCTATGTTCTCATTTGTTCCTTTCTGTATAAACTCAAAATCCTCAAAATTTGGAAACAAATACACCACAACTTTGCATAAACAATAAATACCCAGTGCAGCAAATTAAGCATTCTAAAACCAAAGTAAAAAAATGTTGATATCAGAGGTAGAATCAGCGAGCGATAACTTAGTCTGGATCGACATCAACTCCCCGTTGCTTCAAGAACTCCCTGGCTTCAGATGTATCCTGAGACAGAAGATTTGTGTGAGAATCAGTTTAAGCCGACATCAACTATAGCAAAAAGAACAAGAGAAGACATGATAAGAGTTAAAAACACATTTCTTAGGTTTTGTGAGCAGAGATTATTATTGTTGAATAACAATAAATAGTAAAAATTGTACAATAATACTTAGGCCCCTGCACATAATAAGTTTCAAACTACCAACTTTGTAAAGAAGTAGATTTTATTATCTAATGAACTGCCCGCCAAATTCCAAACAAGCACACACTTCTTCTATGGTTTTCCATTACTTATAGTCGATATAAGGCCTTTTAGAACTGATGGCTATAGTAATCACTCCAGCTAAAGCTCCTTGACAGCCAATGGATGAGAACCAGTCATTTCCTGATACTCACTAAGCACTTAATCAAAATATGGGTTGACAGACCAGAGTGCACCTAATCATTTCCAAACAAGCACTTAATCAAAATAGAAGCCACACCTAGAGCAATATAGAAATCCCTTATTATATAGCCTGCATTGGAGAATATCTATAATATGGCTTATGATCTCCTTCAAATCCAACTGATAGTCAGAAATTACCCCAACAGGATCAAGTCAGGTTGGAATACCCCCAACAAAACCTGATCCATTGTCATTTTAGCGAAAAGCTTATACAACAAAGCTTCTCGATGTACTCACTTCAATCGCCTTCGTTTACCCTATGAATGCTTATTTTTATTTTTTTTGCCTTCTTTCCATCAGACAGTGTTTTACATTCTTCAATATTTTATGACATCTATGTATTATTAATTGTCATCTAATATTTCCACCGATAATAGCAAGGATAACTTTTCAAAATGTTAAACAGAAAATACAATACTATCCTTCACTTATAAATTATAATACGTTTATTTCTCCCAAAACACCTCCCACCTTTTTCGAAAAAAAATTCAACTGTTTCTTTTATACACATTCGCCACCAGCCGACCTGCTCATCTCCGACGACCGGCATCACCAACCCTGGATTCCTCTCGCCGCCCTCTATCATATGAGAGATGGTTCGGATTACCTTTCTAGCCATCTTCTAACCTCCACCTTTTGATGAATGTAACTGTATAACAGTATGTATGTTGCACAGATATCAAAAAATAATGTATCTAACTTTTGGTGAATGTAATTTACTTTTTGTTATATGTCATAGACAATTCCAGAATGTAACCAACTTTTTGTTAAATGTAACTTACTTTAGGTAAATGTTCAATATGTGCATGTCATGATTTATTTGAAATCATTCACTGATTGTATATGTAACTGACAAAAAATGAAAGAATGTAACTGACTTTTTATTAAATGTAACTAAGAATTACATAATGCAATTGACTTTTTTTAAATGTAATTGACAATGAAGGAATTGTATGTTTCATAGTGTATGAGATGTAATTGAATGTTGGACCATTGTAATTTGTAACTGATTTCAGTATGTATATATTTCATTTAATACCTGACATATTAAATGTTTTCAATTGCATAACATTAAATTTAAAATTGCTGCAGGACCCAAAAAGATAGAGAATTAAATGTAAACAGGAATTCCAATATGTAATTACAATACTCAAAGACTCATTAAGATCAGATAAAAAATCTGACTTACAAAATATAATGCACTAAAACTTCAATTACATTTTAAATTGTAACCGACTTTCAAACCATAAAAATACATACCACATTTAATTACATTTGAGAATGTAACTGAATTTTATGACATAATGCATATAAATATCAGTTACATTTTTAAATGTAACGGACTTTCAAAATATAATGCATATAAGGATGAAATGTAACTGACTTTTGAAAAAATCACATATAAGGTTCAAATTAGTATGAAATGTAATTGACTTTTGAAAATAAATGCATAATAGTCTAAAAAGTAAATGACTTTACAATAATGCATATTAAATTGAAAATAGTTTGAAAATGTAACTGATTTAGAATGTTAACACACATTTAGCTGTTAAGTTGAATTTCAACCAAAATTGAAATGTTTAAACGAATGTAGATTATATTTTTTAAATCATTAAAAAAAAAGAACATGGCAATAAAATAAATTTAACATTAAACATCAAATTCAAAAAAATATAAATATATAAATCAATGGTTGAAAAAACATCAAAAAAGAATTTTCAATATGCTATTAGGTGTTCTTAAAAACAATAAAAATGTCTTAAAAATGACCGATTATTATGAATAAATAACAATTCAACGGTAAATACAAAAAAAAAGCAACTAATATCCCACTCATCGCATGGTTCCAAATGTGAAAATCATAACCAACTCTTTGATTATAGAAATTAGTTACCAAAAAACGAAGAAAAGGTAAAACAAGTATTAACACTTGTAACACCTTATGAGACTAATATGATGCCTAAAAGATGGGGCATCTAATGTTTATAGATTTTAAGACATTTGTGTTGGCGGTGGCGGTTCCATTTCACAAAATTTTAGAACCACTTTTTTTCTTTTTTTTCCATTAGAGACAAAGGTTTTTTAGTGGTCTCTCCTATAATTATCAAGGACTTACATGTGTATAAATCTCATAATGGGTTTGTACTATATAATCTACATGCATGTATAATGATTCGACAGTCTTCGACCATCACATAATATATATATTTTGTCCCAGACTGATATTTTTATGAAATTATAAACTAGTTTTTTGTTGTTATTGGTTTAAAATAGTGAGCAGATATATAATATTCATACAATATTGCTACATAGAATACTATACATGTGCATTATATTTGTTTTTCTTTTTGCGTAAGTCTGCAATGATCGAATATGGATCAGATACCTTGATATCCGTATCCACCCCTAATCAACTATTTTTTAGATAATTTTCATGTCTAAACATGGACATCATTTGGGTTGATAATGAGAGATGAAACATACATAATGAATGTTTGACTTCAATGATTCTCGTCTTTTTAGGTAAAAAGAAAATCCAACAATTCATTTAAATTTTTAAGATTATGATCAATTATATAAGATGATTAAATATGGAAACACAAATATCAAATTCTGATATTTTTTTTTTGGAGAAGATACTTTAATATCTACATCTAGATATTCAATATCAGATAATTTCTGGTTCATAAGATACAAATTCAAATGCAATTTTTTTTTTTGAATAATCGACAGCATTTGTGCGTGTAAGAGATCTAATTGGGTTTAATAGCATGAGCAGAACTTACCCCCATTTAGTAAAAAATAATGCAGCTGGGAATTTAGATCTCTAGAACAATATCTGCACACATTAAAAAAAAACACTGAATCAGCTTCAGTCAATTCTTGTTCAACCTTTCCCCCGTTTGGAACGGGGATAGTTTTTATTCTAGGGTATAGATTTATCCAAGTATAAATGAGTATAAATAAGGATAAAGTGATTTTGTATTTGGTTGTATTTTGAATTATTCTCATTGGTAAACGTAAGAATAAATGTTTTGTTGTTTGAGTAAAATGTGAATAAAGTATGGATAAGGATTTATAAAAGGTAAAAAAGTAATGATAGTTGATTTGACAGGTGATTTATAAGAGGTGATGACAGTTGATTTGACAGTGGGCCCACATATTCTTTAGATGGAATAACCTAGGATAACTTTTATTCTTGGGGTTGATTGGAATTCCTATACCACTTTATCAAGGTTTATTCTGGCATAATTTATCTGGGGTTATCCGGGGTAAACAAACACCTCCAAATATTTATCCGAGGTTATCCGGGGGGTTATTCTCGTTCCAAACGGGGACTTAGTGTCTATGTGCATAGAATTGTGGATCCATGTCATATGAACTTACATTCAGAATCGGTTCTAACCCATTTGCTTCCATCACTGGATGACCTTGGTGTCGTCTTGTCCTCTGTCGCCTTCCCCTCCAAATATTTCTTCCCACCCGATCTCGGCGAAGAACTCTGTGGGTATATCTTCTTGTGAAGCAATGCCCTCATTAACTGTATTTACATCCAACAAATACAACATGAATAACAATGTAGACTTGTAGCTCCACCCCGACCCCCCACCATCTCCACCCAAGAGCGAGGCGAGACTGGTGTGAAAATGCATTCCATATCACTAAGTAATAGGGTCTTACAGGGAAGGGGTTGAAGTCTTTTCTACCTACCCTCGGGCTGCATTTCTGGGCACCATGAGGATGTGTATTTTTCTTTTGCTTTTATTTTTGTTTTTGTTTTATTTTTTGATTTTTCTACTCTTTCATCTCACTCAGTCATGTTCTTTCTTATTTTGGGAAAAGAAGATGACTACATTTTCTTTAAAAAAAAACAATCTAGACTCCAATGTTTCATGCCGATGCATTTTTAATCGCTTTGTTAGTCCCTCATTAGACTATCTAAATCTGATGAAATATGAAAAATAAAATATTTTTATTAGTGTTTTAAAACCAAATCAACTTGGTTGGTTGAACCGGTTGAACATTCATTTGGTCTAAATTTTGGTCTAAATTTTAGTCTGATTTACCCTTAAAAACCTGAAAGTAAAATAAATCAATATACTTCCACCAACTCACATGCTTTTATAATATTAGATAATTAATATATTTAATATATCAAGATGATTTCACTATTCAAATCCGATTGAATCAACGTACGTACCCTTTCCATCCTTGGTTCGAGTGGTGTCGGATCTCTCAAACTCGCAGGCACGGTTTCGAAACCGCTCCTACAAGCGAACACCTTCTTAAGCAGAAACGAAACCGATCTCCGCCTAATCAAGCTTCTCTCGTCGCCGACCCCATCCCTGCCTTTGCTCAACACAACACCACCTCCATTTCTTGGAGGATCACCATCCATATTTTGTGAGGAGGAGTCCAGCCTCGCACGATCGATCCGATCGACTTCCAAGCTGGACGGGCAGTTGAGGAACTTGTCCAGTGGAAGAAGATTGTTGGGCCTGAGCTTCTCCCCCTGTGATCCGTCATCGTCGCTCATCACGGGCTTCCGCGCCAACACCTTTGTCAGCTCTTTTTGTAGCTGAGTCGCATCTTCCAGTGTAAAATCCGACATCTCTGGCTCAGCAGTGGTGATGGCAGCAGCCACATTGGGTTCTTCGATCTCAGTGTTGCCAAAGGTCCCAATCGCTAGCAGTCCTTGCGGCCAGTCGCTGAATTCTTCTTTGCACGTCTCTTGCAGCACATGATCTATCAAAGTATGAACATGTTAGTCTCATCAGTTCATATTTTTTGTGGTTGAATAGAAAACATGGAACATGAGATATGATCCAATCAAGGTTGCACTTCTCACCGATGAAAGATTGACATGTGACAAGAAATGTCACAAATTTATAATCTAACCGGTGGTATTGGGCACCACCCATTTGATGATTTAAAAGAAAAAAAAGAGCTAAAGAAGCCTACTGAATCTCATCCTCAATTAACACCAAAATGGTTTAAATGTATGTCCCTTGTTAATTAAGTTATTAAACACAGATTTCAAAATTCATGCTTTTCATGTTTCGAAGGATTTATCTTAATATAAATTATAATAATATATGGTTGTTAATAAAATCTGTGTCATCATGAAAGATGACTTTGATTGGCTCTTTCGCAAGCTGTCCGGGCAGCATTTCCTACGTTTTGACCTTCGTATCTATGACTATGAGAGGCTAAATCATGGCTTGCTCGATCTGCACCCCCACCCCCCCCCCCCCCCCCCCGGCATCACGAAGATGATTCAACGGTCAAGGATTTGAGCAGTCATGATCCCATTCTCTGTAACCTTATTTTAGGAGATAAAATGTCTAGATTTCATAATGTTATTATAACTTTAAACAGAACCAAAAAAAAAATTATATCTTAAAATAAAGACAATTATCCACGTTTTATTCTAATTTTTTATACAACAATGAACAAACATGATAAATTGTGCTCTAACCATTTGTTTGGACATTATCTCATCAAATGAGGCCTATAAGTTTGGGCAAACAACCTAGCTGTGCCTATGATGTGACTATAACAATGGTCATCATATAGTTTTATAGATAAACAAAATATGCATCAGACAAACAATACAATATCATGTTTAATCATTAACGATTCATAACTGTCATTTTGGAGGTGGTTGATCTTTCATAATGCGCTCGACTTGAGATCCACCAGAGCTCACTAGAAAACTACCTAAAAATTCCCTCATGGAATGATATAAGCCAGAAATAAAAAGAAAAAAATAAATAAAAATAAAAAGAATCAAAGGTGTCCTTGTGAAATTTGAAGGAAAAAAAATGGCGAGAACTTATACGAAGTCCATAAGAAAGATCATTGCCTACTCAATGAGACGAGATGAAAATAATTAACTTTCCAATATAAAAGTAAGAAATGCAGAGACTTCATGATCTACTACTACTCCCCATAAAATCTATCTTAGAAAAGAGAAGAAAAATTTACTGGAACATGCAAGAAAAGTTCAATATGAAAACAAATATGAGGTCCTTAGAGAGAGCCGACGACTTTGATTTCTTTTTAACATACCATGAGCAAGAAACAGAAATGAAGATTCAGACATTTTTGAGAAGTCAAAAACAAATTTCATTGTATAGCAATAAGAACAAATCAGACACACCATCACTTCTTCTTCTTCTGTTTTTTTTTTATAAAATGAAGAAGAAGAGAAACCACTGTGAACATCGAAAAATTCAAACAGAAAGGGGGAAAAAACACAACTCATCACATTGAATCAAAACCTTCAGAAAAAAAAAGCAAAATTTTCTAACTAAACCAAAAAGAAAAACTTACGAGTGAAACCCGCATCGTCAACCCTCTTCTTTTCATGTCCTCCGCCGAGCTTACTTTGAACCCAGTTCAAGATCTACAAAAATAAAAGAAAAGAAAAACAAAACCCACTGATCTCATCAAGCGAAGCCATGTAAAACACATAAAATGGGCAACTTCAAAGCATGGGCTTGTCTGTGTTCTCACCCTCATATCAGTAGATTTTGCTCCAAGCAGAGACTAGACAATAGTGTGTCCAGTGAACTGTAATATAAAGATATAGAATGAAAGCTCGTATAAACGCGTGGTTGTGTTGTGTGTGGAATAAAAAAAGACTACGAGAGGGGGTTAAATAGACCCATGGGGATCAGTGTTTATCAGAATTTCATGTCGAAGGGTCTTGACTGTGGAAGGAGTCTACCACTCTATTGGGTAGGGAGGGTTCAAGTTCCCATAACCCAGGCTTTGGCCACTATTAACTTTTTTTGCTTTGGATTTGACAACTTTGGTTAGTTCATTCTTCTATGGTACACCCTGACATGCCCTTTCTGTCATGCCCTGTCTCTTCTCCTTGCAACCTTTAGCTTCCGCTTGGGTGCGGAATAAAGGTTAGATTGGGTGAATAGTAAAAAAAAAAAAAAAAAACTCCTTGTTGTGTTCAGATAAAATAGCTTTAAGTCTTTGATAGTAATTTCAAAGAAGGATTGGAATAATTTATTCATATCTTAAACAACCTAACAAAATAAATAAACAAATAATGACAAGAATAAAAAAATACAACCATACAAGCTATCTATCCTAGAATATAAATCCATCCCAAATAAGACTACGTCACACTTCAAATGGGGCTTAAGAATTAAACCACTGAACACGTTTGGGTACCTGACCATTTGGTTTTCCATGGACCCTGGTCTAATCTGACCTCAATATATTTCTAGCTACAAAAGCAAACATATATGTTTTGTTTTAGTGATAAGAAACCCTAACATTACTCAAGAAAAACCTCCATGTACAAAATTACTCACATCATGTGATTATACAAACTTGAAGATTACAATAAGAACCCATCGTATTGGTCAAAGATAATTGCACAAGTTACAAACACCATACTATTGCCATGTAATTATTATATCTGTCCATAACAATTTTCATATGTGTGTTTTGCACAGACACACTATATTTTGCATTTTTTTGAAGGTATAAAGAATGTTGAATGAATGAATTGAATGCATACCTCTATGAAATATCAGCACTCTTTGCACAGATGGGGAGATGCAAGCATGTGGTAAGCCAATACGTCATCGCAGCCATGACCACCAGGTCCTGGCTGCGAAGTGAACAGATTTGTTATAGCGATGCATGCAGGTGTCAACTATCAACGGCTCTACGACCCAGCTCAGGTCATTTTATGAGTTGAACTTCACCCCTTCATGATTTAGTATATATCCGTGTACCTGGGTTAACATTTCAGAGAGTCCAGATCTAATCAAGTCTGAGTTTGATCAGTATCATCAGTATCGAATTACACAATCTATTAATCGAACTACACAACCTATGAATCGAACTGCGCAGAAAATAACACATGTACTCAATAATTGACTGTGCAATTCAATTTATAGACTGCGTAATTCGATTTATAAGCTGTATAAATATTGATGGTACTGACTAATCTCATGCCTAACTAAATTCAGACTCCATTTCAGAACTCCATCCAGCCATGGAAAATTGCCATACTTTGTTCCAATATACAGTCACTTGGCCTCATTATATCTCATCTTTTCTTCTTGGCAGGATGTTGTTTTTTTTTTTTTTTTTGAAAGAGGTAGAAATTTGCTACCTGATTGGCAGAATGTTTTTGACCTGGGCAATAAAATTTGGAACGTATTGTTTCATAAAGAATAGTGTAAATGACAATCTTACAGCCTCTTCCACCTAACATGTCTTATATTAAATTTATTTTTTCAGGAATGCATGATCCATGTAACGAGAAAAAAAAAGTTTTATCTACTGAAACATGTAACTAGTTAAACAGAATATGATTGCATGAAACAGTGTACCTCTATAAAAAGAAAATCATCAGATCAAATTCTTCACTGGTTAGAAAACAATAGAACCAAGGTGAAAATGGAACAGTTCATAACACATGGGGGCAAGAAAGCAGATCAGTACTTAATAAGACAAGAAGGTGCCATACGAAGCTGGCCAAAAATTGGAAAAAAAGAAGAAAAAATCAAAAGCCAAGTCAGGCTTTTGCAAGCGGGGATGTCTCTCAACGACCGGACCAGTCGTTTCATCCCACCCATTCCCTTCTCTCGGGCCGCGAGCACCATTTTCTCCTCCCCAAACCAAACCCCATCAACCATGGAGAATCCCCCCACCAACAATTTAAAAAAAAACAAAAAACCTGGGGGCACTATTACACCCAGTCCACACCGTCCATATACCTTCGTAATCATCCAATGATATATCCATTAATTTTTTTTACATTTGTTAAAAATAGATCAATTCAAATCTACTTCATTAGAAGTTGTTTTTAATTTAAAATTTAAAACATGTACGGTTATCCTATCCGTGGAACTGTCCGCCGGGGTATCCCAAACATTATTTATAAAAAAAATAACCTAAATTTTTTTTCTTTCATATATCTAGATTTTCTTTTTGTAGTATCATGTTTTTTTCCGGAGAGAAATTAACTATAATAATGTGACACATTGTTGTACTACAGTGCAATGAATTACTGAAATATACCAAATAGGCAAATATTGAAAGAAATTACTATAACAGTGGACACATTGATGTACAACAGAGCAATTAATGAGTGATTGAAATAAACCAAATATTGACTGATATAACTAGTAACAAATATGTTAAAAATAACTATGCTATTAAATATGATTTTTAATCATCATATAGTGGAGGGTCCACATAAAGTAAATATCATACATACATCAATCACTGCTCTTTTTTTTTACAGTACCGTACATTTCACTTTTTAAAGATAAAATTGGTATTAAGAAAGATGTACATGTTATACCAAGAAAAATAGTTTACATAAAAAGACATGCATATCAAGTTTTCAAAAACAAAATAACATTGTCTTCTGTGGCATGATTCTTGGTGACCTATTTTGAATCAGAGCAACTGGATCCAACCCAATCTGAACAATAAGATTTACTGTTTGTAGTATTTTTGCTACTGTTTATTCCCCCCTTTTTATGAATTAAAAAAAAAAATTAGAAGACAAGTAGCCTTCCACCAACAAGCATCCATGTATCCATCCAAAGAGACAAGTTATTGCTTGTTCCTTTCTCGAGCATGATTTGGACCTGCAATCCTATCACAGGCTGCCTGGCCCCTCTCTAAAAAAAAGGCTTCTCAGTTTGGCCTTTAATCAATAATTCAATATACAAAACCTATATACCATGCTATTACTAGGGCCAACATTGATTTCTTTGATGTAAGTTTACCCTGTTAAGTTTTTGTGGATAAACACTAAAATTACTAACCCTCTTACCTGAGATGGAGAGCCCGCCTGCCGGCCGGGACCGCACGTGACCACATGGGAGAGCCCCGCCAAGTGAACAAGCTGACATGTCACAACACAGTCGCGATGGCGGGATCGCATCGTGTCGGGGCCGACACCTGTGGAAGAGGATCATTGAAGAGCATCATTAGTATTAAGAACCCCACAAGGGGCAAGGCAATTCCATCGATTGTGGTTTCCGTCTAATTAAAAACGCTTAATCACCTTCAAGAACCTGTCCTTTACATCATCGGTTACTTAAATATAGTCTAAACTAAGATTTAAACATGATTTAGTGGGAGCATTAGCTCCTAAACTTAAGGTTTAGCTTTATTTTTATAATGCCCAACTTCCCTGCTAGCCATGCATCCACGTACACCCTTGATAACCCACATAAATAATTATTCTTAGGCCACTAACAACTCAAGTGGAAGGCAAAAGAGATCATATGAGAGTCAGTCACTGTTTCACATTCTCAAACAAAAGATTAATTCCAACCCAACATGTCAATGTCAAGAATACTGTGATATATATGGTGCTTGGAACTAGAGCACGCGCGACTGTTTAACAAAAGCTAATGATGGAGACATGGTAAACCATATAAATGGAAAATGAGTAGGTTATTTGAACCTAACATAGCATTCCAGAAAAAGTTTGCACGAGTGTTGGCAGAACATGAGATAAGATGGGTCACACTTTACAGGCAAAAAGACCTGGTGAAAAACAGGAGAACAATTGGATCATTCTATCAAAGTTGTGACTCTTTGTAGTATTTTATTATTATTGGTATGAGATAAACCATCTTTTGCATTACAAGTGAATCCAGCCAACCTAAAGAGTACGAACCACATAAAAAGATCCTCAACAGCATAAAAACGGTGTGCCCAATTAGTGGAATTCAATGGTATATTATAATAATATAATAGAAAGCACATTCATTGAAGGTCACCATGAGAAAACAAGTTGGAATTCCTGATTACTGTAATTGTTTGATCAAACCTTTGATTCTAATAAGTCAAAAGTATGACTGACCAACGTTCAATCAAAATTCATTCCCTGTAATATTCATCTTCTTAGATACAAAATCCATCAGAGTTTATTAAGGTCTCTTCCCATACCCACCTTATAAAAAAAAAGAAGATTGGTTCTTATCCACAAATTTAATGGGATATCCAACCAGCATAATTTTCTGATGAGCTATCCTAAATTTCAGAGCTCTAAATCTGATGAACAGTTTGGGTTATCAAACAGGATGGAAAATCACTTGGGAAATTTGGCATGCCAGGCATGTTTAAAACAACTCTATTACTGTGACATCTTTTTAACGGTTGATGGTCAATAATAACGGTTGAAAATAAATAAGAAGTACAAAGAGTGGTCAACGAAAGTACTTCTATAGATGCAAGAGAGGGATCAGATAAGAGTGGCTTCTCCATGTGGTCTGATTGGAGATGGTCTAGACGAGATTTCGCTTTCATAAACTCCTCGAGATTTATGTTGTATATGAAAGTGAGAGAGAGATAAGAGAGGTGTCTGAGTGTGTGAGTTGGCCTTTCCCAGAGAAAGAAGAGAGAGGATTTTCATGCACTCTGAAACCAAAGCAAACCTAAAAAAATTAAATTAAACAAAGAAGAAAGGGCATGTGGGTTGATCATCACAAGTTGGTGTTGGGTGTATCACATCTGAGAATAGTTTTTTAAAGCTTAGCCAAGGTCTCGTGTATATGCCAAAAGATACTTTCCTAAAAAGGAAAGAATACACCTGTCCTGAAATTTATATTAAGCCTAGAAAATATTGTCATGTGCACCCTCCCATATCTTCCACAGATATGGTGTAGGTTTGCTTCTCTAGATTTGACTTTATAAACCTATATTGATCCGAGTGATTTACACAAAAAAATGATCCATAGGGAGGGGGGGATGTTACAGCATGATAAGTATCCTCTTCACAGTGAAAAATATTGAAAAGAACAAGCTCCTTAAAAAAGCATGCATTAATAGATGAAAATATTACAAGTTTATCTAAAAAAATATCTCAAAAAACAGAGGAGAAAACTTCATAGACAGAGATGGTGACCATCAATATGATAACAAACCCAGGAGTTATATTGAGATATGATTAAAATCAATGGACAAATAAGTAATAATGGGGCTAAATGCTTTTAGAAGGAAATAATGAAAAGGAAAACAGAAACTGGAGATTTAGTTTAACATAATTAACAAACCAGGTTAACAATATTAAAAAAATGCCAGGTTTAAGGTATAGCATCAGATTTTTTTTTCTTGAAACAAAACAGAGGGATTTTGGTGAGTCCATCTCATATTCAATAACCTTTTTATTCATGGGTTCTCTTCACAAATGATAGGCTGGCATGCATGATTAACCATTTGAACTTTCTTAACACTAATAATAATAATTCACCAGAACATGTCAAACAAACAGAAACTGCTAACTTCTATAAGTGAGTCATACATAGAAGATGTAGAAGCGGTTTTTAAATCCTTCTCTACATAAGATATATATGTCTGTTTGGGCAAACAGGATCCATCTCGAATCATTCCAGACCGTGTATCAATGGCATTTAACCAAGTCCTTGTATTGAATAGTTCTAAGATGATTCTCAGTATTTTTATAGAGATTATGCGCACACAAAACCACAATGAAAAAGGAGCAGTTATTTGAAAATTTAGAAAATGAAGAATGGAAAAATTCAATGCGGGACATTGCACAGTAAATTCCATTCTCAAGTAGTAAATGTCAAGAAACAGGGTAAACATATTAGATAAAATTCAACAAGTTGAAATAATAAGTACGGGGATTAAAAATATGAATTATTATTACAAAAAATAACTTTTGTCCATTTTTTAAATGACTAGAGGACCTCTGGCCTATTGAAGGGAGCGTGGACCATGTGACAGCCCAAGCCTCATCCACGAACCTAGGCTAAACCCAAGAGCAATCAACACAACCAGACCTGTTTTCGATTAGATGGCTTATCATAGAAGTGCCCATGTATGACAACACAAATAGACTATTAGCCTTAGCTATCCCTTGGTGTGTAGTGTTGCACTTCTGGGGCATGACATTCACATACTTCAGAGCTGTAATAACTGCCCAAATACATAGATTTTTTTTATAGTACAAAATTAGAAAGTGAAAGTTTCATAGCAGAAATTCCTGGCAACTGCAGTGTCAATCACTCCATCTTGCCGCAGGCACCACATAAAATGCAAATAAGCAAGCTACCAAAATGTGGTTTCTTTACAATTTTTAAATTTTTCATCCATTTGGCATCTGATAAGTGCAGTCTAAAGGAGATCTGATTAATAGTTGTGTTCCAATTAAATTAACCTCCTAGAGCTTATCATGTCTCAGAATGACACCTCAGATGCCAAATACAACACGATAAATATATACGAGCATTCACAATGCAAAGCAACCCAGACAACTCACAGAAAGGAAAGTAATAGAAACCATAATATCATGACATCACTATGATGTTATAATCTTATCATTATATAGGTAAGAGAGGCATGGAAGTATTGAACTGACCAGTAAATGACCAGGCACCTTACCATTAAAAAAAATCTCCATAGTAGAAGATTGAAGAATGTCTGATCTATGCACACAGTTCATTTCTTTATCCAGTCCTCACATGGCTCTAATGCTCAAATGGTTAAAAATTTCTATGAGAAAACTAAAATATGCTCGTGATCAAAATAACCAGGAGATATATAGCAAGGTGACACCTCATGTTCACTAGCATCCATGAGTGTATCTGTTAAAATCTCACAAAGATGGGGATCAGGAGAGAAGCCGGTACAAATCCTTCATGCAACAACTATCACTACTTGCCAAGCGAAAAAAATATATATATATAATTACAGAAATCTTTGACTATATGAATAAAATGAAAAAAAAAAAGTGGATAGCAAGAGTCACTTCAGAGCATTAAAAACTGCTCAAGATAATGCACCTAGATATTTTCAAATAAACAATGAACCTAGACATACATTTCTAACAGAAAGCCTTATGGAGTGCCATTGTTTATAACAGATAGCTAGTTCACTAGATGGTTATTAGAAGCAGAGTTGCCTCATTTGGCCAGTGTTGCTTAAAGTTGAAAGTCAGCATACATATGAGGCAATTAGAGGATGCAAAAATAAAGAAAAGAAAACAACAAACTGGCAGGATCTGAAACCCTTGCTTTCCTTGCATCGGTTGGTCCAAATAAAGCAGCCCCATCAGATCTCAACACTTGGGTATTTCCCCCTACTACATAGTTCACTTGGGTGACTCAAAGTTCCACATGACCACACAGGGACTGCTTCTTCTTTCTTTTCTTTTTTTAGTGTATGTATTTGATTACCTTAGCAACTGAACAATTTCTACAAGTGGGACTTATGATCAAAGGCTTAGTCTAAATAACCAAACATCAGAAAATCAGTGGGTTATGCAAAAGTGGAAAAAATCAAGCAGACCTAAAACATAGGGTGGTCATTTTAACATGCATTCTCAATCAAAGGTGTTGATTGCTGTGGCAAAGAACACATGTAAAGCAGGCCGCAAGCATTCTAAACCAATCAACACAACCACCAATATTTAAAAGATTGCAGATCTAATAGTGACAGTCCATTCCCACTCTTATTGATTCAAAACCAGTTTTCCTCATCAGCACTGCTCCACTACGTGTTTCAAATTCACTGGACTTTTAAACCCAGTGATTCCATATGGTGTGAAATATAAATCATATACATACAGTAAATCCTCTCCCACCTTTCAACCGAGTCACATAAAATCCCACATTAAATTCAAATACATTTTCCAGTTCTAAACATGTGTTCACTACTATAAATTGAGGGTGTCATTTGCAATACGCATACAACATGTTAAATTTTCATTTTTCCAACATGAAGTGGCCCATGAGATACTAAGACAAGGCCACATCAGAATTTCACACTATAAATCCTATTATTGCTCATATTTCAACATTATTGCCACATAAATGAGTCATATGACTTGTTCAAGAAAGCCAGTGAAACTTTAAGCATAGATATATGGCTTTTCTATGTTTGAATCATAATGAAAGAATGCTGAAAGATCCACTAATTCAGATGAAAGGAAAGAATGCCAAAAGATCCAGTAAGTCAGTTGTTGATCACTTTGCTAAAGAGGAGTGTCAGTGTGGAGAAATAAGTTTGATTTTTCTTAAAAATACCTTTTCAATCCTCTTGCCACCATGATAACTATATTATAAGTTTTTTTCTAATTTTACAGGTCCTCCAGAATTACCTTATATTACTATATAAACCACAAAGAGAAAATTTCTTACAGATACACATTACCATCCTGTCATCCCATCTAATTAACTATGGAAGAATACATTCCATAAGGAATGATACATGATCAAGCAACATTAATCTCATTTAAGGTAAACTTTGTAAACTAACACATTCACTAATAAAATTTTGATATACAACTAAAAAAGTGTATATAATAATGATATTAGAACCATAAAGATGATAGTGATTAAATTTTTCTTACATATAAAATAAATATATGCTTACCCAAGAAAAATTTACAGTCATACAATAATAACGATTAACCCTGGACCAGAACTATATCATATTTCCTTGTGAACGAGATGAAAATAGCTATTTAAGAATTAACACCATATCTTCTCATAATTCTGATGCAAGTTGGAAAGAAACTGCAAATGTATTCATCATTGACGCTCGTTCAACAGTATATAGAGATATAATGCATGCATACCGTGACTACATGTGTTCAAAATGAGGGAGGGGGACCATAAACCATAAAAATTTAACATAACTACAATGGTGTATCAACTATCAACGCCTTTAAGATGTTCACATAATTTGACTTCATTTAAGTATAAATCTCACAATAATTATTAAGATAAAGAATTATAATTTGTACCACACAGGTGTCACGTGTCCACGCCGTGTCCATCCCACAATGCGTGTCCGGGATTCAAAAAATTATTTTTGAATTTTGGACGCATATGATACATGTGCGATGCATGTGCAACATGTGTCATTTCATGTCCCATGACCAGTACATGTCTAACATGGATATAAAATGTTATTGGAGTGTCAATGCTTCTTAGTAGTCAATGTCCTCTCTTTCTCCCTGTTGGCATAACTCGTAAATCTATAGCTCTTGCAGCATATAATGTCACAGACCATTAAGACAACAAACCTAATTTAAAGTAGCACGAATGGTTTCAGCACAAGAATAATAAAATCTCACTCTTGAGAAAACTTTCGAACAATACATAATTGAACCAAATCATTCATAAAGTGGAGGAAAAAAAAAAGAATTTGGTGATTGATAATGAATATGTAACAAATAATGATGTGATGAGGAACCCTAAAACCCAATTTCCACAGGGGAAAGCAAGAATCATGCCCAAACAGATCAATACATCACATTGATAAGTGAAATCCTAGCCACAACCATATTCATCTCCCACAATAAACAGTATAAAAACTCCCAAAAATTGTTGATAATGTGGACAAAAAAAACTTCATAAAAACCCTAAATCTACATACAAAACACCAACTCCCATCAATATCTATAGACAGAATCGAAAATCAATCTTCAGAAACACAAAATATTAATCAGAGCATCCAGAAATCACTTACTTCACTGACAAATTTTGATGGAAAAGACGAACGAAAATCCTACAAAATTTTGCTTGCTTGCGATGCGAAGAACGAAAACAAAAATGTGGCGGGAAAACGAATTCAAAGAACATATATCAGATTAGAAATTCTTCTGAAAATGACAAAAATACCCCTGTCCGTGTCTTCGGCGGGGATCGCCACGTGTCGCGAGAGCGCGGGGACCACCACTTCAGTTTCGGTTGCGCTTTCGCCGCCTCAATATTTATTATTATTTTTTAAAAATAACAAAATTTGTTTGAGAATTCTTATAGAGAGAGAGAGATTGAATGGAAGTGATTCGTCAGTCGCATTGGGGGGAGGTCTACAGGAACCTCCACACGCCGGGATTGCTCATCGGAGGGTTGTCAGTGCTCATTGCGGTGGTCCTTTCCACGTTTTCCATCCTCCAACACCTCAAATGGTACACCAATCCATCGGTCAGTTATCCTTTCTTGCAACTCTCTATGATTCGAATCAATGGCAATGGCGCTGATACACTCAGTTAAGGATCCCCAAAAAGCCCGGCCCGTTTTCAGGGCGGGCCGGCCCCAAGCCTGATTCTGGGGCCCGGGGACTTGCCCGTAGGTCTGTCCGATCTGGCCTGTTCGGGCTGACCCATTGGCCTATGGGGTCAATACAATAAATGAGTCACATGTAATTTTATGTAATTTTTATTTAAATTATAGTTGGATTATGTAAATTATTAACATTTATACATGTGTCAACCTAGTTAAGTACATGTAGTTATTTATTCATTTAATATGTTTATTTTTAAAAATTCAATTAATATATTTATTTTTTTCAACATTATACTTTCAATTTTATGTTATTTTAACATTTATATACAAATGAATAATTTAATATTAAAAAAATTAAAAAAATAAAATGTTTAAAATCTGGATCCGTAGGCCCGCCCATGGGCCCATGGGTAGGGCTTGGGCCTTTTTTTGGTTGTGGGCCTGGGCCTTGTTTCAGCAGGCCGGGCCGGGCCAGGCTGTCCCGTTGCCGATGCTTACACTCGGTTCATTTTAAAACCAGTTTTGGGCGTTGTTACACTTATTTTTTTCACGGTTCAAAATAATACGGTCTTAAATATATATATTAAAGTGCTACATACTCCAATGAATTGAAAGATAGACTCAATAAAATTTGTTCGAATTACAAAACAAAAACTCTTTAACCCATTTACATCTATATTATTATATTATTATGCATACATTTGATTTTTTTAAGTGTACACCTATGTCATGAATTATATTAATTTTTTTTAGAAAATGCAATACTTACTTATATGAAATAAATACATATATTTAATTTATGTTTTATATAATAGTGTTAAATGTGACAAATGTAACATATACTGCGTTAACATGACAAATGCAAATAGAGGTACAAAATTGATTGATCGAGTTTAACAATGCCCATTTAAAATTTTGAGATTTGAAGTCATGGGTGTTTTTTTTAAAAAAAAATTGTGAAAAGATTTGGGAATATTGGTATCTGTTTTGAGGGATTGAAAAATTACTAATTTGGTGGTGATGTTTTTTGTTTATTTTGATTTTAAATGATTGCTATTTTGAGTCTCTCAAATTGTTTTAGAAGATAAATTTTAAATTTTTTTGTTAAAATATTAGCTTAAAGGGTATTTTTATTTGTTTTTATGATCAATAATTATTTCATATTTACTTCTTCAACATTTTTTTAGTTTATCATATATTTATAATTATTATTTTTATCTTACACTCGGTCTTTTGGTCATTTGGTCCCCTTGCTCTAATTTATAGCTCCGCTCCGATGTTACTGATATAAAGTTATTTTTTTAAATTCACAAAAATATGTTGTATCATTCACAAAAGAAATTTTTCAAAGAGTAATTTGATATACATGTTTAAAACAGTTGTCCTCGGCTGTTTTTCGTGTTCTAACAGTGTTAAAACCATCTTGACGAGAATAATGAGAAAGAACTAGAATCTGAAATAATTTGTTTTGACATGATAGATAAAAAGACAATTTTTTATCATTTTTTTATTGATTTTCACTGGGTGTAATGTTGTTTTTTTTTTTTTTTTTCAAACTATTAATGTGGGTCTGGCACTGGCAGTGCACTTGCCCACTTCCACAAAAGTTTAATTAAAAAAAACTTATATGTTTTATTAAATAAAGCATATACACTTTACACATGTGAAGACTGCATGTAAAATCACCCTATATTATCGTGTTCATTCAATTATATTTTTTATTTTTTAAGGTATATAAGATATATATTTTATGTAAAATTATAATATAAACTCTAAAGCGGGTTATCCATGACATTTTTATCAAGTTTTTTTTTCTGAAGATTGCCTTGGACTTTTACTCTCACCCAAAAATGCTGCTGTGTTTATGATGTTGATTTATAAAAAGAAAAAGATACACACAACACCCATTCCAACCTCAATTGCAGTCCATTACGTTTTTTTTTTAAATCACATACTTACATTTTGCAGTATATGTTGTTATATGAAATGAAATATATAATAAGATACATTAATTTATTTTTTTCATAATGAAAAAATAGAAAAAATAATTTGGTCATATATTATGATAGGACTCATACGCTATGATAGTGTAATATATATTACGTTATCATAGCGTATGTGGCTGCAAAACGGGCTGCAAAAAGGACTGCGTATCTCAGCGCTAAAAAGGTTTAGGCTCCGTTTGGAAACACAGATTGAAAAGTAGATTTTGGAATAAAACTGCTTTTTAAGATGATTTTAGACCCTAACTTTTTTGGGATGTTTTTTTTTTAATTCAGGAATTAATATTTGGAAGGAGTTTAATGTTTGGTATAAAAAGTTACTTTTCAATTCAAAAAATCGATTCCGACAAAAAATCGTTCTTTTTGAGATTTTAAAAACACGGATTTCGAGAGAGAAATTAAAAGGAATTCAGCTTTTGATTCCATCGGAATCCGGCCCGTTTGGTTGCGCGTTTGGGGATTTTTAGCTTTTCAAAAAGCGGAATCCGTCCAAACGCGCAACCAAACGGAGCCTTAGCCACATTGGGCCACAGTGGGGCAGCTGTCCCTACTTATGTTTGTATCATCGAAGTAATGGATTATTGATGTTTTACATTATTATCATATTTTTATGCAATAATGGTGGTTTAGTTTTTTCATATAACTATATACATATACAATGTTATCATATTGTAATAGGGCACCGATTGGGTGCGGCGGACGGCGGGTGCGGCCGTGACATGGGCCGTCCGATCACGGGTCCATCGCATCGAACGGTTCAATGTGAATCGTTCATCACCGTCAGATGCGATGGACCCGTGATCGGACGGCCCATGTCGCGGCTGCACCCGCCGTTCGCCGCACCCAATAGGCTCCAATATAACATTAGTGGTTCAAATTTAGTCTTTTTAACTCTGTTGTGTAAATTTGCATAAGCATGCACTAAATACTCTTTCATATATGAACAACTATTTACTAAATTACTATTGTATATACCAACACTAATCAGTATACATGGAGAACTTCTTTTGGCGTATTTTCAATGAGGCTATGATCGATAATTCTTTCAAAGTATGAAATAAAGTGGGGATCAATTTTGAAGATACTGAATAGAAAACTTGTTGGAACCACAAACGAGGCTTAGATCTTTTTTATTTGTTTTGAATTGTCATAAAGGATGTAATTAGCTTCATTTTTATTTTTATTTTTGTATGTACATTGTAATATCAGATATTTTAGATTTTTTTGTGTTTAATAAATCTATACTTTTTTTAAAAATATCATCTAATTATTATTATCAATGAGGAAAAATGTACCATCTTATTATTTTTGACGAGGAAAAAATTTAAAGGTTACAATTAATTGGTGTCCTCTCCCACCTAGAATAAGGGCTCCGCCGCAAGAGTAATTCATCTTTTGACACTTGAAGTGTAAATAATGAAGTAATTCATCTTTTGACACTTGAAGTGTAAATAATGAAATACAAAGACAAAATAAATGGAATAATTTTTCATGGGATAACTATGATCTTAGTCTATGCTTTATTAATTATTTTTGGCATTATCAGGAGCAAAAATGGATTATCGGTGTTCTGTTGATGGTTCCTATCTATGCCATCGAGTCAGTAAGCGTTCATCTCTCTCAATTCTCTCCACATTCAATATTATATATGTATGAAGGTAAGTATGTCAAAAGAAGTGTCATCAAAGACCACTTTTAGATATTATGCATATTCCTTATACTGGTCTTTTAGTTTGTTATTTTATATATTTTGTGACCTTTCAGCTTGAATTTTGACTGATTAGTGTTTTTGTTACTGCAGATCATATCTTTGTGGAATCCGAAGCTTTCTCTTTCTTGTGACATATTAAGGAATTGTTATGAAGCATTTGCATTGTACTCTTTTGGATGCTACTTGGTTGCATGTCTTGGTAAGCCATGGTGATAAGCAATGAGATAATTAATCTCTGTTGCATTGCCATAGTAGTCTTAGGATTTAGAATTAAGGATTTGTTATTAGGATTTGTTTTCTTTGTTAATGTTTGTATATACACAATTCTTTTTATTTGTTGGACTGTGAGCATCGAATGAAAGTTATATAGGTGGTGAAGAAAGAGTGATTGAAATTCTCGAGAATGAAACTCGGAAACGCCTTAATGAACCATTGCTCGAGGAAGAAGACATAAAAAGGCTCGCTGATGAAAGATCTTTCCACCACTTCTTTTTCCGACCAAACATCATTGGAAGTGATTTATACTCTATAGAGAAGTTTGGACTAGTGCAGTATGTAAGCTATTGTTATCCTTAATTTGATCTCTTCTGTTCTTTGATGTTATTCAATTTCTAAAGCTTCATATCCATCGCAGATGATTCTGAAGACCTTCTGTGCTTTTCTGGCATTCATATTGGAAATATTTGGTGTTTATGGTGATGGAGAATTCAAGTGGTACTATGGGTATGTATCATTTCATCAGAGTTGATTTACTTCTCAAGTCATTGTTTAGCTGAAATGCAGGTCTTCCTAATTTTATGCTTGTGCAACATATCTTTTATTTATAAAAAAAATTGTTTTTCTAAAATTAACTGTGATGTTTGCACTTCCCATCTTCCAGCGTTTTGGGGGGGAGTTTGAGTGGATCAATTTCTTGTAGGTACCCATATATCACAGTGGTTTTGAACTTCAGTCAGATGTGGGCTTTGTATTGTCTTGTGCAGTTTTACAAGGTCACTCATCATAGGTTAGAATCTATAAAACCACTAGCAAAGTTCATTAGCTTCAAAGCCATTGTGTTTGCGACATGGTGGCAAGGCGTGGGAATCTCCATCATATGTTATGTCGGGTTGTTACCAAAGGAAGGAAAGTTTCAGAATGGACTGCAGGATTTTCTCATCTGCATTGAAGTAAGTTTTCCAAATCATCTCACTATCTCAGTTTTTGTTATATATGTCAGTAATTCATAGTCATAATTCGTGGAGTCTATGTTCTGTTCTTGCAGATGGCCATTGCAGCCGTTGCCCATATTTTTGTATTCTCAGTGAAGTCATATCGCTACATGCGAATTCCAGAGGAAAGGGCGATTACTGGAGAGGAAACCAAAGCCATTTTGAAATTAGAAGAGGATGGAAAGAGTAAACCAACCATAATTGAGGAAAAAGAGACGCATGTTGAGGCTCCTGGAACAAGCGTGAGAGAGAGCGTCCAGGATGTCGTTCTTGGAGGTGGCGAACATGTGAGTTTTAACGTATCGAAATTTCAGACATTGTGTTGTAACATTTATGAATTTATTCATGGATGTTTAGAATATCAGTAGTATCATGTAATGCGCATTTTAACTGCTCATGCCAATGATAAATTATGTTAGTACAGGTTGTTAAAGATGTAGTGCTGACCATAACACAAGCAATCGAGCCAATGGAGAAGGGTGTCATGAAGATGCAGGAGACTTTCCATCAGATCAACGTTGGCCCCGAAGACGAGGAAGGAGAGCCAAAGGTGAAGGTGGAGGAGCACATTGAGGAGAACACAACCGAAAGTGGATCAAGGATAGGTAGTTCCGAAACGGTGGTCGTGGCAAAACCAGATGATGGAGGTTAAAGATGAAATTGATCGGTGAATTTTCACTACTGTCATGTGGGTATATAATGATTTGCCTGTGTGTGTGTTTGTGTAGATTAAATGGTAGGTGTCACAGGTGCTTTTATGTATAGAAGCTGGAGCTAACCAACAAAAAGATTTCTGCTGTACAGTTCCATTTTTTCAGTTTTAATTGAAACTTGCATGCAAGTTATGAGAATGCAAATCATCAAATGTGTCATTGAGAAGTTTGAGGGGATGTTGTAACTTTTGAAAATAATAGTGAATTATGTCACTAGAAACTGCTAAAAAACTGTTTTAATTCTGTGGAATATCGATGATCAAGTCTTAATAAGGAGAACAAACCGAGCTTGGGGCTAGCCGGCTGCACACCCCCCCCCCAAAAGGAGGACAAGGGATCAAATTCTGGAGGGCACCGGTTTTCAGATTTTCAAAAAAAAAAGTCTTAATAAGGAGTGAGTTCTAACAGGACGTTATTGTATTGTGAATCTACATTTTGTCACTGAATAATTTGATAAATCAATGTAAAGAAGAAAAAAAATTGCAAGGGGAAAAAAGATAAATTCCAAGCTGATGATAAGAGCAATGTTAATACAGAAACAGAGTTTGGTACTGATATGTACATTACACTTTTGCTGATGATATGCTAATGCAACGCAAAGTTTCCTCGAAAAAAAGAACACATAATTTGAATCGCCAATCTCAAACAATTTATAAACAGAATGAAAATATATCCACCTCAACAAGATTGACATTGACCAAAGTAAATTTTTATTTTTTATTTTTTTGAGAGAGGTAGAATTTGCTACCACAAATTCATTTCTGAAGGTCATAAAACAATTATGAGAGAGGTGAGGAGAAAAGAGAGAAAAGAAAACAAAGATATTAAATTTTTTGGTTTTAAACTTTTCCAGACCTTACCATAGAAAACATTATAACGTGTATTATCTCATCAATGCTATTCAACACAACACCCTGTGCATCAAGTAAGCTTGGGTATGCAAACTCGTGAAGAACAAACTTCTATTCATCCAACACTTCAGTTAGAGGTTTTGTACATTTTTATAAAATGCAAAAAAAGGACTAAAAGCACAAACACCATTACAGATTGCCAGTCCCCTGTAGAAGCATAAAAGAAAAGAGAGTGATTTATTTTCCCATATCAAATATACAAGGGAGCTGAGAGAATCAATAGTTTTTCTGAAACAATAAAAAGACACAAGTCAATCACGAGCACCCAGTAAGTGGCTAGAATTTGATTTGTGAAAATACAAATCTGATACTACTGTGTTAGTTATGTATGAGCTCTGGATGTTCTGACATCAAAGAACTTTCAAACACAATGCTTTTGAGAGGGGTTTTCACCATCAACAACAGTTCAAGCTTTGATCAACAGCTCATAAACTGTCGTATTATTCTCCCCGCTTATTCGTTTCAGCAATTCAAAACTTCTCCTGCTGCCCAAGAAATCTATCCTTTTGAAAGTCAAAACATTAGTCTCTGCTGACCCCTTACTTGCATAAAGGGACCGAAGCCGGTCCGCATGCTTGGAGTCCGAGTGGATTGCTACCTCTATTTCCATTGGGGACATGTTTTCCTGCACAAGGAAAATCAATGGAGGATACTTCAGCTTCTTTGCGTCTTGAATGTTCAATTGTCCTCATGAAGTCTCCCATACACATATACATACAGTGAAGTCATTCTCGGAAGAAAATGTGAAAGGAAATATATAAACTATATATATTTTTTGATATTATACACTGTCAAACCAGCGTTTAAAACGAACATCTAAGACAACAGCAGTCATTCTCAGAATTAAGATTCATTTTTCATAGTACCGAAATGCTAAGGTGAAACATGTTTTTCTTTTCAAAAGAAAGAGAGGTACAAAATAGAACATATCTAGCAAGTGAGAAACAACATAGGAAATACCTGGTAGAAAGCATAGATATGATCCAACACTTGAAGACAAGTAAAACCACCATCACTGAAAAATGTTCTCGAGGAGGGTCCCATTTCTCCATATCGATCAATTGGGAACAATATAGTGAGGAAGTGGTTTTTGTAGATCACCTCCTGTTTCTCACTGAAATCAAGAACCCACAATCAAGAAGAGAAGCATTTTAAGACAAGTTGCTGAGATCAAAGAACCAAACACCGTAAGCTAAAATATAGCCATCCAAATAAAAATATAACACACAGCTACCTGTCCCTAAGTGGGCGTGAGAAGTTTTCAAATGATTCTTCTAAACTCCTGTCCTGTTGGGCATCAAAGAATGCAGAAGTATGTTGTTCTATAGCATCTTCACCCTCAGACGTTTCCGTATATATACAAGCGGATGAAGTTGGCTCAGTTATTGACCAACAAATCGAACCCAAAAGGCTACTTGGAGTTAATGGATGGAATGGTGCCTGACATGTCTGAGATCCAAGCAGAGTAAATGAAACAGTAAGTTTGCATGGTCTCATTAGTCAATAATTTGCTCCCAAAAACGGATATAACAAAATTGTTTTCACAAAAAAATTTAAATATATATACTGGGAGTTGCAAACGTTGTAATTTTTGGAGCTCTCTTTTGTTAATTGCATACCCCATGTATTCTCTCTCTTGCACATTATAATTAACACAATTCTCTCTAAATTATATGGAAAGCTATCAATGAGCTTATCAAATTCTCTTGACAACACACAATTCCATGATTATAATTGCTAAACAATTATCCCCCGATGAAGAAATGACACCCCTGATTAAACATACTTCCAGTTTCTGCATTTGTTTTCACATAATTAACACACCCATTTTGCAATCAAGAAGATCACCTTTTCATTATCAGGAAATATATTTTCCTTCTAATGATACTATGTCAAAAGAAAGAAATATCAATCATGTAGATTACTAATAATTCCAGAAAAATATATTATATCGCAAATGATGTGCTTAGAGAAGTCCCAAATATATTATAGGGAACGACTGCAAAATATCAGAAACAAAAGCCCAGTATTTCCATGAACATAGCCTTTTCTCAAATGTTCAAAGTCATATTCATTTTTTTCAGATTTAGTTCTTTTAAAGCGCTACTAACACCAACCAAGTCATTGTGTGTTCTCCCACCTCTTCTCAATACCATGGACTACGATCAGCCATTTCTCAGCGGGACAGTCTCTCGTCATCATCTAACATAGAACGACCTCAAAAGTTCTCTTCACTCTTACTAAATCCACTCATAGACTTCCCCAAGTACACAAATGACACAGCACAATTCACCTAACATTGGTCTATTAGATTTTTCATCAGCAATGATAAATCAACTATAGAAGCTAGAATGTACACTTCCTATTTACCCAAGTACTTTGAAGTTTGAACTTGGTAACAACATCTTCATATAATTTGATGTAGGTTTTTTAGGCAATTTTTTTATAAGTGCTCTATCACATGACATTTAATATAACAACCATTCCTTAAAGCATGTAAATTACAATACTCTATATGGAGGAAAGTAACACACTATATATTCCACTACAGTAGAGAATAAGCGTAGAAAATTAGAATTTTGCCATACAGTAAGTCCTGGAAACAAACAACAATAACAATCACTCACACGCATTCGGCGAGATCGTCGGTTTCTGACACCAAGTTTAGCTAATTCAGCTAAATGCTGCCTCTCTTCAGTACTTTGTTTTGTTTTCCTGTAAAACGGAGATTCCCCAACGACAGCATCATGTGTCACATTTTGCCTGTTTGCATCCTGGAAGAAGTTCACAATATTCTGCAGATTATAGAAATATAGAGATTAAAGAAAACAAATCAATCTCTGATGTCTAGGAAAAACAGACTCCAAACGAGAACAGTATTGTCATCATCAAGGCAATTTTTAGTTCAGCATTTATTTTTTTAGGTAAAACTGGCCAATCATGCAACGATATAGTGAAAAAAGTAGACAGTTAAATTAAGATGATATATCAGACTAGCCGAGGGAGGACTTCATCAATAAAACCACTTGAACGGAATATATAATTATTCTGTGTTACTGCTTACACAATGAAGCAGTCTTAGGTTCATAGGCCATACAATGTGGGTCTACATTATGTGGTCCGTTATTTTGTAAGGTGAGGTTACACCAAACAGGTAACTTGAAAACATCACTGACTTATTTGGCATGCAAGTGTTATGGGTGAATAACATGAGAAGGACCTGAGGCTTTTTTTTATTTAATTGAAAATTGGTCCCCACCCACCCACCCACCGGAAGGGATGGGATTTGAACCCCGACCTTTGGAGCTAAGGGTAGCTAACTGACTAGCACAGTTCGCAAGAAAGACCTGAAACACACAAACTGAATATATGCCTGTTTCAAATAATTATGGGTAGAAATTATGCAGAGAGAGCTGTGGTGAAAATAATATAAACTATAAAATTGCTTCCAGTAATATCAAGAGTTAGGAAGCTTTGGTTTCATGTGTCTAAAGAAGCAAAACTGATTGGATGAGTGAAGGTCCTGCATTTAATTGAACGACAAAACCTGAATGGCTGAATATATTATGAGAAAAAAAAAAACAGAATTTTCAAAGATTCAACAATCTCCCCCCAAAAGTTTCAACCTACAAATAGGGGTGGTAAACAAACCGAGCCGCTCGGGCTTGGCTCAATTGGAGCTTGTTGAGGCTCATTCAATCAGATAAAATGAGCCGAGTTTGAACATTTTTTAAAGCTCGGTTATAAACAAGTCGAGCTCACGAGCCTAGTGTTCTTCATTTTAGAGTTTTTTGGGGTTGAACATAAAATTTTAGCCTAAATGAGCCGAGCTCACGAGCATAACCTTGTATTGATTAGTATTCTGATTTTACAAATGAGCCGAACCGAGCATTTTATAACACAAACGAGCCGAGCTTGAACACAAAATTATACTCGGTCCCGAGCCCGAGCCGAGTTTAATTATAAACGTGCCGAGCTTGAACATGTCAAAGCTCGGCTTGTTTAGCTTGTTTACCACCCCCACCAACAAAACAACTAGCTTGGAATATAATAAGGATATGCCCAACAAGAGACTTTTAAAGACAACAACCTACCATTTTTCATATTTGAGCAACTAATATTTATGCTGCCATTACTCTTAACCAATCATTCATATCGTTGCATAAAACTAATTCATAAAGCAAAAGATTTCCTGTAACAGTTTTTTACTTCAGGACAAATTCCTAATACAATTATGTAGCAATGAGCAACCCTCATGAGATGCAGACATGCTACACAGGTGAAAGAAATGAATTAGAGTACCTGTTCAGAAAGAACACTCTGTACACTCTCAAGGATTATGGAGACCTGCCTAGCTAGGTCAGTAGATAAGTGGACAAGCCTTTGCATATTCTTCTCCTTTAGTGTCTTTAAAATCCACAATGGCTGAAATATTCCAAAACTTAAGAAATTTAATGAAGATTCAAATATGAATAAATAAACAAATAACCAAAAATTTCTTTTAACTAATTGCAAGATAATACGTTGTAATACAAGATTACATCAAGCGTATTAGCACACACCGTAACGAGATGATTAACATGGCCAAGATACTTGTGGATGGAAGGTCCTTCACAAACTACAAAACTCGCACGACAACCAACAAACCAGTTATCCAAATATATTGCACCTTCTCTTGCAGAAGCTTCGAGGACCTAAGAAGCAAGCCGACATAATTTTAATAACTTTTCCATTTACATCCATAAAAGTACATTATTGCAAATTTCCATAGTTGTAGCAAATATTATGTAGAATTGCAGATGTATATCAAAATATGTGTTTTTTTTATAAGTTTCACTGTCAAATGGACTTCCGGGCTTGAGTGCTTTTGTTTGTCATTTTTCAAATAAACAAGACGATAGATGTTATGATCAAGCACTTGTCTTCTACAGCTATTATGGTGCCTATATTATGGGTAGCCTATATATGTTTTCACCAACCCATTACCAACAAAGTATTAACTATTGCTTCCACTCTCATGAAGAAGAAGTTTGTCTTGTTCCCTTTTATAATCCCTGATCCCAGTTGCCCTTTTTTGAAAGGTGGCCTATCCAACTTGCCTAATTACATTACTGGAAAGAACATTAAAATTGCCCAACTTCTCTACACAAAAGTAAATGTGAAGGTTGCTTCTCATAGAATTTCAACAAGGGACACTAAACTGGAGGGCACCTTATCCATGAATGCAGCTTGGAAAGATGTTTGAATCACTGTCAAAGAGTTTCAGAAGGACTAAATAATTTAAAATACATGGATAAATTGGTGTGAAAAGACTAAAAATAAAACAATCGAATGAAAACTATACATATAATGATTCTCATCTAAGAGGACTATTTGCATGAGAAAATTATGATATACCTTCCTTTTTTATCATTTTTATTATTATTACTATTTGAGGAAAATTCTACCTTCTTTTTTAAATCAGGTGAAATATTTGAATCGATGTAGATATGGTCACTTGCAAGGATAGGTCTCCAAGACCCAGTAGAATCTTGTCCATGTGGCTGTAGAAATGTTTGTAAATTTGTGTTTGACAGTCTGCTTTCATCATATGCCAAACCAGGAACACAGGACTTTTCAGCATTTGTGAACCCAACAAGCCTGTTTAAATCCCCTACTGGTAAACCATTCTGTCCAACACTCTTCACACTATAAAGTGATTCATTTAACCTGACTGCAACAAAAAAAATCAGTAGTTATTCAATAATAATACAAAATCATACAAAAAATGAGCTCCTTGAAAAAATTAGCCAACACCAGCTTCACGCAATTGAAACCTACCATTTCTCTTCACACTGTCCACAAACCAACCCAATGTAACAACAAGGAGGCCATTTTTCAACCCATGATTCAGAGCATGCTCAAATTTACGTCCACCAAAGCTGTAAACAAATTAAGGATCCATGCAAGTTCCCTTTTTTCCATGCAGATGGATATAAATAATATGAATACACAACATATCTGTAACTACAAATATGAATACACAACCTAGGGAACTGTTGAAATAGGATATTTGAACTACGAGATGGGTGCATTGAGGATGCAAAGTGGAGCTGTATCGACCACCCAGTCTCTCTGTAGCAGCCATGACCTGTTTTCTTGCTTCTGTTACATGATGACGCAAAGTACATAACAAAATTTAAATCCCAAGAGGCAGATAATAAGTGATGGAAAAGTATATAAGTGATCCAAAATTATAATCCAAACACAAACAAGCAAAGATAAATTACTTAAATTTAGATATTTCTCATCAATATGCACTGGTAAAAAATATATATAAATGAAACATGAAAGAGCAAGACAAGTTTTGGGACCCTCTTATACTTATGCAGCTCATGACCAATGGAAACTCACTATTCATATAGCCATTATTGTTCCACATGTACAAATGCTTTGAATGACGAGCAGGAATTCCTCTATTATTGCTGTTCATTTTTTAAATTTAAGGCTAATCTAGTTCAATGAAGCAAGCACACAACATAAGGGACATCAAATTCAGCAGACAGTGCAAGACACAGAAACTAACATCATCCCTGGATATAAATAAGTCAGTGACTGCTGATGGATAATCAACAAATCAGACTAGCTCAACACAACCTCAGCTTGACTTGGGTTTAAAGCGTCTTCAAAATTCTTTAAGAGTGAGCAATTACATTTCCTTGGACAAATACAAATACTGGATATTGGACCACTGCATGCTCTGGCAGGTCCCAAGGTACAGAGTATATCTAAGATGAAACACTTAAACATAAGAAAACTACATTTAAATTAATTACACTCCCACAAATGGACTTCCAGGGGACATAGATAAACCACAGACACAGATCATAAGAAAATCTGCACATATAAATCAGTGTTTCTTCAAAGTCTAAGGCTTTGATCAAATCATTTTGAGGTACCATGTCAAAGGCAACACACAGGAATGGGATTCCAAGTATGATAAATTCAAAAAAATAAAATAAAATAAAATAAATTTTGAGGCATTTGTTATGAAATGGATATGGAACACACGTATATATATATCCTCCAATGAAGTATAACTTATTAAACCACAAACTTTTTTTTCAGTGACAAGGGTTCCCAATGTTGCCAGGGGAAAACCCGCGTGCACAAATCACCCATAAACCATGTGCATCAAGTTAATCAGGAGGGGTTTGAACTCCATACCTATGAGGAGTAACCCCATGGCTCTAACCAAAGTGCCAACCCCGTGTGGGTTAACCGTAGAGGCATAGACAAATTGGACACTTACATATCTTTTTCACAAAAAATCAAACAAAGAAAACAAAAATGAGCCCGACAAGTATCCAAATTTCAAAGCCCCAACTATGTTCAAATCATCACAATTTATCTGCATATCTAAAAATTCCCTTTCACAAGTATAAGAAAATGATAGGGTGTGAAAAGAAAAAAAAACCAACTACGTCCATAATCCATAGCATTACATTAAAATCAGTAAAACATCTTGAAATTTCAGCATCAGAAAGACTCAGTTACCTTTCGAGAGACCAGTAACACATATCGTGAGGCCCGCAAAGGGGCCTGAGGTGGACGGCTTCATGGACATGTCGGAGGCAGGCAAAGAAGAAGCCATAGACCTTGAACTGTAGGATCTGGGGCTGCCAAGAGAATGAAGCGGCGTACCGAGACCCACAAGCAACCTCGAACAGCCCTTGCTGTCGATCACCTCCACTCGACCAACCCCAGTCATGATAGCCACTCCTTGATCAAATGCAGCATCTACTCATACACAATAAAAATTCAAAAGTTTCAGCCAAAAAACACGAGATCTTCATAAAAAGCTTGACTTTTTCATGAGATCCTAGGATTCTTGAAAGGATATGAAAGAACCTAACGGATAAAGACATTCAAAAACCCAATATTCAAATCCAGAAGTTCCAAATAAATAACTTTTTAGATTCTTAATATTTCAATCACCAAAAGACCTGAATTTACAAACTTCGATTTGAACTTTTCCATTAAAACCCGAAGAAAAATAAGATCTTTTTAAGAACACTGAAACTCTCGATACAGAGTGATTTTTTTTTCAAAAACATTCCGTACAAAATTTAAATTTTGTCCCAAATAAAAAACTATCTTTTAAAATCCTCGCTCGGGCAAATGAAAAACACACGCATACGAAGCACTGCAAAATCTTCATATTCTCACCTGGACACGGAGATTCTTCTCCGAAGAAACCCTAATTTGTGACAGAGTCCCTCAACACAAACTTCAAAATCTACTCGGTTTTGGAAACTTTGAACAACAGAAGATTTGACTTGATTGATATATGATAACAAAAGAAGGCAAAGATGAGAGAGTTCGTGATTTCCCCTAAAAAAATAAATGATTTTGTCGCATATAATTGAAACTCACATTCTCTGCATGTGCAAGCAAAGCAAAGGCTTTATATATTTGAGTCCCTCCGAACGGAAACTGTCGTTCTTCATAATTACGGTTTCGCCAAAACTGTGATTCTGGATGACGGGATTTTCCGAAATCAAGGTTTTTTCGTGCTTTTGTTTCGATATAACGACTGAATGGAGTTTTTGGATATTGATGTTATTTTAGAAAGTTTAGGGGGGCTTCACCGCCATTTCGCCCTGGATCCATTAAAGAGCTTTTAATGCGCATTCGCTTTTTCCGTACATCATTGACTTGAAAGCGACGTTGATTTAAAAACCGTTAACATAAACATAGGGTTATAAAAACATAAAATAAAATGTCACACATTCCGTTTATAAACCAGCCGACAGTCCGCATGCATTTATATATTTTTTATTATAAATAAATTCATAATTTAAAATAAATTGTATGGACCTATTTATATAAATAATTTTTTTTAAAATAAAATATATATCTTCATGTAATATGAGATTCTAGATGAGACTTTAAATAAAATTTATATATACATCTAAAATTTAATGTCACGGAAGTAACTTGCAAACAAACATGTGTTTACATGTGTTTATTTAGTTTAAGTTATTAGATATAGATATTTGATTGGCTTTTATATTTTTCACATACATATATTGATATTTGAATTTATATTTTTTAGATTAGACATGTATAAGAATATATTTTAGATAATTAACATAAAAAACTAGTTTAGGTAATCAAATGACATAAAAAATGATAGATAATGTAAAAAATAAATAAGAGTTGAATCAAAATTTATTACCTCTACTAAGAAAATATAAATATAGTACATAATTATTTAAAATTTAAAACATTATCAATATAATTGAATTTAAACAGATTTTAATCTTATAATATAAATGTTAGATTTCAATCTTTTTCATATTCGTAGTGGTTTTAAAATTATTCCAAATATTTGAACATCAAATTCTTTTTCCAATACAAATAAATAAATTTGAAGGAGATATTAATATTTTGGATAATAATTGGGCATGTTTACTTTATATCCCATATTTGTTAATAAGATAACAATATTCATACTTGTATTTATAAATGTCCACAATTTTTCAAAATCCTATTTTTGTTTTCTCTGACAGATCCCTAAAATATACTTAACTTATTGATTAACAATCATCCTAGCTCACCAACCAAGGTTGCTCACCAACCAAGGTTGCTCACCAACCAATACACATCTTATTTGGAGGTTATCTGGATCTCAACTGCACAATTTTAGCTGTCCAATCCTCGTCCAACCAATGGACCTACCTTTTCAGAATTCTTTTTTAAAGACACAGTTTACTACCGTTCGATCTTAACAGCTCCTCATCCACTGCCCGTTGAATTTTTTCCGTCACGTCCGGACTGTCAAGTGTTATCGCGGAATAATTTAACATCGACAAGATCACCGACGTGTTTGTTAAATGCGTGAGACTTGTCACGGGTTGTTCCCATGGGATGACGAAATACAAAGTTTTGATGTCGTTTGTTGTGGGAATATGTACAAAAACCTGACTTTGTATTATATTTTAATGACAATAGTGATTGGTGAATGTTTGATTTTGATATAAAATTAGCAAGTGAATGGATTGTAAAGGGGGGAATATGGGATGACGAATTAAATTTTTTTTGGTGGGTGATGACGAATTATTATTAGCAAACCAAATAGCCAATTGTGGACAAGTTGTTCTTTTATATATATATAAAAAAATGATTTAAGTAATTGATAATGCTTTATATGATTAAAATACGGAATATTGTACAAGTTTGACACCCTGTCTGGGATCAGGAAGGACATCAATATCAATGTTTGATGCAGAGAATATACTATCAGATTGTTAGTGTTTTTTTTTCTCTTTTTTATGGTCTTGAGACATGTAGGACATGAAGGGTGCTTTCATTGTAAAATTGATTTTGTAAGAATTTGAATTTTAAAATTGATTCTACAGAAAGCTTATTATTTCAGTCTTTTAAAATAGCAGTTTTTTAATACTATTTATCTGAAATTTGTGTGCAGAAGCTACTATAACAAAACTTTTGATTATACGATTACAAATGCAACTTACTGCAATCGCAAACGCTGCGCAATTGTACAACCAAACGCACCCGATGTTCCATAAAGGAAAGCATGGTAAGATTGGGTTGAAGAGGATCTCACGGAGGGTATGACGAGTTGGCATAAATAACATCTAATTTGATGAGGTATTCTTGTATATTATATTTAAAATTTATTTAAAATGGGTCTACAAGGATAACATTATTCAACATTGTTGACCGTTAAATAAAATTAATGGTGTTGATTATAGGAAAAATGATGGAAAAAAATCCCATAGAAGTTAGAAATATCCAAATCAATCATTTTTTAAAATTATATAAAAAAATCTCATTTCATAATTTTGGATACACAAAAACTAACATACCCTTATATAATTAGATCTCGAATATGTTTCATACCTCTTAACTTTATTAAAATATTTCACTTTCTTAATTTTGTTAATGTATTTTACAAATTCTCATATATAATTTTTTTTTACTCTAAATTCTTTGTGATCATGTGGATTTTTGTGAGATATATACCAATATAATTTAAATTATTTATAACGAATTTTATTAAATGTTAATTTTTTTAAAAAATAGATATGTACTAATGACATCATAAAAATATGTAAATAGCCAAGTAAAAAAAATTTAAATAAAGATTTAAAATAATAAAATAAGCATTGGGACATATATAACAGTATTACATACTATTCCTAACCTTTCTTTTTTTCTTTTCCAAAATGATTGGTATGCATTGCCTCTTTAGAGCAACTTTATATCACTCCATCTTAGATACCGGTAAAACTAAAAAAATCAATGAATTTGTTTTTAAGTCAAGATACATGATAATGCAAACAAAAGCAATTCAAAGTATCATCAGTTATTGTAGTACTCTACCTCCTTCAAAGCTTACCATAATAGTGGGATTGGAGGAAGCTCTAACTTTTGGAAGATTGGTTCCATCTGCAAATGTCTAGATGGAGATTTAAATGGAATATCATGCGTTTCTGCTTCTCTCGCTTCCATTAGCAGCTAATTTTTATGGCAGATTTTTTGGTTGAGATGGGAAGATAACAGAGGGAGGAGGACCCAATCCACCACCACATTAACTTCCGAGAATTGTCATTGATACATCATTTATTTCGGTGTTGCTCAAACAAAATAGCCACCATATTGTGTTGGGGACATGTGTGTTGTAGAATTTCTTCTCAGTTTTTAAGTACTTCTCACAGCACTCCTTTTGAAGCACAACTATGGCAGCATTTTTTTTTTTTTTTTGAAGAAGAATGATTCTCCAATTATTTAATCTCTTGACTTTTTTTTTATAGAAGTGGGAGGTGCTTGTCGACTTAACCAAAAACTCTTAGATCATAAGGAAAAGCAATGTCATTTAGGATTACAAACCTGGAAGTAAAGGTTAACATTTTTCTTGTATTTGGAAATGATTAAAAAAAACTGTAAACATGTAAGAATTGGTAGAGCTACATTGATTTTTCCATGGAAGCACATCAAATATAAAAAGATTTTTAGATGGTGGATTCTCATCAGATCATTAACTTTCTTATGTGAACATCTTAAATTTCATGTATTGGTTCCAAGTGAAGAAATTCAAAAACAACATGTGATTCAAACACGAACTTAATAATTTGTCTTGGACAGATGGAGATATAAGAGGCCCAAGAGTCCATGAACCAGACCACCGTTTCCTAATTGAGGCCCATTGAAGCTTCTTCTCTGAAGATGAAGTATGAAACATGTAAAAATGGGTCTTCAAAAATCAGTCTCTCCCTTTTGTTTTCTACCTTTCAAACATTACCTGACTCCAGAGTACGGTGGGTGTAGTTTTTCCTTGGCTTTACTACGATAGGCTTTTAGTGAGAATGAGAATATGGTTTTAATTAACTATGAGTCTATGACCAATAGAAAAATGCATTTATATTATTTAATCGTTATAGATCTCGATCTGTAATAGTTAACATGTAATTACTCAAGGCACTGATATCAAATGAATGCTTCAAAGTTCACCAATTGAGATAAACCTCAAGGATATCTTGTGTAAAATTATAGAGCTACATCAGTTGTGTCTCCACAATTAGAGATTATTTTGTGTGTCATATAATTGTTAAATCTTTGGTTATATCCCAACATCTATAAAATCTCAGCAGCATGATTTTAAATTGAAGTTTGGCCATTTGTCTATTTTTCTTCTATCAATATTTAAAAATAGTTTCCCTTGAAATACAGAGGTGGTTTTAAGCAAGGTTAATAAAATCCTGTCAAATTAATTAAAGACAGTTGAAGAAGATAAAATTGCTCCAAACAAATTGAGAGAAAAAAACTGCGATCATTACAAACAGAAGTTATAAGCATAAGAAAGTAATCTTACTATACTTGCAGGCATTTTAACATGGATAAAATTGAAATCTCTGCTGCCTGTTAATTGACTCAAGAACTAATCTATACCTGTTAATAAACATGGGAGAGTTTGTTTTTCTGGTGCATGCTGGAAGAAAAAGTGAGTTCTTCCAAATAACTTGTAACTAGGTTCGGATGTTGCATGCATAACATGATTCTCCACAGAACATTGCAAGTACCTATATCGAATTACCATATATATGAGTGTCTTCACCATCAAAGGAAAATAGCATAAATTTTTATGCCATGTAATGGATGAATAGCTAAATTCAAATACCTATTTATGAGGAGATTCAACACTCATCCATTGTCTTGTTAAGTGCCACCATTAATATAGAATAGCACCTGACAGAAGCTAGACAGTTTTTTTGTTGAGATGTCTGATGTGGAAGTAGGTTGTGACTCTTTTGCTTCTAGCATTACTCAATATAATTTCCCATCATGCGTTTTCAAATGTTCAAATATAGTGTTTAATGAAAAAAAAAGTGTTTAATGAGCGTTGAAGAACAGAAACAAATAAATTGAAAAATCATCCAAGCCATAACACAACAAACTTCTTGAAGGCAACTTAATGACAGTTCAATTATTGTCATTACAATTTACTCAATGAGAATGCCTATGTGTCTAAAATAAATAAATTTAATGACAGTTAATATGACAAAGAAGTCAAACATCATTTCTATCAATACCCTACTGGAAAGGTAACCATCCAAATACATAAGCATTAGACTTACAACAAAATAGAGAAAATTGAACACAATAATTTGAAGCTAGAACAATTGTAGTTTTTTATGAATTTAATTCCCATGTATGTAAAAAATAATTTAATTTGTTATATAATTTTTTATTATATTATGTCTAAGGATCGACCTGACTTACTTTAAAAGGGACGTTGGACATACATGAATTTGAAGATGTGAAACTCAGAATGGAATGGAATAGATTTGGATTTTAAGTTATAAAACACAACACTGGCAGATAGGTAGGAATTGGATTTAGATTATAGAAAAAGATACACGTAGCCCTATTACAATTCGTTTTGCAGTCTAATCCGTTTTTTGTTTTTAATAAAATTATATACTCATCATTTGAAGTGCATGCTATTATATGAAATGATGTATATACTGAGATACATTAGTGTATTTTTTTATGGTGAAAAATATTTTTTTTTTGTCATATACTATGTTAGAATCCTATACGCTATGATAAAGCAGTATATCATAGCGTACAAGTTGCAAAACAGGCTACAATGGCGGGTTGTGTGGATCAGCGCTCTTAGATTATATAAAGGGAAAAGATACACACAACCTCAATTGCAACCTGTTTTGCAGTCCATGATTTTTAAAAAATCATGATTCATCTTTTGAAGTGCATGTTATTATATAAATGAAGTATATACTAAAATACATTAAAAAATTGAGTCATATACTATGTTAAGATCCATATACTATGATAACGTAGTATATATTATGTTATCTTAACATATAAGACTGTAAAACGGAACTCAAAAAAAAAAATGTGCATCAGCGCCCCCTTTAATAAAATACGTAACAATCCGATCCATTGCCATCCTTACCGATCTTGCTCCAAGAAAAAGAATTGAGGGTAATTTCGTCATTTACCAAACACCCAGGTTGGGCGGGCCGAGTGGTGGAAGAGTCGGGCCGGGCTTAGGCGTCGCGTAACAATGTTCCGCGGTTCACCGAAACAATACACGCTTCTTTCTTGCAGCTCAAGCTCGCTCTCCCCCTCTCCGTCTCCGCAAAAGCCTTCCTTCACAACAAACAAATCAAATCCTAGGTGGAAAAAGAAGAAACCCTAGCGAGTGATCTCAGAAAGCTCGGACAATGAGTCGCGGAACCGGAGCAGGATACGATCGCCACATCACCATCTTCTCCCCCGAAGGCCGCCTCTACCAAGTCGGTGAGCTCCGCCTCCCTCTCCGCCCTTTCGGATCTCCGAGAACGGTGGTTTACAGGGTTTGTTTCACGTGTCCGACTGAAGTGAAGCCTTGATGTTCCTCCAGTGCTTCGAGAACTTCAGATCGAGATGTTAGGGTTTCTCACGCGATTTGTGTTTGGGTTTCAGAGTATGCGTTCAAGGCGGTGAAGGCGTCGGGGATCACTTCGATCGGTGTCCGCGGGAAGGATTCGGTTTGTGTTGTGACGCAGAAGAAGGTCCCTGTGAGTATTGTTGGCGGTGGCGTTGGTGTTCGGTTCTGTTGATTGTGTTTCTTTGTTTTGATTATTATAAAATTTGAAAACTTGATCAGGACAAGTTGTTGGACCAGACCAGTGTTACTCACCTCTTCGCCATCACGAAATATCTCGGCTTGTTAGCAACCGGGATGACAGGTCCTCCATTCTTTACTTGCATGCTATTTTTCTTGATTTTATCTCATCATTTAGAAGAGCTTTATGTGTTGATTCGAAAGTTGGGTGATTTTATGTTTCAAGTGAAAAAATGTTAAACTCCATTGTAGAGACTTCCATGGTAGGAATAGCATGCTTCTTGTTGTCTGTGCAAATGGATGTCTTTAGCGCCAGATATGGGTGCAGAGAGATGGCGTTGTCAGTCACCAAAAATTCAACAGAAAATGTGACACAGAAGTGACTTTACTAAGAATTTTGGAAATTTGAGATGGAATTCTCTCTGGATTGCAAATTGAAATGTCAGTGCTTATTTATGGAACTTCAAGTCGGTTTACTTTTAGGATACCAAAGGAAAAATGAATGATGCTATCACAAGTTTCACAGATGGTGACACTGTTTTCTGTCGTTCAGATCCCAGACCATATAACCCTGAGGGTTTGAAGTACAGAAAAATGTGGGGAGTGGATTTACTGTGACTAGGAATAGCAACAACGAAAGCACCTCTGGTTGGAGACCCCTTGAATTGAATTTATATTCATTTCTGATTTTTGTAACTCAAATTTTTTTGGAGGAAAGTCAAAGTTCTTCACCTGTGCTTTTATTAATAATGGAGGAAAGCTCCTATGAGAGGGGACATCTCTCATTGTTAAAGGTCTTTTCCTTCACATGTGAAAGGAAAGAAATATTGATGTGAAGTTTCATTCTACGAAAATCATTGGCTGATGCTGATTTTAACTTTTGTTTATGGAAACTGCTAAACCCACATTCCTACTCATGCCTTGAGTTTCTGGTGATCAAAGTGTATTTTGACACTGAAACTGTGTTTAAATTAGTATAATAAAACAATTGTCAACTTATTTTAAAATGCAATATATTTAAGATTTAAAGTATTAATATTTTTTCCCTCAAACTAGAGAATTTGGATTTTAACAGCAATCTGGCAGTGTATCGCATTTCACAGCCATAGCATTTTCCGCTGTTTATTAGTAGTTTCTGATTTTTTTTACTTTACCTGTTGTGGAAAAGAATTTTTAAACTAAATTTTATGCTAGGAACATTTCTTGCCAATTCTGATTAAATTCCACTTATATTTCATATTCCAGCTGATGCAAAATCCTTAGTCCAGCAAGCTAGAAATGAAGCAGCAGAGTTCAAATTCAAGTGGGGATATGAAATGCCTGGTGATGTATTGGCTAAGTGGTATGAAAAATGTGCACACTTATTTTTTTTCCCCTATCTTGGATATTCTTCTTTTACCTTAAATATAATAGTCTATTGTATTGAGTGACAAAGATATATTATTGCAAGTGTATGAGTGTTGTGATATACAACACCAGGGGGGTTTTTATATTGAAATAATTATTATCACACTTTGAACAAATTTTAATATGCATTAGTGAGGTCTGTTTGGCGGGCCCAATGCATTTGGTTAGGTTGTAAAGTGAGTTATGTCAACTAGAAGCTAATAACATTTCTATCATGTTTTTCAACAAAAAATTCACTAAGCCCTGCCCTCTGACCATTACCATGTCATAAAAAAAATGCCCTTTGGGGGCGGTCATATAAAGAATCCCTTTGGTCCCCTCATATATTGCCAACTTACCATTATCTTCATGAAATTCTTACTCATTAACGGTTATATGGATGGTATCACCATCCCTTTTGTAGTGATTGACACAGAATTCTTCTCCATTTTATCTTGGTATAACATACCAGATCACTAGGTTACTTTCTTTAATAGTTTCAAATATATCTGTATATATTGTATTTCTTGTTTAGATATTCTCTCCCATTTCATTTTCTGGTTGACTGTCCTGCTTACAAATTGATTGTAGCAACTTTAGATTTTGAGTAATTCTGGTATACCTTAATGTATGTTCAGGATAGCAGATAAATCACAGATCTATACCCAACATGCCTATATGAGGCCCCTTGGAGTAGGTATGTTGCCTGCCTTCCAACTTTAAAGCTTCAGTACATTTATATCCTGGGTGGGCTCGAGGGTGGAATATATCTTGTGTCACTCATGGGCTTTATTTTACATGTACTCTTCCTTGTGCAATTTAATGAAATTGGTGACTACCTTCCCATAAAAACAAAAGTTCGGTGCTGGTTGTATTTTGTTTCCTTACTTTGGATGTGACATTGACCCTGGTTTTCATTTTCCATTTCCCAAACCACAGTGGCTATGGTTCTGGGTATTGATGAAGAAAATGGACCTCAGCTTTTCAAGTGTGACCCTGCTGGACATTTTTTCGGTCATAAGGTATCTAGATTTTCATGATTCTTTGTTCTCTTCATTTGATCATGAAATTCTTTAGTTCAGAGGTAATTCCTTAAATTACCACACATAAATTGCTATTAGCTAACAAGATGTATGATAACAGATAACTGTCTTGCTTCAAATCCATTCATAGTGTTGAAATGTTGATATACAAATAATGATACATAGCAGTTTGTCGTTTCCAAGGAATTGAGCAATGTGGATGCACCAGTGTCATTTTGTCAGCTGATATATTATCAATAGAATGACAAAACCTTTGTTTTTCAGCAAACTGTGCCGTGCCACTAATTTAATCATCCTCTGTTATATATTTTATACAGTTCTTTGTCGGGTTTGTCTTCCTTTGCCTTTGGTAAGTGTAATCGATGTTGCTATCCTTTGAAAATTTATTTAAAAATTAAATATTTGATTATTAATAGTTCTATCATGTTTAAAATCTTTAAAAAAAATTGCCATTGCATTAAAATAATTCTCATATAAGACTGTTCCATCCTGCTATGGTAATCATTATGCAAACTATCTCTTTGTTCATCTTTATGTTAGTAGCTATTTGGTAATCAAATTGAAAGAGTTGCAGGTCATTTAATCACCTAACATGTGCCATCTTTATTGATCATGTGTGACACTAGGAAAGATGTGCTATAATATCATTTCTTTTGCTCGTTTGAACGATTTAGGCTACAAGTGCCGGCCTGAAGGAACAGGAAGCAATCAATTTCTTGGAGAAGAAAATGAAGAATGACCCGGCATTTTCATACGAGGAGACTGTTCAGGTGGGTCACAAGAATAACAAAAAAAACTTGTGTAATGGTTTTTCCTATCTTGATTACTTTTTTAATGTAATTCTATTCTGGAGCAGTTTGGTACAATCTTGCAACTGACTCATGTTGAGCCATTCCCACCCCTTTACTACAGGGGATCATTTTTTATATCACACTGGAGCACAATCAAGAATAGGAATGTGTAATTGGAAATAGCAAATCTTACTATGCATTGGATTTAATTCAATATCTGAACTGTAGGTTGATTTTTCTCATTTACTTTAATTGTAAAAATCCCACAGATTGAATTTATACCTTAGTGTGTATGTAATAGGCTATTTGTGATATTTTATATTTATATTTAAAACTGATACATATTCCAGCAGATGGATGGCTTTGAATATGGACATGCAATCAATGCATATGTAAGCATTGTTGAAGAAGAAAAATAGGCAAATAGCCGCTATTCTTGCCAGTGTAGAGGGAAAATTGTAGGGTACTTTATCATAGACTTTCCCCCACCCCACAAAAAAAAAAATCTTGGGCGTTCCAGGTTATCCTCTTTCTGTAGAAAGCAAAGAATATGTTGTCCTAAACTTGAGCTAATTCACTGTAGATCAGCAGCTTCTTTATTTGTCATTGCCTGGATTTAAATATAGCATTGCTGCATATGTGATACCATATTCTTAAGTTAGCATATGACAGTTTATGCCGTGCTGCCAGTTTCCATGTTTAGTTTTGTTTTTAATTTTTTCTTCTTCTTTTTTTTATTTTTATTTATTTATTTTTGTAATGCTTGTGGATCATAATCCTCACAAAGATAAGCAACTCCAAAAAATGTTGTCATGCATTATTCCCGCATGTTTACACTTTACACTAATATCATTCATCTTATATCTCGCTTCAAAGATATACCTTCTCTCAAGCAATGTGGCCTTCGTTCTTGGATCTGTGACCGTTTTAAAGTTTCCCAAGTTTAACACATTTTCAACTACCGCATCATTTTCCCATCATTGCAGATTTTTTTTTTATTTTATTTCTAGCATTTTGGTGGTAACTGGGTATTTATTATATGATTTTGTTAATATTATGAGGTTTTTCTTTGGATTGTGTAATCTCATCTATTTTTTTGTTTGGTTTTTCAGACAGCGATATCTGCTTTGCAATCTGTTCTACAAGAGGATTTCAAAGCTACTGAGATTGAGGTATCAATATTTTCTTCCTTTTTCAGACACAATGAAATCTATCGATGTCATTCGTTTTTTTAACGGAGAACACAGTCTATGCTCTTTTGATTGAATATAAGTTGGTTAAAGTTGTGTTCTCTTTTTGTTGGTGTTTTCCTCCATTTTTTGAACTCTTGCTCCCAGCTTTGGTATTCCTCACTTGGATACTCTCTGCCCCACCCGTGTTCTATTATTTTGTCTCCATTTGATCTCTGTTTTCACACCCCACTACCAATTACTTAATTTGTGACGGGTTCTCTTTGAGAACCCTGTTTTGTGTTGATCGTGTCACATCATTTGGACTTTTTTGTTGCCAATTTTAGAAATGTTGTGCATATCTGCATGCAACGTTGCGTGTGCCGTTTTCATGATTGATATGCCAATGGATGTTCTTATACATTCTTTACTAATATTTGTATGTTTTCATGTGTTTTACTGACATTGATCTTCAACAAAAAAAATGCATGTCATAGGTGGGAGTTGTGAAGAAGGATAACCTTATTTTCAGAGTGCTCACCACAGAGGAGGTTGATGAGCACCTGACAGCCATCAGTGAGCGTGACTGATCCAAATTGAAATTCGTTTAAGCAGTCTGAGTTGATGATGTCTTGTCACATTTCACTGTTTATTCTGGTGAACTCGGACTTCCCAAGTTCAAAATTATTCACAGTTTATAACCCTGATTCGGTCATATATGTTTTTATCTGGAAGTTTAAGAAGCTCAAAACACTTTTTTTTCTTTTCAGTGAGTGAATCATATGCACCTCTGATGGCCCAGGATATTTCAGATTGGCATTTCTGAAACTCAGGAAGACATTTTACCTCTCCCATAAGTGATATTACTGAAATTTAAACAACTCTTAAAAAAAATTAAAACTATTTTGATTAAAGACTATTCTTCTGCCATGGTTGTGAACTTGTATTGAATGTTGGGGTGCAATTCTGTTTTATTCATCTGAAAATCAGCCTACCCAAACTTGACTTTTGTTTGGGTTTGGGTTTAATCAGTTGAACAGAATCAGTTTCTAAAGTTTGGTTGATGTCCTAGGTGATCTGAATTAAAACAATCCAATCGGGTTAACTTGAACTAGATCATGTTCAACTGGATTGATCGAATAATTTTCCTGAAATGATTTTCACATTAGATTTTGTCTTTATGGAAATTACAGTCCAAAACATTGTCTATATATAATACATTCTTCTTCAATTATGTATATAAGAAAAACCATTGAATTCATGCTTCAAGCAGTGACAGCTTTCCAACGAAGTCCGTTGAGAGACTTCCCAGGTAGAGGTGTCCCTCATATTCCACTGCAGATGTGAGGAACCGCATGACATTCCCATTCGGATCATCAAACCTTCTGATGATCTTTCCATCTCCACCGACGTTAACGATTGTGGCCCTTGAATTGATGGTTGTTGGAAGACTGGTGATGCCAGGGAACGATGCACCTATCAACCGTTTTATCATCGGCGATCGGTGTATGACATCCAACCATCTCGACCTCAACTGGAAAACCAAAACACACTAGTCACTCTAGTTGTTTTACATACAAAAACTAAAATGACATTGATACACAGTCAATCATTTGCAACTAGTCCTAAAAAATGTCCAATTTTTAGCCTTCCCATCACATGTATTTATTTGGAGGTCATATTCTTGACTTCAAACAAAAGACGTACGGCTAAAAGTTGAACAATGATGTTTAGATCTGGATGTAACATTTTTCTTAATCTTTTACTCTATAAGTATATACTTTACCATAAAATTCATAAAAAAGTGTCGGAATGACTGTTCCTAGCATTTTCCAAACTAACCATACCTTGAGCAGGGCAATCCAGAAGGACCCATCAGGGGCAAGATTGATGTTGTCTGGACCCCCTGGTAAGTTGTCTATAAATACCTCTGTCTTCCCTTTCACCTCCCCTTTTAGCCAATACCTCAGACACCGAAATCTGACCCACCACAACAGTAACTAACACAATGTGAATTTATTCAATATGACTTACTCTCTCCCTGTGTTAGTATAGTATGACTTACTTCCATGTCTCGCAGACCACCAAATAGTTTTCATCGGCCGACAAGGCGACCCCGTTTGCGAATGCGAGATCGGACAACACGACCGAGGTCTTGTTCGTCGACGGATCATATCTGAGTAGCCGACCATGAGGCCTGGCCTCCAGGATGTCCATGATCCAGTCCTGGAACCCGAATTTCGTGCTTGCGTCGCTGAAATACACACCGCCGTCCGATGCTTCGATCACCGCGTCTGCAAAGCTGACCGAAATAGAAACATAAATTATTTTAGAGTATATGACTATTCTAGAAATAGATGAGTATACCAATGAAATAAATAATTTTTTGTTTTGGTTGCGTTTTTAGTTATTCTCATTGAAAAATGTAATAATGAAGTTCTTATTCTTGATTGACCATAGATTAGTTGTAGATAAAATATGAATAAAGTTTGGATAAAAAATTATGAAAAGTAAAAGAATGATTTGACCTGTGAGCTAACTTGATTTATTAGAGGTGATTTCAATTGATTTGAGAGTGAGCTAGGGGCGGACGTACGAGTTGGCTGGGCCGGGCTGTAGCCCGGCCCAGATTTTACATTTTTTTATATTTGATGCTACATATTATAATATTAATATTATATATTATATAAATTATATTTTATACATAAAATATACTCATAACAAACTAGATATCAATTTAACAAATTAATAACAAATCAAAATAGTATCCTAACAAATTAGATTTCAACCTAATAAACCAAATCGAACTCCGAACCATTTGAAAATGGGTTTAGGCAGTTTTTGAGTTTGCAGGAAGTTCTTTTTCCCAAACCCGTTTTCAAACAAAAAAATTGGGGTTAAAAGCTGCATACATATTTTTGTGAAAAAGTGTTCAAAACCTGAATTTTCTAGAAACTGTGGATAAATAGCTTCTTATAAAATCATATTTAAACCCAGCTTTTGTCTAAATTAGTTTTGCAATAGTACAATCAAACACAGCCTCACTCTTATTATAAATTTTAGCAATTCCAAATTTTAAAATTGAAATATTATCTTAAGAATTAATTACAATTGAACAATAAAAAAAATTTATATCCATAAAACAACTCTTCTTATTTTTCTAGCAACTCTTCCTATTTTTCTAGCAATTCTTACAAAATCAAAGTATTCAACTTTAATGACATTTTTTTTCTTTTCTTCACATTATAAGTATTTTGAATATCACATTATTGGGTATATAAACAATTATATCAAATATAAGAACAAAAAAATTTCTATATAAATATTTAATATAGGCTATGTAGCCCACCCCAAAATATTGTCCTGGATTCGCCCCTGGAGTGAGCTTATTTTACAAATGGAATTGATTAAATGGAATAACACAATTAAATGAGAACTTAAAATTTAAATATCAGCTTATTTCACTTATTCAGTTATATCCATACTCATTTATTCTTTCTAAATAAACAACTTTTTAGGTTTAATCTCTCTTTATTCTCCCCAAAATTCATCTGCCCAGACAGCCCCGTTGGAAATAATCAGTATGAGCAATTAATTAGCAGAGCAAGAAAAGAGACGGCTCACATGATCTTGGAACCATCGTCGACTTCATTGGCGATAATCGTCACACCGTTCTCTCCCACTTTTAGCAATCCCTGCATATATATTCAACAGAATGAAAAATCATCATTCATTCAAGTATGTACTTTTTTTACATGAGTGCGCTAACAAAACTTATGCATAGATGAAAATGTTCACCATAAAATGTAAGAGGAGGGAACTTATTGAAAGATAGTTTCTGCTTATTAGATAAGTTAATCTATAAGCTATAATATATAATTTGTAATTAAAGCTGCTAATTTGTAATTAAAGCTGCAATAAACATGGCCTTACTTTGATGGGATCACAAGCAATTAGACCACCGGAGGCTGACGCGGTGATCCCTAACGCGGCCCCGCCATCTATCTTGGCCCAGTCTTCCCAAGAGCCATTCAAGTGCATTCTCTTTATCCAACCGTCCCTGGTGGCTGTGTACAGTGTGCCCTCCTTGTCCAGCCAAACATCTTCTGGTCCCTCCAACATCCCTTCTCCAAGCTTCACCACTTTCTGCAAATTTTGAAATTAAAAGAAGACAGGAATGTATTCATTATTTGACACTCGGATAATGTTATCTACAATTCTTTTATTAACCCCAATTTTTTGTCCATACTTTTATTTTAAATGATATCCCTCATTAGATGAGATATGTGTTTTTATAAAAAAATAAAAATTTGATTTGAATGATTTGAATGGAACAATTTATAGAAAACGTGAAAAATTTCTAACGAATTGTATACCTCATTGAATGTGTGGGGCTATGAGACTGAAGATTGGGTTAAAAAAACCTGTAACAACACTTTTGACCTAATTGGGCTAAATCTTTTTTAAAAATTTATGTGGGACAACATATTCAAACACACAACCTTCATTCTTTACACCCAGTCTTTTTTATATTTTTTACTATCTAAAACGCAGAACACACACGTTCTTATTTTTATTTTTAAATTGTAAATATCGTCATGTATCTCTCGCTCCATTTCGAATTGAAATGAACTTATTTTTAGTAAGTATAAGAAAAATTAACGACATATACACGTTTATAATTGTATATATTTCATTAGATTTTTAACAAAATATATGACGCACTGCACTTTGAATAGTAAAAATAGTAAAAAAAGCTAAGTGTCACAACGCCATTTTTGTTAGAGAAGTGATAGGACTCAGAATCTATGGCTTCATAATTACAAATTTTATTATCAATTATCACAAACTTTTACTCTCCATGGCGTCTCCCATTTAAATCCATATTGACTTACTTGGTGCAGGTGCTAGACTTCTAGTACAATATAATCATAATCATTCCAGAATGGAAAGAGCATATAAACTAGTATAAGCCTTCATCGTAATATTCCAGGAATCGAGGAAAATGCAGGAATAGTCTATCTGTGCTTTATATACCCAAATAAAATATAAAATGACAAAAAAATTAAGAATAGAAAAACAAATCTGCAATTAGATAACTATTTATCTCAGAATATCAATGGACAAACCGAAGTTTTGTTTTTTTTTAAGGGGGTGTTATGGAATAAAACTAATCATCAACTATATCCCTAAATTTTATTCAGACTTGTTCAGATGGGTACTCAAGAGCATGCAACTCACACCATATGTCTGAGCTACAGTCAATCAAATTAAGAGAAGCCAATTTTTTTTTATAGAATTGCTAATCATAACACATGACCTCTAAAAACACATCCTTTACCTGCAAAGCATCATTGGGTGGTGGTAATTCAGGTGACGTAGTTGGTAGTTCAAGAGGGACTGGACATATGGGCGATCGAAGGAGAAGCTGAATAGTTATACCGATCAGGCACGCCAAAACAAAGCCTCCCAACGCTGTTCGAAGGGACGCCATTATTCAGTAACTGCGTGGCTCTGAATAGAAGAAGATGGGGCAGGAGTTTGTGGTTTTCTTTAAAAGATATAATAATAATAATAATAATAATAATTTATTCTGTTGATATACAGTCACATGAGGATGTGATAACGAGGACATTGAATCGTGATAAAATCAAAGTATACTTCTTGTGGAGATATTTTGAAAAGGCCTTAATGTTCCATCAACTTATGTATCCGTCCCTCTTTGTACGTATCCATCAACTTACGTATCTGTCCCATCAACAAAGTATCATAATTATACTTCGAAATTAGAAATGAAATCGTGGTAATTATCTCTACCTTTTTCAAAAAAAACTTTCGTATCCGTCCCTCTTTGTACATTTTGCCCTATTTGGATAGCAGCTACATGATGTGTTTTGAGATTGATAACTATTTAATTATATATAAAGTATAAGTCATTTTTTATTTGATTGTGTTTTTTTGTTAGAAAATATAATAATAAAGTGTTATTTATTTAATTGATCATGGATAAGTTACAGATAAAAGGTGAACAAGACGGGAATAATAAATTATAAAAAATAAAAAAATGGCGTGGGTTTACTAATTTATAAGAGGTGATGACAAGTAATTTAATAATACGTGAATTCCCTTATATTAATGAAATAAATCGAGTGAAATAATATAATTTTAATAAAGACTTAAAATATCAATATCAGTTTATTCTCACATATTCTAACATAACTATATCCATTTATTCCTTATAAACAAACAAGTTTTGGGCTTATTCACCCATATTTCAGGGCGCGGGCAGGCTGTGCGACGCGGCTAGTGTGGCGCGAGCAGTGGCACGACGGCGACGGCGACGAGACTGTACGGGGCAGCGGCAGACGGCACGGAGCACCGACGATCTCGCGAACGTAATGTCAACAAAAAATCAAAGAAAAAGAAAAAAAATTGGATTGAAGCTCTGATACCATGTTAGAATAAGAAATAAGGGAATGAACTAAGATCTCATTAGGGTTTACACCCAATACATATAGTATAAAAGGGAAAGAGAGAAAAAGACTAATCTACCATTAACTCTAACATATATACGCATTTAACGGTATACACTTCAAAAGAAAAAAAATAAAAATAAAGAAGAAAGTACATATTCAAATGAAATACATATCTTTTTACAATTTTCCTACTATTAGCCCCCGTTTGGACATGGAATAGCCCAAGGAATAAGTGAGAATAAAGCAAAATAATTGCTTTTTATTGTTTGGATGCAGGGAATATCCAGAAATAAACTATGTCGGAATAAATTAGTATAAAATGGTATATGGATTTCAATCAATTCCTAGAATTAAAATTATTCTAGATTATTTCACTTAAGGAATATATGTGGGTTCATATCAAATCAACTGTCATCACCTCTAATAAATCACATGTCAAATCAACTATTATTATTTTTTCACATTTTATAAATCCCTATCCATACTTTATTCACATGTTATCCGAACAATAAAAAATTTATTATTACATTTTTTAATGAAAATAATTCAAAACACAACCAAATACAAAATTATTTTATCTTTATTTATACTTATTTATACCTGAATAATTTTATATCTAAGAATAAATCATATTTTGTATCCAAACAGAGGCGGAGAGATTTCATATTCTGAGTTAGGGTCGCAAGAATGGCTTACCCTTCTTGTTTTATTGATGCCGAGAATACCATTTTAGATGCCGTGTGAATAAAAATATTAGATGAAAACATTTTAGTATGGGACATGGACTATAAGACACCATAGAAAATATAGTACAGCATTTTCTTCATTCATTGGTTGTGCTCATCAATTTGAGGGGACCATTAAGTGGTGGTGATGACTTCGAATTTTTTGTGCTCTTGTGAAAATGGGAGTGTGATTGAATGAGACTAGAAGGTGGTGGTCCTCCATTGATGGAAATAGCACATGGTTGACCCTTTTGAACACTCTATTGTTCACATTCATACAGGTGACTAAGTTGGCCTTTTTCATTTGTATTTTGCAGTGTCAGCATTTAGTATGTCATGGCTTACTTGGTATAAAATAAATGGCGTTTGATAAGTTCCAAACATTTAGGGTCCGTTTGACTCGGCGTTAGGCCGGCTTTCGCGTTTGAAAAAACTATCAAACTCTACCTCCCATCCACAGAATTTCAGCTTTTGCGTTTTAAGGGGAGTGGTGGCGATGAAAGACCATTTTTTTCGGTTTTTGAAATGCATTAAAACACCGCTTCTCCACCACCTACCCGATTTTTCAAAAGCGGAGGCCCACATCGCTAAGCCAAACGGGCCTTAGTCCTAAGACTAGTGAATCTTTGATGAAACTTCTTGATGGAGATAGGTAGATTGAGACTCTCCCTTTATTAAGCAAAATATAGCTTTCCTGTCACTTTCATGATCAGTCAGACGTTGAAGCATTCCATCTTCTGGAATTGCCCCCTATATTTATGGTTCTTAAAATAAACACTTAAAATAATGCATAAATAATCCTACTATCACTTTAAAATTATTGTAATTGTCTTAATAACCCTCTTCAATTATATTCCAAGTAGCTTTAACTACGAGTTAGGTGCAGTTTATTCCTTTAAAAGTATGATTATATTCTGATAAGATAAATACAAAAGATATAACAAGTTAATTCAGAATAGCAATAAACAGAAGCAATTTTTTTTTCTATATTCATGGATATCTCTCTTGTTTCACTTCCATACGTTGATGATTGATTTATTTATATGTAACTCGGACCCAGTCAATTAATATAAATATTTTGATGATACAATTACGTAAACTTGTTGAAATTTTACTTGACCCGTTCTGTCTCGTCATTAATGCATGTCCAAAGTTTTTATTATTTATTTATTTAGTCTCGCTACATGCAATATTATATCTAGATAGATCTAATGAGTTATATACATAATTTATTTTCATATAGGTAGTTGTTACTTCGAAAATATATTACCGAACTAGCAAAAATCTAAAATTTTACAAAACAAGAAATATTCCCCCTTTATTCCTCATTTCCTCCACCCAAACGGGGTAGAGTATTTCTAATGAGGGTCTTTAAGCATAATTTATATGCTCCATAACTTATTTATTTATATGCTCCAGTAATCTATTAGAACGCAAATAAATATTAATTGAATCACATTAATATTAAAGTAAAATATACAAATGTTTATTAACAATATCTTTTGTAAATACCAATAAAAAAATATCTTTTGTAAATTACCTATGTTAAGCATATTCAAATATTGGTCTCATTTTAAACAATGATCAGTGAACATTTTACACAGTGAACCCAACAAAAGAGCCAAATCAACCACCATTGTAGGATGAATGAAAATTCTGGAACCTATTCTCTTCATAACTTACACCATCAGATCTGATACAAACAGATATTTGGATTGATTGAACTACAGTGACCCTGTGCACAAGTTAAAGACAGTACAAAAACAAAAAGACTGAGCAAAAATAAAATTTCAATTTAAGGGACCTGCACAAGAGAATGAGCACAATCACTGCTGCTCATCTCCAGAAAACTCCCAAAACATGACTACACTTAACACCTGCAGTTAATTATACACCTCTTCTTTTTTTCTTTTCTTCTTTTTTTGTCTTTTTTTTTCCATTTCTTCTTTCCAACATATACAAGAGATGAAGTGTGTGAGACTTAGTCTCTCTTCTTTCCTATATCTTAGCAGCGATGAGTGTCAATATATCACAACCCGAAAGAGTCCTGGTTGAGGCTCGGTGTACTGGATGCCTTCTTTGATCAGGAACTGCTCGACTGCAACAGGAAGCCTGGCTGGGGTTCGGGAGCCCTTGGTGTGGTGGCCTGTCCCGACACATATTGAGACCTGAAAAAACTGACCGGAGGACCTTGCATTGTTTCTAAAGACGTTGAGTTCATCTTTCAACACATGTACGGCTTCATTGACGTGCAGCCCATGCAAGTCTATCATCCGCTCCTGATGACCACCCAGCGTAACTTGATTCCTGCAATAGAAATTTAACATTAATAAAACCCACATAGTAAGTGCCTGTCACAATAGCACCCTGAAATTCTACAAGAATATGTATCGCATGGACATGGAGTACCAGTTTTTGTACATTACCTCAGGTGAAGCTGCATGTGTGTGTATAATTTATACATTTTCAGTGAAATCCTGCAGGATTCACCTTGAAATTTTGAAGGTTGCGGTTAACAGAGACATTCGCTTGGTGTCATCTCAAAGTGCACATTTTTCACAAGTTTGTTTATAATGCATGCATTGGCATTAACAGTAAAAGTGAAAATTTACAGTAAAATCTTTTGCCCCACATTTAGGATCCATTTGAAAACACAGATTGAAAAGTAACTTCGAATATAAAGCTGTTTTTTCACGTATTTTTTTACCATGTACCATCATGGGCTGTTTTTTGTTCAATCCAGAATCACGTTTATTGCTGTTAACAGAAACTCATTTTGCATATTTGAAATCAGGGTGTTGTTCAACTACAAATCAATAATTAAAAAGCACAAAGGGCTACATTACCTTTTTGCCATCTTCACCAAATAAAAACTCATCCTCACCAAATAAAAACCCATCGAGGGTTTCACCACACCTCACATTCTTTCTCATCACACCGTGAGCATCTCTCCGACAGTCTGTCCTCAAACATTTTCACCCCCGGCCGTGACTCTTGACCATCAACCCTCACGCCGGTGTGCCAATCGTGGTCTTAACCGGCCGCTCAATCAATCTTTACATCCTCTCTTCCAAATGCAAACTGTTTTCATGTGGAGTTTTTTAAATGTGTCTTGTTAACGAGATCCTCACCATTTCCATGAATCTGATCTTCCATCATTTGAGGTTTCAAGGGGAGACAAAAAAAAATGAACGGGCAGAAGAAAGTATTCGAGGGTTTCATGTGGATATAGGGTTGTGATTTATGAAAGATGTATGGGTAATATGGTCTTTTTCATACCTTCTTTCACTTTATAACACAAATTTCAATGCACATTTTTTACAGAATCGGCTTTTCATTTAAGCATTGGTGTTTGGCATCCCGTTTGAGGTTTTTAGTTTTTTTAAAAGCTAAAAGCAATTCCAAACGGGTTGTCAAACGGGCCCTTAGAAATTGGATCCCGATTTCATGTATCGCTAATAAAATAGAGGTCATTAGCAGTGGAATTCACAAACCTTTGTCTGAAAATGGCTTCTTTTGCTTTTTCATGAGCTGCTTCCATCTGCATACCGTAAAATTTTCCCTTATTACTCAATTCTTTAGCCAAAGCCTTGTTGCCAATCCGAAATGCTTGAGTTGCCTGTCACGAATTGCACACCATTTGTACTAAATAATTCAGATTCCATTCATGAAAAATGAATTTTTGAAGATCCTATGGTGATGAAGGAATATTTTAAAAACAAGTAAAGAAGTGGTGCTTAGAGGTCAAGCATTCGGAGAGCACTTGCTGAACACACACACCATGATGAGCAATACATAAGAAAGAAAAGAAATGAATGCTGGAACATGTATAGTCACATGCTGCGTTGTGTGATTGTTTCAGCAGTGATAGATTCTAAAATTTTGTTTCTTTTTAAACTTTTCATCGTTTGCATTTATGGTCGGTTAAGTGCAGATACAAAGTCTTAGCCGAGCCAACAGCAATAGGCAGAGCAATCATAGAGAAAGCTAATACAATATCTTTATTTAGATAACCAACGAGTAATAACACTACAAACTATCTTTCTTGATAGTTGAAAACCTGGTGTTTCATCATACTCATCTCTCCACCATATGAACAAATAGTGTATTAAATTCATACATAAATCAGTGAAAAAATGGAATAGCTTCAAATAAAGTTCACATGTCAAAACAGTACCAAAATTAAATGGACGAACATTTGAAATAATACATCTATTCAAACTTCAGTGGAGCAGAGCAGGAGATATTTAAAATTTGAATGCAAAAAAGGAAAGAGAATAAAGGATGAAAGGGTGCCTCTTGATTTAATTTCTAAGCTCTACTTTCAAACCAAATATACTAGTTGGATAGCCAAATCCCAACTCAAACTGGTAACAAATATTGCATCTGACACAGGATTTTCCCAGTGAAAGCCAGGACTTGTAATAAACAAATTTTCACCGATGTTAGCTGTATGACTACTTATAGATCCACTTAATAAAGCACACTCCAGACATACCACATCAACAATGGAACCTTTGATAATCTGTAGGGGGAAAATACTGAGCATGATCTACCTGAGAGTGAAGATGCCTCCAAAATTTCATAAGCTTTTCGACTTGCAAAATAATTGAAGAATTAAAGGTCATTTCATGATGTTTATATTATAATACATAATAGTAATAGTAAAACCTATAGTATTGATTCCCTACCAAGCCAGAAAAGTATCTCAACCACTAAAAGGATGAAATAGCTTTTATTTTTTTATATAAAAGCTATTAATATGCTTTATTAATATGATGCATAGAATTTCCTGATGGAGAAAACTGACACGAAACAATCTCTCATCATTACCTGCTCAAAGCATGTATTTCTCAGGCGTGCAAGGTCACGGGCTTCTTCCCTGGACTCTGAATACAGATTTGCTGCCATGCACACAGAACAAATGAAGGAGGTGAAAAATTTCTCTCTTAAGAAGAAAATTTCCAAACACACAGATATAGCTATAGGATTATTACCCACAGAGTCTCCAGTATCAAGCCAAATTGGAGCAGCCCGAGTTGAATTATAACTTTGTGACTTATCTCCATGAAATGATCTCCCTTGCGCACCATATGAGCTGGCTAAAAGTTGCTGACTTCTGCTCGATCCTATGTTGCCATCCGTAGAACCATTTCTTTCGTATTTCCAATGCGGATCTTGAGAAGCAATTTTCCGTACAGCTGATGCAAAGTCTGGAGGATTTCTTAGCATACCAGAAGGGCCAGACTTATAATATAGCAAGTTCTCCTTGTCAATTGCTCGATTATTGGCAACTTGTTGGAGATCATCTTCAGCATACATTGATAGCCCATTCTGAGCATCTGGAACTGGAAGTGCAGGAAAGTCCAGAGCAGTAAGGCTAGTAGCAGAGGTATTTGTGTCCAGATTCGGATTAAAACCATCATCAACTTGAAGCTGCACTTGCAAGAGCATAATGTTACTACGTTCTACAAAATATCCCAAATCAGCAAATCATTCACAGAGGAATAACGAATCAATACTGTTTTTAGAGAAGTATAATAAATATCCCCTTCTAAGCCGTTAGAACCTATACTAACTCAACTCAAATATGCAGAATGGTAAACCTTCCCATAAAGCTGCAAAGTTGAACAAGAACAACTTTTGTCTTTCAACAAATGAAATTGCATTCCCAACATACGATAAATATGGATTTAGCATGTCAAAATAACCATACGCAGAAAGAAAAATGTTTGTTGAAATAAATTTTTTTAGAGCCAGATCACACAAGGAATTTTTTCTTCATTGATTTGAACTTTTGGGTCAGAAGAGAAACACGATTGAAGCCAACATTCAAAAGCATGGGAACCAAATAGAAACATATGAGGGGCAAAATAAATTAACATGAACAATTCACACACTCCACTTGGCCGCTGTGTCAAAATAAGATCCTTTCCAAGCACAATAGAGCAGTTTGGGCAATACACACTCCATTGGTTGTGAGTTGTGCCAAATGCATGCTGGATGAAATAAACATTTGTTTATGAGGTGCACTTTTAGCAAAGGGTCTGGGAGATGATTCAAACGGATCAGGGGAAGCATATAAGGTTGAATTCCATCTAGCATAGTGCCTTATTGATATTTAAAGATCTGCAGTCTAACACTGTAAATGTAGCTAGCATAAAAGGAAAGAACTGGAGTCTACTTTCTGGAAATCATTTATTTGGAACCAGCCAGTTTGTGGTCCGATGGTTCATGGACAAGCTTAATGTATCTGCCCTAGCAGATCTCAAACCACCATAGACCATCCAAAAGGCTGAGACTGGTGCTCAATCTCTCTTCAGTTATCAAGTATAACCGTTCCAATATCCAATCTAAAATATAGAAACAATTACATAATTATGAACCTGGGCAACAACATCATAGACAAATAAGGATACCTCAAGCTGAGTGAGCATCTCAATGGTGGAGCTCAGATTGCACTGATTTGCGTAGTATACATCTGCAAGGCTTTCCGCAGAAAAACCGGGAAACTGTGATGTCAAATACTCCACGTGTTTGGCATCGATGTCCTCCAAAACTGCAGGGTCAAGTGGCAAATCACTGATAGAATTTCCATTGAAATATCCACGTCCATTAGAACGATGCTGGTCACCGTTAACCCTCCTGTCCCAGGGATTACTTAAGAAATTTAGTGATGAAGCTGAAGAATGATCATGAGAATGCATAGAACCAGAGTATCCCAGCTTCTCAATCAAGGTTATTTCACTGTTGTTGCGAGGAGAAATTCCCATTGTCCTGTTTAATAGCTCCCCACCTGATGGGGTAAAGCTAAAGGCTCCATCCCCATCAAGGATGGATAAACCTGCAATAGAAAGTCCCAGTCTCGCAGTCTCATCCTCACTGCTGAACTTGAAGTCAGGAGTAATATCATCGGGAAGCTGGCGACGCCAGTACTGGTGCACTTCATCGTCAGAGTTATTTGAAGCATTGGATTCTGACCTATCTAAGATTGCTTTAGCAGAAGTTCCTGGAAAATCAATCCGTGCTACATCTCCATTTTTTGTGTGCTCCAGTGTGGAGTACCTAAACTGTGAAGGAACAAATTCTGCTGCATTGGGATTTAACATAGTAACTTTATTGTTTACCTTCACTTCCTGGGTGTTGGGCAAACCTTTGCTGGACAAGCTCATCTTTATTCTAAATATAAACAAACAGGACAATCTACATGTAAAATCCTTCGAGATATTATCCCAACCCTGCAAATTGAAGGCATATCTCAAGATCAATACATATAGTTAAGAGGAGCTTGGACTCCACTGCAATGATAATTGGCATGCATGTTAGGGGAAAGAAAGAATCAACTTCATAGAACAATGAAAAGATAAGAAAGGCCAACGAGTTTAGAAACAGAGTAGCAATCCAAACTGCCAAGTTCTTATTAGTAGCATCTGTTACTCAAAATTCCAAAATATGAAATAAACATTATTAGCACAGACTGTAGTGTTCTTTATAGGACACATATGAGGGAAGCATGAGAATCTTATTTTCAGTACTGAAAAAACTCATAGCAATGTTAATAAGCACACGGCAGGAACATCATATTTCCAAACTAAAGAATCCATGTTACAACAAAAAGAAAAATCATGTGAATGTGTTCTTGCAGATGATGATATTGTGTTGAGATCACGAATACCATTATATGATGTAAAATATTGACGAATCCTATATGGATGTGTCACAACTAGATAACTGCTCGCATGGTCCATCATCTAGTTGATCTCATTCTATATTAAAGGACTACATAAAAAAATATTCCTGTGTGTCCCTCTAATCAAATCCATCCATTCTGGCATTAAATTATCACTCAGAATCTCATTATCCACATTCTTGAAATCACAGAGACCAACGATGCCATCCTTGTGACATCTTACTTCGATACCCCTTGTTTTAAATATTCTCCACAGTGTGAACACTATGGAACCCCAAAACTGCAATTCCAAGAATCCCATTCATATCATTGTGTATCTCAACATATGCCTTTCACTTCATAATCAAGCACACAACTTATCCAATTAGCCTACATGTAATATGTTAGTCTAAACTCTACTTGCAGACTTGCAGTTGAGTGCATAGTTGCTCCCGTCAGATCTTTTAATTTATCAGTTCTCTTTTTTCCAGTATACTCATCCGAGAAAATCATAAAAATTGCCACAAGGCATCCTTTGGTTTAATTTTGTGTCCATTTTTTTTTACTAACTTTTGACTTTAACTGTTGTTTCCAAATCTTTTCATGATTAAACCTTTCACGCCCCAGATCTCATTTTCTATATTATTTACATAAAATATCCAAATGGGTTCCTGATGTCCTAAAATTCCAAACAGATTCAAAATATCCAGTCTGACATCTCCATCTCAGGCCAATTCCGTCTTCTGTGTGAAAACATCACAGCAATTCATTGTGCGTCTTCACTTCAACGCAAAATCAACTGCAAACCTTTCTTTTATTTGGTAATCTCGCGTGATTCAGGATCCAAATTGAAGATTTTCATACTTCCCCAAGGTATACCATCAAATCACAACCTTTTCACATTTCCCCGCAATTTTTCCACCAGATCTCACATCCAAATCATATCTAAGAAACTTTAACAGAGACAAACGTATCAAAGACCCCGCAACATCCATTAGAGCCCCCAAGGACACCAAAGTTCCCTCATCACAACAATCCGCATCCATAAACCTCAAATACAGACCCTGCAACATCGATCTGACAAAGAAACAACTCGATCTTGAATCCATCTATGGACGGAAAATCACGGAACGGAAAAGTCTCCATTCAAAATCATCAAATCGAGATGCAAGTCAAGATCCACGGAGAGAGATGGGAGAGGGATCGTTGTGTACCTTTCCGAAGCTCAACCGGGGGAGAAGCGGAGAAGGATCCGTCCATCAATGGCCGGGGGATGAAGAAGGAACCCTAGAAGAGCTCGAGCTGAAGCTCCTCTCCATTCATATGTCGTCTCTGTTACCTTCTTTGAAACCTCTTCACCACCACAGAAGAGACGCGATAGCGATTAGAGAGTCTCCCTCTCTCTCTCTCACACACACATGTTGACCTCCCTTTTTAGTTTTTAATCCCGTCGAGTACGTGACGGAACCCTGAATTGACGGATATGCCCTCAATCACCTGATGTGGTTTTGTCCTGACTTTCAGGTCCATCCACGTCACTCTGATGATCGTTTTGGTCGACTAGGAACCGTTTGATCCGTGTCTTCTGATGGGCCCACAAGAGGGGGGGTTTCGTGAGAGTTCTGCTACACGGCTACACCTGTATTTTTTTTTTATCAAGCCTATAATAAAGGCCTATAACTTTATGTGGTGTGTATATTTATACGAATATAGTATTAATTTGGTTATGGAAAATGTTGCAATTTTTATACAATTCGTATATATTTTAAAATATATGTTTAACTAACAAATTAAATTCTTTTAAAAAAAAGAAAAAGTTTTTATAAACATTCCATATTTTGACATTATACTCCTTTTTAAGGTAATCACAACCATACTTCTGAAAAATTCATTTATATTGCATCTATGCTTACTTGAAAAATATAAACTTATTTGTTATATATAATTTTACTTAATATTCTTTATCAAATATATGATAATGGTTACCAGAAAATTTTAATCCATTATTGTGCTCTAATAATCAAAGTTGATTTTTTTTTTTTTTTTTTTTGTACAGAGGTCAGGTCCCGAATGACGACTCAAAGACAACATGGCCCATGGCCCGGTAGACCCAAGCCTCAACGGTTTGTATTTCTCTAGAGGACTCCCAAGATTCGATCCCATAGCCTTTGAAAGGGGTGTGGGGTGTCCAACCACTGCATTAAAGCAGTACGGGACAATAATAACAAGAACAACCGTTTGGTTGTTGTGCTAGATCTGGTGTTCCTTTTGCACTGCTTTTAGCGGATGCCGGATAAATCCTGGATAACCCCGGATAAAATTTGAGCCCCGTTTGAAAAGCCCAGATAACCTCAGATAAAGTGTGCTATAATAAACTGGTATAAAATGGTATATGAATTTCAATCAATCCCTATAATAAAAGTTATCCTAGGTTATTTCACCCAAAGAATAAGTGGACCCACTGTCAAATCAACTGTCACCATCTCTTATAAATCACCTGCCAAATCAACTATCATTATTTTTTTTACCTTTTATAAATTCTTATCCATACTTTATTCACATTTTACCCAACAACAAAACATTTATTCTTACGATTCCCAACGAGAATAATTCAAAACACAACCAAACATAAAATCATTTTATCCTTATTTATACTCATTTATACTCGGATAAATAAATACTCATGAATAAATCTTATTCTGTGTCCAAACGGGGGTTTAGAGTTCATTCCAAATTATTATTATTAAGTATTAACTACTACTGTTCACTTCAACAATCCTTGGAGATTTATAACACCATTAGGTGGATTTTGGTTGGAAGATTTTCATTTCAGTGTGTATTAATAACCGACTTGAGTTTAGTACATGTTTGGATAAATGACACGTGTCATAAAAAAAAAATAAAAACATTTTATCCATTAAAAAATTATGGATGAAATTCCATATAAATGATATTATGAACATATATGTGTCATCCTCCAAATATGTAATGATGGGGAAAAAAATTTAATTTTTTTGAATTTATTAATTTTTAAAAATTTATTAATGTTTTTGGTTTTTGTTTTGTGTGAAAACTCATTTGTTACTTTAAAATTAACAATTTCGATATCTTAAAATTATCCTTGTGACATTTTTAATAACATTCATTGTATTTAATAATAATTTTCATTGTGACTTTTCAAAAAAATTGAAAGAATAGAAAAGACATATTTTATAATATTTATATTTAAATATCATAAAACAGAATATTTTTCTTATCTAACAATTAAAAATATATATTTTTATGATGTTTCATATATTTTTAAGAGGGGTAATTTTGGATTTTTAAAAAAAGTCAAAGTTTTAAGAGCATCTCCAATGTACATGTTAACTCACTAGTTAGTGTCATATATTTACAAAACATGTAAAAATAGTGCTCCAATGGAAGTGTTAAGAGAATGTTAAATGTGGGCCCCACCTGTCATATGTTATCTTCCATGTTAATTTTAGCTAGTGCTTTAGCCAGCCAAATGTGGGTCCCACCATTTAAAATATTCAAAAAAATATTATTTTGGGTGAGTGGAGAGATTTGAGTGGTGGAGAGATGGGCCCACTATTATCTTGGCTAGCTATTTAGCCAGTCCATTGGAGCAACAACAACCAACTAAATAAGTGAGTAGTAAATGAGGGTCTAGTGGAGGGTTAAAATGCTGACATGGCACTTTAACATCTTGTTTAGTTAGCATATCCATTGAAGATGCTCTAAGTTCTGTTTATGTAATCAGTGTGAAAAGTAGAGGTATTTATGGTTGGTTTGTAAAACCAATGTAACAAAACCCATATTTGTTTAATGTCCATAATTTGGAGTCTAAACTTTCAAAAAGCTCTAATGTCACTAATCACTGTAATTAAACAAACAAAAAAGCTTGGCTTGACCCTTAATCTGCTCAAACAAACAGAAAATCCGGGGGTTTTTCTGCATATTTATTATTCTTTACACATGATCCTTGTAAACTGGGACATCCAGATCTTCTGAAATTTTACAGGAAACTATAGATCTGGCATTATCTCACCCTCACCCATCAATAGATTTATTGGTAACTTTTAGCCTCTTGGCCCAGCCCAACCCATTTGATGGATCCATACGATCTGTATGATGTCAAGAGTCTAGTAGAGAATCTCTGATAACAATTGTAACGTCTCAAATTTTCACGAGTGATTTATATTGTTTGTTTAGATCACATAGGCACCGCTTTAAAATGCATTGTCGGTTGGGTCAAGGGGCCAAGAGCCCAATTGACCCAAAGGGGTGAGGGTGAGGTGAGGCCAGCCTCATGGTGTTGTATGATTGGATAGATTTTTTTCATTTGCAGGAAGTCATTTTTACAATCGTACAACCAAACAACTTTATTGTGGCTACTTTTTATAAATAGATTTCAGGTAAATAGTGCTCAAAAGCTACAATTTTCAAAAGATGTGGGAAATGAGTTTGCTATAGAATTGGTTTTGAAACCTATATTTCTGCAAAATCAGTTTTGTATGCACCCTTAGTCCAACATTATATTGTCTAACGATGGGGAATGTTGAACTGATCTTACATGTGTGACGTGTTTTAAAGTCGTGCCATTAACTGATCCAAAAGTTCAAAATTCTTATTTTAGGGATATCATTGTTGAGGGATTAGGAATCGTTTCTATTCTACTTAATTTTTGTGTATCCAAATGAGAAAAGTTATTGATTTATCTGAGTTCTTATCCCTATCCAGGGTTCATCCTTGAGGATGTAAAGCAAAAGCAAAGTCAAGTTTAATCAAGGATGTACCATATATGAATATATGGTATGTACATTTTGTGCATGAAAAACTGAAAGAGAAACTAACAAGGATCAGTTTGACAAGATGATAAGAGGAACAAATTGTTCTCCAACTAAATATCCCTCATTTATCCCAGTATTCTCAAGTACTTATCCCTGTCCCCCTAAACTAGGCCTAAAAATTTGCTCAGACAAATGGAGATCTAATTTAGACTTTTGTGTATTCTAGTACCTGTTGGTTAAAAGAGTATTTAAAAACTGCATGGAATTTGTTAGATCAGTTGTAAGATCTCCCTTATATCATCTTTTTTAATGTTCAAAGTTGGATTCAGATTCTGCTTGTTCCATATTTATAGTGGCATCAAAAAACAATCCAATGTGCTATTGGACGGACCGTTTTGTTTGTTATTTGTTTGAATAAAGTGGCTTTAATCTCGTTTAATTCGTGTTAATTTTTTAGATGGATTTATTCATCAAAATCAATTTCTAGTGTGTAGTTCACGCATAAAAAAGAAATTATGTTTAAATGTTTAAAATGCTCTTACTATCTTGTAAAATTTATTTATTTATCCATATCCCCATATCACAATTATAAAAAAGGAATAAATTTTTTAAATATTTAACGTATACAAATAAGTAAAACGATCGATTATATAATTAAACACATAATAATAGTTATATTTTTAAATTAGTTGAATTTTATGAACTCTCCTAAAAACTTCAAACAACGGAATATTAATAATCCAAAATAAAACATTTTTTTTAAAGTTAGAAGACAAGAAATAAAATATTTTAGAAGGGACGTAGACAATAAATTACTAAATTTGTAAAAAAACAAAGACGATGCGTTTTATTTTAGAAGTGATATAGATAGTAATTTAATTAATTTGTAAATGACAGAAAAATAATCTAATTTAAGAATCATGTGGATTTTAAGATTACCAAAAAAAATTGGGAATTTCATTCCACATATTTTCTTACATGCTTTAATTCTAAATCTAGTGTGGTTCACAATTACCATCAAAATTACCACTAATCAAACACTGTAATTTACACACTTTCCTAATAATCTCACATGAAATCAAAATTCACTTAGAATGACACGAATCAAACGAGACCTAATATGATTGTCATCCGAACATGTCTAGATGGACAACAAGTATCAATTAAAAGATATTAATAAAAATCCTGTCATGATTTTTTTAATAATGAAATATTCTCAATTCTGATTCATCACGGGCTTAAAAATAGAAAAAGAAGAAAAGATTTGTTAGTGTGAAACCTCACTGTACGAGGCTATGACTCTATGTTATGGTAAAATATAGAAGAGGATGAAAAAAACAGCACCACCAAAAAAGTGGGAAATGCAGACAGAAGCCATATATGCAATTCGACCCAGGATGAGAGAGACTCAAAAAAGGAGACGAGCAATTCACATGTCAAACAGAGGCACAAAGCATATATGTACATTGACTGATGTACGTTACATAACACACAGCAAATCCACACAGACCACACGGGTATAATTTGATGATCTTAAAAGACACACCAAACCTTTAATTTTTTATTTTATGAAGCCTTATTAGAGACGAGTTCAAATCCGGTGAGGACTGGCTTCGATTAGTCATATCAATATCGAATTCTATAACTCATTAATCGAACTATAGCATATGAATCGAACTGCACAATCAATTGTTAAGTATATATTCACTCTTTTATTTGATATTGATGGTAATTAAGAATCTATGTTTTATCCAATAATTAACTGAATCCAATAAGATAGTATAGTAAATATCTAACAATTGATTATACAGTTCGAATCATAGGTGTGTAATTCGATTAATGAACTGTACAGTTATCAAAGCCAGTCTTGACTCCGTTAGAGACAAATCAGCCACTACAGGTCTTTCTTTATACAATTAAGAGAATGAATTATTGGGATCAATCTGAACTATAACACATCAAATTTCTTTTAATTTTAGGGAGAGTCATTTCTTCGACACGGTGTGGTGGTGATACGCGCAACGACCACGGAGGATGGAGGGGAGGTAGTAAGCTCATCAATTATTCAAAAAAAATTTGTATCCACTCCGAATCCCAATTCAAAAATAAAAAATTTTCAATATTCGAATATTCAGAGTGCGGATATGAATAACAATGTATTCAATACATATGTTATAAAAATATATATTTGTACAATGTTCAAATTTGTTATCATGTATGATTAGTCACAATCATCATATTATATATATGAGTGCGATGAGGTGCGGCGGCTGCACGGTGCGGCAGCCGTCCGATCGCGGGTCCATCGCATCCAACGGTTGATGTGAATCGCACCCGACCGTCCGATGCGATGGACCCGTGATCGACGGCCCGTGATCGCTGTCGCACCGTGCGGCCGCCGCACCTAATCATCCCTCATATATATATATATATATATATATATATATATATATATATATATATATATATATATATATATATATACGCCGATGATAATATGCGGGTCGTGCGGTCGTGCGGATTCGACGTGCGTCGTCCAATCGCGGGTCGATCGCATCCAACGGTCGAGATGAATCGCCCCCGACCGTCTGATGCGATGGACCCGTGATCGACGGCCCGTGGTCGACGCCGCACGACCGCACGACCCGCACGATATCATTTCCCTATATATATATATATATATATATATATATATATATATATATATATATATATATATATATTAAGATCTCAATTTTAATTCTTACTCATGTTAGTTTTCATATTTAAACATACTAATTTTTTAAAATTATTTATATCCAATTCGTATCCAACCCGAATATGAAAATTAACATATCTGAATTATTAATATAGGATACATGTATTAAAAGTAAGTCTGTCAATTATCTAAAAAAATATCCGTATCGGATGCGAATCCATTCAAAAATTCAGAAAATATTCGATATCCGAAAAATCCGTATCCCTATCCGAAAAAAGTATCCGTAAATTTTCGGATCAAATACAGATATGCCTGTATCCGATCCGAAAAATATCCGTATCCGAAAATATTATTATATTATTTATTAATTGTATATTTATATTATTAGGATTAGTATGAGTTTTTGTCTTTATTTTTTTTTCTAAAGCATGTAATGTTTTATGTATATACTTATAATTTTATATTTTATATGAGGTAATTATTAAAAAATTTTACATGTTTTAATCACTATATTCATTTTGAATTTTTGAATATTTTATATAATTATTCATATTCGAATCCAAATTTTTGGATTAGATACAGATACACTTACTTTTAATATTTGTTGAATATCAGATAATATTTTTTTTTCTGATATTCAATTCGAATACGAATACGGACTTGGATTTGGATTTATCCGATCAGTATTCATTGGATTCAAGAGTACAATCATAAGGGGATGATGTGGCAGATGCTGACATGGATTCCAAAAAAAAAAAACAACCATCCCCTACAAAACCGCCAATGATTGGAGAGCTACCCCAACCATTTTACGTTACAAAAAAAAAAAAAAAAAAAAATCCAAAACGATTGACATCCTCCCAATCTCAGTTTCAAAATCAAAATCAAACGAACTTTAGCGATTCCAATCGCCTTTTCATAAAAAAAAATGCCTCTCACAATAGACCCCCCTCTGTTTCAATTTGATTTTTGTTGAATCGCGATGTCGGGGGCGGTGGAGTACACGTGCGTGCGATGCGAGTGCTGCGGACTCGCGGAGGAGTGCACGCAGGGCTACATCGATCGGGTCCGGGAGAGGTACCTCGGCCGTTGGATCTGCGGTCTCTGTATGGAAGCCGTCAAGGAAGAGATCCTCCGCTCCTCGCTCTCGGTAGAGGAGGCCATGGACCGCCACGCCGCCTTCCGCCGCAAGTTCAGATCGACGACGGCGGCGCTTCCGACGCTGGGGGAGTTTCTCTCCGCCGTCAGACAGCTCGTGATGCGGTCGAAGGGGGTGGAGTCGCCGCGCCAGATCGGAGGGGCTGGGCGGGTGGCGCCCGAGAGGGATCCGGATCCGAGTGAAGGTATGGGAGGGGGAGAAAAATAGAGGGGGATCCAATAATTGTATAAACTGTGTATTTTTTTAGTTTGAATCAGTTTTTTTTTTTTTTTTTTTTTTTTTGAGTTTCTTGTTCTTGTGGAGGACCGCATCAATTGTTCATAAGAAAGTCTTTTATTTGGAAGCAATCGAGAAATTTGTGTTGTTTTTGGTTGATTTGATCAGAAAAGAAAAAATGGGGTTTAAGAGGGTTTTGTTCGGGGTTGATTTGTTTCATGGACGATGATAGGAAGTCGTTTGAAAACAAGATTTTAAATAAATTGATTTAAAGAGACTTGATTTATAAAAAATATATTTTTTTAAAAAAAAATAATTATTTTTAAACAAAGTTGTAAATAAGTTTTTAATTAAGTATACTTCATGAAATGTGTTTGATAATATGTTTGAGTTTTCTATTTAATTAAAAAGTAGAATCACTTCCCAACCCTGTTACCAAATATCCATTTAGTTACACAGTCAGTCTAAAACACAAACAACACTTATTTTTATTTTAAATCATATACTTCGTATGTATTTTTATATAAAAAAATGAACTATATATTCTAATCAATTGCAAGATATTATTTATAAAAATGTGAATTTTTTTTAATAATATAAATATATCGATACAACGATTGAAAATGACTAACAAGATATATAATATTGTATTTATGATTACAAAAATGATTGAGTGTAACATAACTTCATGTGAGTGTGGCAGTGTGGACAATAAAGAATGAGAGTGGTAATTATGAGGAGGGGAGAGGGAAATGAGAGAGAATATGAAGTGGTAGAGGAATGAGAGGTTATGTTCATGCTGCCAATGGGAATGAAACTCCCTAACAGATTTGCCAATCAACGGATCGGATACGTTAATATTCATATCTCTTCAGATACAGATCAGATACATATATTTTTGATATCCAACATATTTAAATGTTAACTTTAATTTAGATAATCAGATGACAAAAATGAAAATGAAAATTAAGATTTTAAGATTATTTTCTTTTTAGATGCCATACATTAAAATTTTAATAATAATATAATATATCTCGATTATGATTATATAATATAAACATATACATATATGTCTATAGTATATGTCAGGTTCAGATATATTTTAGATCGGATATACTGATATTCACATCTAGGTATTTGCATTATGGACATATTCAAATATGATATTTTTAAAGTACGGATTAGGTAGATCAAATTGAGATTTTTTTAAATTGAGATTTTTTTTTTTTTTTGAATGATTGACTGGCTCGCTGATGGATCTGATTTTGTTTGGTTTGGGGAGTTGTTTAAAGAAGAACGGTGGGGTGAGTTTGCGTTTGAGGTGAGATTGCGCTTGCATTATTGGATGGGGGGGGGGGGGGGGGGGGGGGGGAGGGAGAGTCTTGTCACTGTCTGGATTGGAGTGTACGTGGCAGACCGACACAGTGATTCATTGGAGGGGGTGTTCGTGGTCTTGGACCCGGCTGGATCCACATGTGTTGTACAAATTTGCACTGAGAAAAAGTGAAACCTAAACACAGATTTTTCACGTCAAGTCCAAACCAAAAAAAATTTAATAACTCCAATGTGGAGTTTGAACCCTGCTCCGGTTTGGATAGAGAAGTTAATTACCATTAGATTTAACTATTTAAGACTGTTCTAATATAAATCAAAATAAAATAATTTTTTATTTAGTTGCGTTTGTAATTATTTTTGTTAAGAAACGTAATAATAAAGTTTTTGTTGTTTGAAAAAAATGTAAATAAAATGTGGATAAAGATTTATAAAATATGAAAAATAATAGTTGATTTATAAAAGTTGATGACAATTGATTTGACAATGAACTCACACATTCAAATGGGTTAAACAACCTGTAATAACTTAAATTCAAGGACTGATTGAAATCTATATACCACTTTATATGAGTTATTTCTCGTTTATTCTATCCTTTCAAACATCCATTTTGAGGCTATTCCACCTTATCCCTATTTATTCCCCACATTCCCCAACTAAACGGGAGCCTAAAACTGGTTTGCCAAGGGTAAATGGTAGGATCAAGAATCATTGTGGAGATAAGTAAGAAAAGATGACAACTTATCCAATTTGGTATATAAAAAAAAAAAAAAAAAAACTCGGACAATTGTCCTAATTTCAAAATAAAAATAAAGATTTTTAAGTTGGAATAACATTTTCCCTCACTTTGTGTCCTAATTTTTCTATATGTAAATAAAGATAAAATTGATGAACTTTTTATTCTTTGAAATTAAGACAATTTATCCTCGAAACCTTAACTCCTTATCAAACGGAGAGTCTCCATTCGCTAGTGGCCCCTGTTTACGTTTTTTCTCCGTGTGTGGATCGTTGGCTTTTTGGGGAGATACTGGGGGTTCTTTGTAGATGTGAAGGAAACTTTTCTTAAAGGATTATTTGTGGTTTGTCGTGTTAGGTTTGATCCGGAGAGGGATTTTCATTGTTTAGCTGGGGAGGGGAAGAATCATAGTGATAACATTTAAAAACGCGTTTGAACGTGTTTTTGTTTTTTTTTTAAAAAACAAACGTATTTTTAAACACCTCCACAAAATAAAACTTAATTAAAAAGTTAGTTTTAAATTTTAATACAAAAGGTATGTTTTTAAAAAAACATGAAGAATGAGTTTTCAAATAATCAAATTTATTTAAACTATTTTACTCAAAATCATACTTTTCATACGTGCTTCCAAACAAATAAGAGCACTTTTACATGCAGCTACAAAGAGCCGATAACTATCTAATGAAAACATATACATCATAGGAGAGGTAATACACCACTAAAAAAATTTACATTTTTTTAATTTTCATAAATGAGTTCAATCAATTTGTTATGAAAGTATATATAGATTAAAAAAAAAAGCGTGAACCAGACTGTGAACGGGGCCGCACCTAACATTTTCCAACAAAGAATAGTGTTTTTTTTTTTTTTTGAAGAAAAGGTAGATATTTGCTACCCGATTTCATTTCTGAACTCGAATTACAAATTCTGAATGGGGGAAGAAAAGAATAAAAAGGCAAGAAATAAAACACATAAGGAGGTGAATGGACTCGCGTCTCTGGTTAGAAGAGACATCTAACCGACCAAGCAAGACCATCACCCATCCTGTCACCCTGTGATGCGCATAACCCCTTCTCGAAACTGTACATCCCCCGCTCTCACAATATGTCGACCCCAATCCGACATACACCCTCGAATAGTAACCCAATCAAATTCACTGTATTTGTGCTAACTGCTTTTTAAACTTCAGCTTGTGGTTTTCTATTTCGATATTTTAAGCTCTTATGGAAAAAGCACTTGGAAATAGCTTTTCGTGTATTAAAAGGTTGAAACAGCTTTCCTAAAAATTACATTTGAAAATTAGTTCTAAACAGGTATAAAAGAAATATAATAGAACATATTCACAACCTTCACACAAACGAAAGGCCTCGTGGTCATGCATTGGGCATCTCTCAACATAGTTGTTACCAAACATTGAAATGGTAAACCCCCCCCCCCCCCCCATCAACCAATTTATACTGTAGAACTTGATTTAATTATTTCTCAGTTGAAACAGTTTATCTAATCAAACTCACATATTATAATATCACATAATATATGTCCCACTAGAATATTCGCATCTGTATGACATAACAATATAAAATGTCAAAATCATTTAGCAGTAGACAATGAGCTCCACCTCAAATCTGATTATCTGGCTGTACCTAAAGGTATTATTAACTAAAAAAGTTGTAAAATTGCAGACTAAGGTTCCTAACCATCCACCCTGTAATTAATTATTCTGCATATCAGATGCATGCACATACTGCTTCTTGACTCAGTATTTTCCAGAGAAGCTTCCACTCCTGGGAAGATTTCTTTTTTTAACCCGCTTATTCAACTCTAATGCCTTGATACAAGTATAATATATAATACATTAATACTTAATGAAATCATATCGTATAATCACCCATTAGACTCAGCAATGGTTTACAATTCCAGGCAACTTAAAATATAGAAGCATGTGGGGGAATCATTACATCTATAGAATCCATGAGCACGATATAATATATCCCATCCCATACTCCTTTATTTGTCCTCTTCAGATTTGGTTCCCCCACAACTACAATTTTTTTTATACAATATGCTATAATGACATGTCATGGTTATACAAATCTTGCATCTCTCATGGTCCCATTGCATCTAATTCAGATATATGGACAAAAATTTTCTTCATTGAACTTGTGATCTTTAGAGGGATATCTAGATAGACCTCATCAAATGAATAAAATATGGAAGTCGAGGGTGATAACATGTGACGCATGGGTAGTTTCTCTCTAAGAACATACCTGATTCTACCCAACATGATTATTAAGGAATAAAGACAACACAAATGCAATTCTTGCTTGACAAATTATCAAACGAACAACAGCTAATGATACTGAGGGTTTAAATATAGCGGCAACGCATGATTGGATGGAAATGTCACCCAATTACAGCTACAAGGTGCTTATTTCATTCATACAATTATTATAATAGAAACAACTTACATATAGTACCCGACAATCAACTTGAAACCACCTTTCTTTATTTCTTTCAATATTGATTCTGCAATAGAAAAACATACATTCTGACTTGACTTGTTGATGGAATGCAAAAAGTAAAAAAAACAAATCACAGGAAAAATGAGAAAGAATAAGAACTCACATCATGAACCTAATGGCAGTTAGCCAAAATTTATTCCCTGTGCCAGAGGTAGTTCACTTCCATAGTTTATGGTACTGTTGCATGAGATCATTGACAGTCAGAAATATAGGAAACCACATTCATAATAATTTAAATCCCAAATTAAGGACATCCAGCTACCATTCATGCGTTGTGGTGAGGACAATTAATATAGGATATATGGAGATAGAGACCCCCATGATAGATATGAAACATGTGACTTAACTATCGGTAGAATTAATATAATTACAAATACACAATAAACGAGGATGGGTAGGTTCAATATTTCTGAGGCATTGACATCACGGACATACAAGTTTATCGAAGGGGAGGTGGTCAAACAATGCAAGATGGTCCTTTGGTGTTTGTTGGAAGGATAATATCCTAGTCTTTGATCACAAAAAATGAGTGGGAAGGAAATATACGAGATACAAAGGAAATGGTGTTAATATGAGTATTGCGATAGTGTTTCTGCACAAGGATGAACCAAATTCCAGAATCAAAGCCATTATCTATAAAAACAGTAAATGATTTATAGAGAAGAAATGATTTCAATGCCACTACATACATTAAATAAAATAATGAGTAGTTTTGCATTGTCCACCCAACTATGGTTTGATCAGTAGTAAGTGGAGCACTACAACATGTGCAAAATGAGACTCCCTTCCCTCCAAAAACACCTTTCATTGGAGATAACAGAATCACATTTAACATATTGCATGAGGGAGATTCATTTATTTTTGCACTTGAAATAAATCTCATAATCTGTTTTCAAACCCAGACCAGGACATTAAATTATTACCATGAGGCCAGATGTCCTGCATGCATATGTTTAAAGGAAGTTTAACTACTGAATTTGTGGACCTTCAGATTTTATTTGTAATGCAATCCTGGAGGGCTGGCTAGGAAATAAGAAACCACGGTTAGGACAATTCACAGTCTCTTCCCTCCCAACACCCTCCTATATATGGAACTAAAAGCCTTGTAATGTTGTGAAATTGCCTAGTATATCCTATTTCAACGAAAGGAATTCTCATGCGATAAAATAAGTTGCTAGAGCAATAAACAAAATTACCATGTAGAACGACGCATGTATTGCTTCCACGAGTCACTTCCTGCTTCACGACCACCTCCTGTTGCCTTCTCACCCCCGAAAGCACCACCAATTTCAGCCCCATTCGTAGGGATGTTAACGTTAACGATTCCACAATCACTGCCATGAGGGCTGCAAATTACTTTAAAGTTAGCCACGTAATAAGAGACAAATATAGAGGGAGAATTGTATGAGCCACACAACCATCAAATTTGCAAAAGGCAACTTAAATACCAATTTTAAAATTAAAAAACTTAAATACCATTACATCATCAGAGCCTTTTTTTCTTAAAAACCAAGGCTTGAATTTATGAAGCAGGTTTAACTCAAGATTCCCTATCCAACTCTGTTATATGTCTCATGCCATTCCTTTTGTGTTCCAAACCTCTTCCTAGGACCTTCAACCTAATCTGGTCCCTCCATTCTGAGCTAAAAGATTAACTCCATCTTCCATCCAAAATTAAGAGTGAGACCATCAGCAGCACTGTATCTTAATCAGACTGTTCTTAGAATTAAAAAGAATGTTTGCATTCCATTTAATTAAGGGAGACCCCTGGATCTCCTTTCCTCATACAACGAGAAGAGTTAAACACTGGTCTGGTGGCCCCTCTGTAATAGGATGTAGCTGCACAAATACATACGAGGGCTAGGCTTTCCGATAGGGTCAAGTCTCTACTAATCTAAGAACCACGGAATCGTAGATTCATATGCGGTCAAAGGCTCTCATGTTCTCCGACATCATGACTGGTACCTTTGATAGGGTGGAAGTATAATGCACCGTGCGTTTAAATGTGATGATCCTATTTAGTTTTTACAAAAAAATGCAAAATTAAAAATAAATATGACATCCCATTGGAGGACATATAAAGAAAGAGATGGCCATCACTTCCTAATGTTAATGAAGTACCAATCTGCTGTTTGGACAACTCACAAATCATATAAAAAAATAGCATTCCCGAGGCTTACCCAATCCATTTGAAAATGAAGTCCGGTCTCCTTGTGAAGATTGAGCTACTCAATCCTTGTGGTACAGAGTTGTTCAATTCTATTGCTTCTTTCAGAGTCTGCAAAAAATTCACTCATTGTTCAAGTAAAATTTCACTAAAGATGTATAAATACAAAAAGGAACTGATGAACAGTCACGGGAAAATAAGACAATTAAAGAATCAACATGAAAAAAATGAAAACAAAAAAAGATCAAAGTACAGATTCATGACCAATAGGATATAAAACCTGAAATTTCATAACATAAAGAACTGGACCAAACAATTCTTCCTTGACAACCGGTGCATTTGGGGAGATCTCAACGATCGTTGGCTGCACAAAATTCCCCTCTGATTCAACAAGAGACCCACCAAATAGGATCTTCCCACCCTGCATAAGTTAAACGATAAGTCACAAGCTTTCAGCAAACAAGCACTCACAGACATGCACACACATGTAAATATGGCTCCACCACGTCATGCTTTTACAAGTGACGATCTATCTCATGCTTACAAAATCAAACAAAGCAACATGTGTGCTTGAGTGGCATATTCTGTTCCTTGTCGTATGCAATCAGAAATGATTCAAATTACAGCAGGAACTTCTGTTTCAAATATCACATAAATGAAATATGAACAATATTCGCATGGAGAACTGCAATTATGGTTCCTCACATTATCAGTTTTGAATTTAAAATAAGTTTGATAGCTATTTAGATGTACATGGAAGACAGAGACTGAGAAGGTTGCTTTTCAAAAGTGGTTAGAAATTATATCCCACTTTCTATGCATGAATCTGAATATGACCAGAATAGATTGAATTTATTTCTAAGTTGATCTATGAATGCTCAAAGAGAGCAAATCAGATCATGCAGGAGTAGCAAATAAGTGAAGCATTGAATAATTTGTGACCTTTGGTTAATATTCCACACAACAAAGATATGAAAATCATCAAACATGCCTGAGATTTTATAACTTCAATGCCATTCTCAAAGTTCGTCTTTGAAACAGGAGTATGTAGTGGCCCCAGTAGTGTGCCTTCCTCCAAAGGATCCCCAATCTTGACTTGCTTGTAGAGTGCAATGAGTTGATCTAGTATGGATTGGTATATGCTTTCATGAAGAAACTGTCACAGCAAAATATCAAAGCACAAATTCATAGATTACGAAGTCCACTATGGTGAGAGGAAAAGCAGAAAACCACAAAGTTAACACACCAGCCTCCGACATGTTGTGCAGCGCTGACCAGCCGTACCAACAGCAGCAAATAAAACAGAACGCACAGCAAGCTGGAGATCAGCATCATCCATGACGATTATGGCATTATTTCCACTTAATTCAAGCAAACATTTACCAAATCTTTCATTAACAGTCTGTTGAACCATTAGTCCAACCTGCATGAATATAACAGAGCACATGCAAATTCTTGATCACTAAGGGTAAAGGAATAGTTTCAGATGTAAAAATTATTTGATAATATGAATGGTAAACAAAGTTCAAACAGGTTCCATTCCTGAGGAAAGATAAAGCCTCTGAACAGGGAAAACAATTAACAACTTCGTGAAGTACATAGAAACAATTCTAACTGTGTAGTTGGACAGTTAGAATCAACTAATGGATTGAGTTTTTAAGTTCTGATAGGTTTGACAAAGTCCTCATAATCTGCCAGGGAAGAATTTGGATTGTTCAGGCCGAAAGTCATCAAGAGATGTTACTCTCATATATCATGGAACAGGGATGTAAAATTTTTTTTGTTCCAATTGCTGATTAGCACTTCTCTTTAATAAATCTGGACACATCACATTTAGATTTAAAAAATAGTGTATTTTTTTATTCCCAAATAATGAATTGTGGGATCCATGCTTTATGCTTTAAACTTTGAAACATGTGCAAAGTATTTAGCAACTCTTAAATGTGTAGAGAAACTTCTTGTTCTTGTTTGATACAAGAAACATAAGTTGTTCTTAAATACACGTAAAGAAACTTCATGATTCTTATTTCAGATGATTAAATCCATGATCCCAACAAACTAAGATTAGTTTTGAGCGTATTAAAAAGAACTGATGATAATTATATAAAAATTTATGGGTAATTGTTGAATTTATATATCTCTGTGGAGTGCTTCCTCGATCAGGCATCTTAGACACCTGCTATCCAAGTCAAGCAGGACATGTATGTATTTTAAACAGACGATAACCAACTTCATGGATCTAGAAACCCAACCATAAAACTCTTTTTCATCTCCTTCATTCTTTACAAAGAAAATCTAGACGGAATAATAAATGAATCACAAATAAGCACCTTGATTGCAAAGAAATTTAAAATCACACAGAAGAACATGAGGAATCCCCTCAGATTCCAGCACAACCATGATGATATATTCTAATGTATTGGGAATAATAAGGAATGCACTATCAGACCAAGTTAGCTGTGATTTGGTAGATGGAAATATGGAATCATGGAATAATACAACCTTCAAAATTAGTACAATCTGCCACCAGAATTGCAGCAATTGCCTCACAAGTCAGTAATTTACAAAAATCAGCCAGAGTCCATGAAAAATATTCTCCAGTTTGGCAATTGGTAGAAAGCTATGAATATCCAGTCAAGACTGTTTAAGAATCTTCTAAATGAGAATGTCCCCAACATCTTGGAAATATTGGCAAAATTCAACATGTAAAATTATTGGTTATACTGTGTACCAATTGTTTTCAGAACATATCAAGATAATAGACAACAATGGCTTACCAAAATAGACATAAATGGATTATCAAAACACAAATAGACCACTGCCCCCAAGAATTTATTGTAATTGTAAGCCAGAAAAAAAAAATCAAAGAGATTTGAACTTATATTTAGAAAAAATTTGGTGTGCTTCATTATAATGATTAAAGCCAGATTAGTTACCTTAGAACTTCCAGTGAATGAGACCAGAGGTATACGCGTGTCATGAGCTATTGCTTGACCAATTTCAGCACCTCCACAAAATGAGGTAAAAATAGCACCCGGTAAATTGTTCTTTTCTAGAACCTCAGCAACTATCTCAGTCATCGCAAGGGTTATCAGTGGGGTTGTTGGTGCACCTTTCCTACAATTCATAGAAGTAGATAGACATTAAATATGTAGTGATTCGTTGGTGTACAATCATTATATTATTGAACAAAAGACATACAAATTACAAACTTGTGAATCCAGATTAATGATGTATTAATTAAAGATTCTAAACAAAACATAAAAGAACCCACTGTTATGATATATTAATGAATGTGCAAAGATACAAACATAAACTGTAATAGTCAAAATCCATGCTACAACCTGGTCGTATTGGACCATCAGAAATTAGTATTGGCACTGCCACTCATCCCTTTGTACAATCATTATATTATTGAACAAAAGACATACAAATTACAAACTTGTGAATCCAGATTAATGATGTATTAATTAAAGATTCTAAACAAAACATAAAGAACCCGCTGTTATGATATATTAATGAATGTGCAAAGATACAAACATCACTGTAATAGTCAAAATGAATGCTACAACCTGGTCAGATAGTATTGGACCATCAGAAATTAGTATTGGCCGTGCCACTCATCCCTTTGTTTAAATAGGTTCTAGATGCCATTTTTGGAAAATATACTTTATAGCTTTATAATGAAATTCATCTATGCATTGCTTTTAAAAGAAAATTATAACATAAAAATGTAAAATTTAATGTTAAGTCCCTCCCTATATATAAGTGTATAGCAAATGATTTTAAAATCAGTACTATGGGTACTGATTTCAACATCACAAACATTTTGAAGATAAAGAACCCTTTCCATCCAACATCATCATTAACAATGACAGCCTGCTTTCCAACTCTGAGTTGACCTTATGAATCCAATCTACACCATGAAGACCTATCAACAGTTATTCCACACTGCTCAAGTCAGTTTACAAATGAGAGGGATACAAATTAAACTTTGACACTCATATTAGAGGTCACAGTGACGATCTGTTTCTGATATATCAAGCCTTCTGGAACAACATATCCATGTCAGAAACAGAAATGTGTCCTTTTTGTTATTACAACACATTATCTATCTTTGGAGGTGAAGTGTCCAACATTGACACACACATCCTTGTCTGCTTTGTTAATGGAGCAAGAGTACAGCTAAAAGGGTCCATGAGATATAGACAAAATTTCATCATTGCTCTTTATGATGCAAGATATATAGGATAAAATAACATGAGCACAATTAAAAGGATAACAGGGAGAACATAAGCCTGTGACATACCAAACAACGCAATTGCCGCAGACCAAAGCAATGCAAGCATTCCATCCTATTAAAAAAATAAGACAAATGTTAAGGTAAAAAGTTTGAAAACTAACATCATGAAAGGAAACAAAAAGACCCTCATGACTAAAGTTAAAAACTAACATCATGTTATGGGATCAGCATGAGGAAGAAAACTAACATCACTTGAATGAAGAATTCAGCATAACTCTCATTACGCATTTCCATTTCAGTCTCGATTTCTCCATCGCAATTATAATTAATGAGCGGATAGAACTTTTTTAAAACAAAAGGACCCGATAGGATTTAGTTAACTAAATTTGGCACATACACATCAAGATGGACAGAAAATGTTCCTCAACGAGTTGGAGTTGACTAACTAGGTTGAAAAGACAATTACCACCTACTTTTGCCACAATACAGATGCCCAAAATCAAATATGATGCTTTAAAAAGGTTTTCATCATTAGATTTTCAGTTCAATGACATTACTATTGATTTAAGATGTTTATAAACTTACCAAGAACAGCACAAGGGAAATTGAAAGCCGTTATCACACCTACAATTCCAAGTGGATTCCAAACCTGGGTTGCACCAAGAACGAACAAGAATATCATTGAGATTCTGCATCTCATTTTGCCCACAGTACAGTTAATCATATCATCTTAAACATAAACATGGCTCACCTCAAGCATCATATGATTTGGACCTGTTGAAGAAGAGGAAATGATATGAGATACTTGAGAATATTACTGAACACGTCATGAGGAACACTTATTAACATCTTGTGATTTGTATTTTGAATTAAAAGAATTAACAATCATGGAGTTGATAATCATATTTAATGTATTAAATTTCAATACTATATATATGTGAATATTGATATGATTGTAGAAAATGATTTCCATAGATATCCACATCATAGAAAGCCATTTTTATATAGACATTTTCTGTCCAAAAATCCGATAGAAGACCAAAAACCATCCATTTAACAAAATAATGCAAGGAGTAATGCTCTTGGTCACGACCAGGCGGAGGATAGGTTGATCAACCTTACTGGTTATGCAGTACGCAAAGGCATGCATATGGTGAATTAAAGAGATCCCCTTTAAACATTGTATTGTTTTTTTTATGTTCGTGCGGATAATTACAATGTAAAGAAATAGATTTTCTTAAGAGAACAAAACTCAATCAATGGTTGGATGGCAAAATGGCCTTAAGAGAGGCCGATTTTATCTCAAAACACCTGAAGACATGAATGTGTTAAAATAAAGAGATACCCACTAAACACTGCATTGTTTTATATGTCCATGAAAATAATTACAATGTAAGAAATCAACTTCTATTTAGAGCACAACTCAATGAATGGTTGGAAGGCTAAGTGACCTTAGTAGTGGCCGACTTAGTCCCATACACCTATGATGGATTATGCGAACTTCAGTAATGAAGAGTAAACCAGATGGCTGATGTCAGTTAGACTATGAATTTAACTCCCAGCCTTGGATACCTTTAATGATAACTTTCATCAAATGAAGCCTCATTTGGGTGTCAGTATAAGTTACCCACCTTGATTTATCAACTCTAGTTGCTTAAACTTAATACTTCAATGCTTCTTAATATCACTATAAAAAATAGAAAAATATTACATGCCTAAATGTCTCTATTTCTTGAAAAAAAGACCACCCACAGAGGTCCCATATATCAGGGTGTCAGGATGGAAGAGTCTGGATACATTCTTAACCTTTGGCATTTTTTTTAGACAAAGTGACAGCTCTCAGGATTCAAACCCATAATTTTGCCATATCACCTTGAGTACAAAATATCTCTGTTCTTGAATCAGTGAATATTAAAGGAGACAGAAAAAAAGAAGGAATCTCACGTTCTGAAGGGATGATCAACCCATTTAACTGCCGACTTAACCCAACAGCATAATCACACATATCAATGATTTCCTGCAATAAATAGTTTGTCTGAAGTTAGAGCAGCACACAACATTTAGATGAAGAATTTAATTTTTAAAATCAAAGGGAAAATAATTCAAATTTGTTTTTATTATCAAACATAACCATTCAGCTCAGTTATACATTTTTTTTACCAATTAGATGTTCAATGATGCATGAATTAGCTGTGAAAATGTATTTGTCAATGGGAAGCTCCAATTACAAGCAGATGACCCATAAAAGAGTCACACATAAAGAGATGAACTAATACAATGAACTTCCACTAAAATATATGTTTACTATAGAGTCAGATTATGCCTTAAACTTCATGAACTCTAAGCAAGCAATAATCATCCAGATGAAGACATGACCTGTCTCTTCTTTTCTGACTAAACAGCCTCTGGATTTAAAAGGGGAAATTGACAAAATGCAGTCTATGCAGCTACGTGCATTAACTCATAAGTGTAGACACATTTAGCTTAGTAGGTATTAATAACTGTTTTTTGCACACAATTGTTTTAGCACATACAGACTATTGAAATGAGAAAAAATATACAACATCATTAAGAAATATTGAAGGACAGGATATTCAACAAAAGAAGGTAGAAGAATATTCATGCAGTATAAGTACTGAGCTGGAAAACAACAAAGGCAGCATATGTTAAGATATGTAAGAAGTAAAGAGCAACACCTGAACTTCTCCTATTCCTTCAGGCAAAATCTTTCCCATCTCAAGCGAAACAAGCCGACCAAGGAGATGTAGTTTAGCTCTCAAAGCTTCACCAATTTGTCGAACAATCTCACCCCTCTTCGGTGCTGGAACCTGTACACAAGTGGCGAAATATCACTAAACTATAATTTTCTCCATCTTTTTTGCTTGAAAATGCTCCATTAATTTTGAAAAGGAAGAGCATCCTAGTAAAAAAAAATCAAATGCTTCAACATTTTAAAATGCAAAAATTATTTAATCATGAAAAGAGTGTGTAATCAAATGGTGCCATGTGCCAAGATGAACCAGAAAAATATATACGATTTAAAAATCCAAAGGCAGAGAATAAATGAGTAATTGAAGAGATGTGCAACAAGGGGTCCCTTCATGCTATCATCGCCTTCAATAAAAACCGTTCATAATGCAAACATCTTTGGTGCATTGATTCTTTGAGCATTAGATCTCATTCTGCGGGATCCTTCAAACAATTTCCATCACCTATAATTTTGCTGTCAACAAGTTTTCACAAACAGAGAGCAACACAAACAGATACTAGACGCTACCAATGTAAAAGATAAAAACTGTTCATATATGTTTTCAGATTGAAATCGAATCAAAATTTGAATGCGCGTGAGAACTCTAATCCGGATTCAAACCTGTGATGATTATAACAAACAATTTGTCCCAAAAAGAGAGAGAGAGAGAGGCCCTACTTGCATCCAAATTTTTGCAGCAGCGGCGCAGGCGCGCATTCCATCATCGTAATCTTGAATCGACGCTTCAATCACTTCCGCGATGACCTGGATCAGATCCAAAGCAACAGAAAGAAATCCAAACACTCTCAAAACCCTTTTTAAGAGATCCGCGTTAAAATACAAGAAAGATTGGACGAAAATAAGACCAAATCAAGGGAAAGACCTTGTTGTTGGCGGGATTCAGAGACGCGATCACCGGTCCGTTCCCCGTCCAAGCGCCATTTACGAAGCAGCCCGGATTACGAGGCCCGAGGCCGAGCTCGGAGAGGAACTGGTACTCCTTCGCCAACCCCATCAATACCTTCAGAGAGAGAGAGAGAGAGAGAGAGAGAGAGAGACCCTGTAGAGTTTCAGTTATTTATAGCCATTTTTTTGTGAGTATCGGCTACACGCGACGCGTAACATTTTTTTATATTCTTTTTTGCTTGCGTTCTTATGATTCGATGAACTCGAGTGTGAGATTGATTGAGGTAGATTTTTGTGGTTACTTTATTTGGACGGTGTGGATTTCACCGCATTCAACACAGGCGCCGTTTGATCGGGACAAAAATTGCAGAGGAGTGTATTTAGAAAGAGTAGACCCGAATGTATTGGAAAAGACTTCTATTTTTGTCCTCCACGGCTCTTTTATGTCTCGCTATCATTATCCAACTTTTATGAATTTGTTGATATCTGATAGGCTGTCCAGGACTTCGGGGGTTTATTAAAAAATTCTGAGATAGATCACAATTAAGGTTTTTTTTTTTTTATAGTATTAGATACAATTTTATGTAACTAGTTATTTATTAAAAGAAAATTTATAAATGATATCATTCAATTCATTGAAATATATATATATTATTTTTGAATTTTTTTATTGTGTGTGATTCAAAAACATGATATTTATTTTTATACTATTGTAAATAACATATTTAATTATATATAATTAGAATCTTTATTAATATGAATGTTTGCCATTATTTCTCTTGTTATAATCAAAATTAAATTTATGGTGCGTTTGGATTAGGCCTGTCAACGGGTCGGGTCCGGGTCGGGTCGGAGTGGACCCGGACCCGACCCGTCGGGTCTCGGGTCGGGTCGAGTCCGGACCCGACCCGAGGAAAGTTAATAAAAACAAAAAAAATTTAAACTCATGAATTTGTTTGTCTTATCATTTTATTAGGAAAAATTTGTAATAAAGCATTAATTATTATTGAACTTTCTAAACTGACCCGAGGAAAGTTAATAAAAACAAAAAAAATTTAAACTCATGAATTTGTTTGTCTTATCATTTTATTAGGAAAAATTTGTAATAAAGCATTAATTATTATTGAACTTTCTAAACTGATGTTCTAATACTGTGTTTGAACATATTTTTGTACAATTCAAAAGAAGTGAATGAATTACTAAACAACATTCAAAGTAAACATAAGTCTAAATAATATAACAATGAATTAAAATGGAGAGCTCATAGTTATTTGTGTCACAAATTAAACAATAAACACTTATACTTGTAACTTGATAAATAAGAAATAAAATTATGGGTCAACTAATACTAATATTCTTATAATATATGAGTGCATATTAATAAAACAGTCGGGTCTCGGGTCCAACGGGTCAGGGCGGGGTGGACCCGGACCCGACCTGTTTGTATGTTCGGATCCACCGGGTCGGGTCCAAATCGGGTCGGGTATATTACATGTGTAATCGGGTCCGGGTCGGGTCGGGTCCGGGTCTGGACCCGGCCCGTTGACAGGCCTAGTTTGGATGTGAGGTTGAAACATTGAGATTCTTAAAATCTTATGTTCTAAACTCAGCTTCTTAAATGCTATGTTTTATTAGATTTTCAACCGCAAGATTTTTTTGTTTAAATAAAAAGATTGTGATTTGAAAAGTTAAAAGCTGAAAAATGTGTTTGGATCTAAGTTTGAAAATTTTTAACTTTTTAAACACATAATCTACTTAAATCATATCCAAACAGACCCTTAATTAGAGTTAATCTCTAACTAATAAAAATAACCTTAATAAAATATTTACAATTGTTATTGTTTGATTATTTTTATTCAATTAAAATTCAAAAAGAACACCACTAGGATATCTTTTGATTTTAATATATAAATATATATATTCATAAATGTTAGATTGATTTAAAAATAAATATAATTATTTAATGGTACAAAAATAAATATTGTACTTTATGAGAAATATAAGAAAAAAAATAAAGGGTGTTTTAGCCTTTCTCTTTGACTTTACTGATTTTAATAAACATATCAAAATACGATGGATCTTAATGGTTTAAAAGTAAATATATATTTATTTAATGGTAAATATTGTACTTTATAAGAAAAATGTGAAAAAAGGAAATAAAGTGTATTTGGTCTTTCTCTTTGACTTTAATTGTTTTAATAGATATACCAAATTAAGATGGATCTTAATGGTTTAAAAGTAGAGAAAATGACAAAACAAAGTTTCTTAAAAATTAAAAATGTCTAAATCAGTCGCTTTTTAAAAATATACCTAAAAAATTCTCATTTCACAGTTTTGAAAACACAAAAATAAGGTCATTAACATATTTCACACCTCTTAACTTTGTTAAAATATTTTACCCTTTTAATTTTGTTAATGTATTTCATATATTCTCATGTAAGACTATATGGATTTTGTGAGACGTGTGCCAATATAATTTGAGTTTTTATGATGAACTCTATTAAATAATGATGATTCTTTTAAAAAATGGATATGTACGACGTCTTTAAAATATGTGAATAGCTAACAAAATATGAATAAAAAATTAAAATACTAAAATATCTACTGCATTAGGGCACAACACAAATTTAAATTAGATATTATGAATACACACAATGAAAAATAATAAACAATATCATGTAAGATATATATAATATGATATATATAATAACATAACCTTTAAGAGGATTGATTTGGATCATATCAAGAGAGATTGTTGTTTTGTAGGAAAAATATGTTTTTGGTATAGAATAACCTAACAAGGGATGTTAAGGATCTAATTATATGAGGGTAGATTAGTCTTTTGTGTTTCCAAAATTATAAAAAGAGATTTTTTAGGCATAATTTTAAAAAGTTGTTGATTTGGATATTTTTAACTTTTAGAAAAAAATTTAATCATCTTTCCTTAAAAGTAAATATAATTATTTAATGGTACAAAAATAAATATTATACTTCATGAGAAAAATATGAAATAAAAAAATAAAGGGTATTTTGATCTTTCTCTTTGACTTTAATGATTTCAATATTTACCAAAATAGAATGGATCTTAATTAGAGTGGTATGCATAATTTCTAAACTTTTCATTGAATATTTTTGATAGAATAAAAATAAATAACAACTTTTTTAAGAGTATACATGCCAAAATTTTATAAAAATTCATACCTCATTAGATGAGGTATGTGATTTATGGACAGACTTGGTTTGGGACTGGAAATGGGATTAAGTCAGTGGCGGAGCCACCATAGGACCACGGGGGGCATGTGCCCCTCCTGGATTTTTTTAATTTATTTACATGTTTTTTAATTTTTTTCTAGGTCCTTTTAATTTTTGTGGTAAGTTAATTTTAATTAGGGTACATAGATCATAAAGCCCATCTACATATGAAATTCCCTAAACAGCAACCACTCACAACTAAATAAAATAAAATAAAAACAACAATCTATTATTCATCTGGATCATCCATGTGTATGGTGTGTACTCACCCCTTCTTTTAATTAACATTTCCCCTTTCACATAACACAAAAGTCATTTTTAACTCTCCTTTTATATTTATCCCCAAGCCTCTTTTTATCCACATCCCACAAACAGCTATAGAAGCATGGATTCCACTTCTCAATGTCTTCATCTAGTTACCCATCTTGAAAAAAATAAATTTTTGAATCTCTTTTTTCTTTTCTTTTTTATATCTCAACCGTTCTTAATATCAATATTCATCTCTAAATAATTTTTACTTTTTGTTCCATTAAATGTCTCATAATTGAGAATCTACAATCTATAATCCTCTCTTCTCTTCCATCAATACTTTGAAGATATATAATTTTTTCCTTTTACTTTATTATCATTGTTACTAGTTTATTTAAAGTTTAAAATATTTGTGTAAATATCTAAAATAATCAAATCATTCAATATTTTCAGAATATGAAACTTCGTCGAAATCAAATTTAAAGATATGTATTGCTTGTTAGATTTATGTTTTGACATTTTTTTTATGAATCATCAATATGACATATCGTTTTAAAATATGATAATTATTTTTTATAATTATTTAGTGATATGTTTTATATGAATATCTGTATTTCATTATATATATATTTTTAATCTATGCTATTGAAATAAAAAATATAATGATATAATTTTAAGAAATATTTATATAAGTCACATTAGGTCCCCCCTTATAAAAATTATGGCTCCGCCACTGGATTAAGTGTAACATTTTCCTTTGAGATAAGATGTGAATGGTGTCTTTTGGTTTGGCTTAAATCGAAAGGAGAACATTTGGCATTGATATTCATTTATACATTTAAACAGAATTCAGGTACATGGATTTTGTATTTGGAGCAGAAATTATGAAACACACAATGTGGTTGCACCCCTTTGGTGCTATAAATGTAAATAGGTATATTTTTGGCATTAGAAAGCATACAGGCAGAAAAATCGGAGCCCGGTTTTATTTATACGAATGCAAATCTACCAGTTAAGCTATGTTTTGATCATATATGCGTGATAGAATTGATGATTCCACTTCAATGCCTTAAAGTTACCAATTGATACATATGTATATTTTGACATTAGAAAGCATACAGGCAGAAAAATTGGAGCCCAGTTTTATTTATATGAATGCAAATCTACCAATTAAGCTATGTTTTGATCATATGTGTGTGATAGAATCGATGATTCCACTTCAATGGCTTAAGTTACCAATTGAATTGTCTAGCTAAAGCCTTCATAGTGGTAATAAATATGTTCTTTGTTCGTCTTTTTAAGGAGAATTGGTGGAATTTGAACCAGGACTATACTGTGTTCAAGTCTGTTTAAGTGATATATTGGCATAGAGTTGTTCAAAATGATAATTGTGGAGTTGAAATTCTATGGCATCTTAAATTATATAGCAAATTGCGGATGAACATTATTGATTGTTGATGAACATTGGTCATGGAGAGGGTACATAGTGATATAGACGCGCAGAGTAAGAATTGCTAGAGCTGAATATTCATATATATATATAGACGCGCAGAGTAAGAATAACTGGAGTTGAATTTTCATTCACTGGTAGTGATGGTTGGTCAGTTGGACAACATTTGAGCAGGCATATTGTGAGTATCTAGGGAAGCAAATATTCAAATAACACGTGAGAAGTGGGAGAGTTTCAGTCATGGTTATTATAAGCATTTTATAAGATACCTAAACAAAAGAAGAAGAAAAAAATCTTTATATGATCCTTGAAAGTCTTGTTAGGTGCACTTGATTGCCATGATAATGAAACATCAAACGGTGTCTGAATAGTGAAAACAAAAAAAGGGAAGCTGTTATGCTCATTTTTAACCAGATGTCAATATTATACATTCTATTAAAATCAGTAGTACAACAATGAACACTGGGCAAGTGTTCTTCGACGTAAGTCTGTCTATTCTGTGCCAACTTTTAATTTAAATTCACAACAATACTCAACTTACCATCATCATCTCAAATGAGTATATGTGTTCAGTCTTCTCTCTTTCCTCTGGTCTACTAGCAGGTGGGGGGACTTGGGCTTTGTTCTCTCTTTTCCTGACCTGGAAAAAGCAATTGAATTTATTTTTACTATTGCTGCTATATAAATATCATGTAACCAAGTGAGTTAGATCAGTCTAGTTTGATTGCTTACTTCTGAGGAAGGAAAGGGTTATCGAATTTTGGAAGGGGTCTCGCATGGGGAACCATTGTCATCCTCATATGCTTCACCGCGGCCTCTTCTTCCATCTGGAGAATAAAAAACAATTACTTGGAGATGAAGGGAAAAAATGCTGCCAGCTAATATGAGCAAAGAAATCATTAAAGATATTTTTCTTATGAAGATATATTACCATTTTGGCAGCTTCTTGTTCTTCTCTACGTCTCTTGTACATCATCTCTTTCTCCTTCATCTGCCAAAAAAAATGTGAAGATGATATCAAAATAGGTTAAGAAACTTAAAATAAAATAAAATATCATTGAAGATGATACCGAGGATTGAATATAATGCTTTTGATATTGGATTTAGCATAAGATAAACATCTGATAAAAGATCATGCATACACACCATTGCATATAAATGGATTATGGGAGAAATGTTTAGAACTTCAAAATCATGCATGGATAAAATATATAAATTTGAAAGCAAAAGAGTGTTGCAGATTGTCTAAACACATCCACTGGCTACCAAGCAAATATCTCATTAAATTCTCTATGCATATAGACAATTTCTATAAATTATACATGCTAGCCACTTCTTGAAAAATACCACACTTCATTAAAATTATAATAGCTCGATTTCTAAAATATCACACATACTTCATTAAAATTATAATAGGTGAATTTCAACAAAGATGTTAAAGATCCTTAAATTTTCCCATTTCACTGGTTGTCATACAAGCAGAAATCAATCTGTGATATTTTACGAAATAAAATCAGCATATGAGAGAGGACATGCCTTTTTGTCGAATTCAGCCCTATCAACAGCACGGTGGTCAACATGTAATGTAAATCCCTGGACCTCTGTAAGTGGCTTCCTTGCCTTCTCAGGTAATGGAATTGGATTCCTGAAAATAAGCCACAAAGAAAGATCAGTTTCACACTCACTTATACAAAAAATAAATCTGCTTCTAAAGACACTCTCCAATTCATATACTCACTCTATTAGTATGGGCTGTGCTCTAAAAATTCTCTTCTGTGCTTCTTCTCTTTCCATTCTTTCTCGCTCTTCATGTTTCCTCTGCATTTCTTCTTCATGCCGGACCAAGCTTTCCAGCTGAAAAGCCTCTGGTCTCGTACATTCTTTTGGCACTGGTTTTGGAGGAAACTGCACAAACATTTGGCATATTAATATCTTCATTGTAAAGGAATAGCTAAGTACCATGGTATGTCAGATAAAGAAATGAAACCAGTTTTCTACCACTGGATAATCTGTAGTGTATGGATATGGTAACGCCTTTGGTATTCTAGCCCTCTCCTCTTCCAATTGCTTTTGTAAAACTTCTACTGTTAGCTTCTTTTCTTTTGCCAGTCCCCGCTCCTAAAATAGCATATCAAACATAAGAGTTAGTTTACAAGTAATACCAAAGGATTGCTGTTACTTATGCCAAACATGGATGTAAGAGGAGACCTCTGTATGGAGATGGAAAGGATTAGGTGTTGTGATCCTTGGGATCTGTTGGTCGCGACTGGATTCCGAGTTCAGTGAGAGCTAACACAAGAGAAATATCACCATCAGCTTAATATCACAAAATAGATGTAGTACGATTGTCATAACAGGTTCAGTGAGTTTGTTACCTTATCAAACATGTCAGCAAATGTATTGGATGATGGGATCCTTTCATTGGTTGCAAAATGAAATTCCTTGGGAGTAGTCAACTGGCGTTTTTTATTACAGAATATCCCCAGGTCTCCTTTGCTCTCAAATATCTGCTTAGATTGCATCAAGTGAAACAAAACACATATCAAATATCTGCAATAAGTTTCAGTAAATCACCCTGTTCTTTAACAACCAAACATCTAAAATATTATTTTTAGAAATCCTTTAAATGTAAGCACTAGATATTAAAAATAAACTTCATCTAACAGTTACATGATTAACACTGACATTAATCAGAGTAGGTAACAGCAGAAAAACTCAAACGGACAAGCTGAGAAAGTTATGATATTAAGAATGTCATCAAGGTCGGATGGATTTGATATACAACAGAGTGCAAAAATCTATCTGACATATACAATCAAGTTACCAACAAGTAGTTTCTTTCATGCAGAAAAACAAATTGAAAATTCTCCATTAGCTAGTAGAAGTTTCCAGGTTATATAAAACAAACGGCATGCGACGGGCAAGTCATATGAGAAATATTTCATGGCAAGCTTTCAGTGCAGTGCCTACATTACCTTCTTGAGCACAGATATCACTTTATATACATTCCATGGCCGTAAATATTGTTTCATCATACTCTAAAGCATTAGTTGTGTGTTATGTTTATGGGATTATGTTCTTCAGAAATCTGTTAATGGAAAGTGTCAAAAGATATTTGAAATGAGTAAGATATATGAGGTTCTCCAATATTTCTAGTAAGAAATCACCGATGGAACGTACATTGCCTGATGTATAGTGATGAGCAACACAAGGCAATGTAAGAAAGTGGACATGTTTATTGTTTAAAGGTGGATATGTATATTGTGTCCTTGTTTGTATCATACAACAACATGAGAAACCAAAAAGGAATCGGTACCTTCTTATTAAGGGGTCTGGCCTTAAATTTTGGCATCTTTTCCAGTTCTTCTAGCTCTAATTCTGCTGAGCTTTTAACACTGAAATTTTATACCGATCAGTAACATGAACCCTTCCGGATCATTAAGAAAATAAAGAATTACTGGTACTCACGTGGGGGGCCGAGCACGTAATGTTGTCTCAAGTCGTGGCGATTTTGGTTCGACAAGTTTGTTCCATTGCTGACCTTGTTTCTGTCATCAAATCAATCTTAGGTTAAATTCTAAGAAGGAAGAAAAACTTATGTATGAGACTAAAAATGTGGTATTTAATATTTACTCACCTTGATTGGAACATCTAAGGAAGTTGAACAAACCGATGATGTCTCATGCTGACTGGCCCTTTCCATTGTTTTTAGATGAAATTCCTAAATATGATACAGCATGTCAAACTTCAAGAGATGGTCTCTTCCAAAAATGACTATAGTTTGAATTTTCAAGATGAGCTTACTTGAAATTCTGGTGGTCGAGGAATGCTCCTTGGCAGTGCAGGCAACGACGGAGCTTCTAGAATCTGCCATGAAAACTTGTAATTGTCAATAAATATAATCCTTTTGTTGTGATTTATAAAAACACCAAATTTTGAACAAACCTTCTTGTTCATCGGACGAGCTTTAAACTTGGGAATCTTTGCCAACATCTCTTCCTCAATTTCAGATGAGCTCTTTATCTTAACTGAACGAACTCTCCCCGCCGTTACCAGTCTGGGTTCCTTTGGCCTTGTTAAAGTGAGCGTCGAGTTGTCATCCTAAAAGAATGTTACACAACAAAACAAAACATTTAGATCGCCTTTACATGTTCGAAAGGAAACTCAAGATAAATACAAGAAACACAAAACCAATATTCACCCGTGAAAGAGATTTGTTCTGAAACAGTTCTCTTGTGTTAGACTGAAACTTCTTCACAATCTCAGCCATCGAGACAAATCCGGCCACCTATTCAAAAATGGATTAATAATGAAATAAATAAATCATTCTTGGCCCAAAGTAAATTGAGAAGTGATTGATCGTACAGTAGTGTGTAAACATGTTTAAGCATCAATTACCTGTGCAGGTGTTTTTCCTTCCTCAAGCTTCTGCCTCTTTTGGGCTCTGTTATACACAGAATTCTCGGCCGCATTGCTAATGTATTACACCCATCAGATAAAAAGGCAAATTAGAGGGTGTCAAAATACAAGATGTGATGGGATCTGGCAAAAAAAGATAGTTTTAAGAAGCACCTACCCAATTTGACTACTTGGCTCCACTTCTCTTTTACCTCGCACCATTTGTGCAAGATTTTTTGGCTTCAATGCAGATCGCTTGATAGTTGAGTTTGCAATTTTTTTTGCAGTCATATTTTTTGAGATTGATGGTGCTGCTCCAGTAAGTCCTTTCCCAACAGCTGAAATTTGTGTCTTGGGTGTGTGTGCTTCCTCTCCTGTGATAATGATCAACACAAAGATGGTTAAATTTACATAAAAAAGCAGTTCCAGATGCATGTTAAAGAACTGTTCATGTCTTGGAGTCCTGTGGTTTTTAAAAAAGAAAGTGTTAAGGTCTCAGTGGTCTTACCTTTTACTCTTGATGACAATGCTGCTACACCATGTCTTTTCACAGCAGTTGAAATTTGTATCTTGGGCGTGCATGCTTCCGCTCCTGTCAATGATGAACACACAAAAAGATGGTCAAAATGTTTTTTTTTACAGGTTCATTCTGACTGGAACAAATCTTCATATATAGAGAAACTATCATGCCTTGGACAGCTGTGGCCTTTGAAGAAGGAAGTGTTAAGGTTTCAGCATTAGCCATCTCCTTTCTTGGTGGCTCCATCTCATGTGAAGAAGTTTCGGCTTTCATACTGTGACCACAAACAACCAAAGTCACAATCCACCAGAACCTTTGCACAAACAAACTATACATGGTACAATCCACAATTTAAGAAACATAAATCAGCCAAGAACACAAACCTTTCACCATGATCAACACACTTTCTTACATTACTTGTAGGAATCTGATAACAGCAAGTAAATGAATCATGTTATAAACAGAACGAAATATAAAAAATGTACTGTGGAAGTCATTTTTTGCACAAGTAAAGAATACATACTGATTCTACCACTTGGACTTGTGTCTCAGCCACATCTTGGAAATCACATATGACAGATTCAGCCTGAACTGATCTGCTCGCTTTGATCTTTGGCATGAAAGCTGCATCATTAAAAGACAGGGATTTCACTTGAAAAGCCAAGCCCTTGTTCACATAAACAACCTCTCAAACACCTCACATATCCCCCCAATTTTGTTTTATCATTTCTAAGTTTCAATAGATACCAGTTTTTCTTAAGACGACGAAATCTGACCAGAAACCCCAATTTGTTCTTCATTATAAAAGAATACCATATTGAAAACACTAAAGTGACTAAACCCTTTATCCAGCCCAAAATTTCCAATCCGGAAAACAATCAATCTACGAGAAACCAAATATTCCCCCAAGCACCTCACATCTTTCCCCAATTTTTTTAATCCTTTCAAACTTCCAATAGATACTGGTCTTCCCTCGAAACAACAAAATCCAACCAGAAACCCTAATTGGTTCGTCATTCTTCAATCCTTTTATACAAGAACACCATTTGAAAACACTGAACTCTATCTCCGGACCAATCAAACTACGAGAAACCAAAGATTCACAATAAAAACCTAAAAACAAACAAATCAGCAGATTCAAAACAAGAATCTTTGAATGAAAAAGGAGGAAAAGGGGGGCGTACGGGATGGAGCGTGTGTGAGTGCGGTCTTGAACCAGTTCTCCGCCTTCTTCACATCCTCCTCCGTCTCACCATCAATGAAATCGAAGAATTTCGGGGCTGAGAACTCATACGCATCGTCGATCTGGAACACATTCGGCTCCCCATCCGCCATTGATTCGATCAACCAGTCTGATGAACAATCAGGTTTGACAAAAGAGACTCTCTCTCTCTCTTCTCTCTCTAATAGCAGATCAAAAGAGGAATCTAAAATCTCTCTCTCTCTCTCTCTCTGAAAATGGAGCGTATGTAGAGGAGATGCATTTTATGAACGGGTATTTGATATTCCAATTCGAACGTTGGAACTCCAACGGTCGATTTTTTCGTTTTGAACTTGTGGGCCCCAACGGGTGGGATTTGGGCTTCTCGTTGAAGTCCGATTATCTGGACGGCTAGGGTCATTTTAATGTATCTATTTATTGGACGGTCAGGATTGAAATACTACGATAATTTCATTAATGCCATTGGGGAGATCATTGAATCGGATGGTTCTGCTTTTAGATTATTTAACAGACGGTTTATACTGGACATCGATTAGACTTCGTTGTCTGGGGCCCACAATAACCACCTTCACAAGTTAAATGAATTCAATGCCTTGCGTGTAGTGGACAACCATTCACATATATTTTAATATGACAATTTTGCCCCCATAAGGGGTGGTAAACAAATCAAATGAAAACATATTTAAAGCTCGGCTCATCAAGTGAGCTCACAAATCTCAACGAATCTAGTATTTTTTTTATTTTAGAATTTTTAGGATTGAAAATAAAATTTAACATAAATGAGTAAAGTTCATGAGTTTAAACAAGCATAACATTGTATTAATTTAATGTTCTAATTTTATAAAAGAGTTTAATGAAGCTTTAATTAGTTTTTTATAACACAAACAAGTCAAATTTAAACATAAAATGAAGCTCGATCCAGGTCTCGAGTCTAACTGAGCTTTAAAAATTATTCGAACTCGTTCATTTATCTAATTAAACCGAACTCAAATCAAGTCAAGCCAGAGCAGCTTGGTTCGTTTACCAGTCCTACCCATGACCCAGCTACAATAGAGTACGGAAATTTAAACTAATTTTGAGGCTATTATCGACATTCTCCGATCTTTTCTTCGCGTTTGCGTTTAGTACAAGCAGTACAACGATTACCCTCGGTCGTACTTAACTAAAACCCAGGAAAAACTCTTTAAATAACGAAACTACCATTGCACATACATCTCCAGTTCACTTCGAAATGGCAGTAATGTAAAAAAACTCAAAATCACGGACATTGTAATACTCTCTCAAACAATACGGGACGACTTTCTCTTCTTCTCCGCTCCCCCCACTTCAGCGTTCTCTGCAACTCTGAACGAATCGGAGCTTCCAATATTTTCAGATACCGAAATACCCCTTCAGCGAAGATGATGCACATGACGTTCTACTGGGGCAAAAAAGTAACTCTGCTGTTCGACTCGTGGAGGACCGATTCATGGACGAGTTACGGCCTCTCCCTCCTCGCCGTCTTCATCGTCTCCGTCTTCTACCAATACATGGAGGATCGACGGATCCGATTCAAAGCCCTCTCTGTATTCAATCCATCTCCGCCGTCCATTGAGTCCCCCCTCCTCGCCGGAGGGGTGAAGCGGAGCTCGGCGAGGTTCGCCTCCGCCTTGCTCTTCGGGGTGAACTCCGGGATCGGGTACATGCTGATGCTCGCCGTGATGTCCTTCAACGGAGGTGTCTTCATCGCCATCGTCGTCGGACTCACGATCGGGTACCTGTTCTTCAGGACCGGCGACGACGGAGAGCTCGCGGTCGTCGACAGTCCTTGCGCCTGCGCCTGAGATCGAATTCGGTATTGGAATTCTCTCCCTCTCTCTTGAATTAGGGTTTTCGGGTTGTGATGGTTTGATTGCCTTGTTCAATGTGTATAACTTATTTGCAATGTGTTTTTACTCTGTAAGGTTTGGTTTGTTTTGCTCTGCTTTTGTGCAAATTTGTTGTGATAAATACGCACAATTTCTCAGTTTTTATTCAGATTTTCTGCGGTTGACTGATTATCTGAAATGGAAAAAATTGAATGACACAGAAGTTTGGAATTTCACTTTGTTGAAGTGTTTGATGAAGTTTCTATATTTATTTCTTTTAATGGGCATGAGGGGACTACTCAAATTTTGGGTCTTTTATGCTGTTTTTGGTGAAGAATTTCAGTTGAAGCATCTCTAAATTTGTGGTCCCTTGTCAACTACTGAGCAAATTTGGTAATTGTCTAAAAGCTTGCATCTTTGTAAAGACTTATTTTTTATTGCATAAGAAACTCTATATTCAAATGGGAAATTTTGTTTTGAAGTTTAGAATCCTAAATTAGAAGGTGATTTCTAGCTATGCTTTGGAAAATTTCATATCAGTATGGAATTTTTATTAGTACGAGGTCCGCGGACGAATGACACATGTCCATCATAGATTTTAAAACCCTCCATCAATTAAAAAAGTATTGAAGAAAATCTCATCAACCCTCTTTGATGGACACGTGTAATCCATCCATCTATGTATTGATGGGAATATTATTAGTATGTATTGAAATGAAAATTTTCCCTATGCCTCTAGATGGAGAAAGAGACCAAACAATGATTTGGAAGTTTAGATCTATTTTACGTTAAAATTATCCCAAACTTATGATGATTGTTATTGGATAACTTTTAAGGCCTTGGCATGCTCTTTTTTTTAAAAAAAATTATCAGTTCTTATTCACCAGAATCTCTTTTGAAATTTGTAGGGAATCACATTTTCATTTTTATGTTCTCCCAAACTCTATGTTCTCTCTGTGTTCTTGTATTGTATAGAATTTCTACATGTCTAGATCTATGCAATCATTGCCTTCCTTTCTCTGCTTCTCTGTTTATACAGAAACAGATCACTCTTTTGGATGGGGAATTTCTACGCTCAGTTCTTTCTTACTCTTTCTTTGTTATCTTTCCCATGATTCTATGAATATCTACCTTTTTTGTAAGGTTCCAATCAAGGTATTTGTAACTTGTAACTACACTGCGATACATTTTATATGGGTGTGAAATTTTCTAGCCGCAGAAAATCAGTTATATGGATGGAGTTGGATATTCCCAGTTTTCCTTGTCATCATCGATACAGAACATATGAACCCAGTGTTTTAGGTCAAGGGTGTGGAAAGCTGAAAAGAGGATGAAAATGAGAAACAGAAGGGAAGGAAGAAGAAGTGAACATCCACAGAGCCCACTTCCACTCATGTAGACCCCTTGAATCGAATATATATATATATAGTTAGGGTGGCCATTAAAAAGAAAAGAAGTTAGCTAACATCATTCCCAAAATACTTATGTTCAAGGATATGGAGGAACTGATCCAAATTCTGGTCTGATTTAGCAGAAGATCTACCCAATATAATATCTCCTGCAGCAGGGTTCTTTTGAGGGTCTTGTCTATATATTGCTCATTTCTAGGTGAAGTGCATACAGATTTTGCCCCCTCCGGACAGAAAGCAATCAGGAAAAATAGATGGTATTATATATCCTCCGGAGATTCTTTGAAACAAAGGATTTTTTTAAAGATGTGTCATTTCATTGGATCACATGATTTTTTTGAGAAATACTTGATAAGAGGGATTACTAGAATATCGAATTGCTTATCTCCCTTTGACTTCATCACAATGAAAACAGTGCTCACAGGCGACACAGTATCTTTTTCAAGAATGACTAGTGTTTAGGGCGATGGCCTAGTGGTTCAAAGGACACCTCTCATTGGAAGATTTAGTTTCAAGTCTTGCATATGCATAGCCCTCTGAGCTGGTTTTTGTGAACTTCTGGTCCACAGTCCATTTTGGGCCTCTCTGTGAGGGACTTTGTGGCCACTGGGGCCCTAGGGCCCTTGTACAAAAATAAAAAGAAAAGAAAATGTTGCTGGCCTAGTTTGAGAGAGAACATATGGGCTATATCATATTGGAAATCATCAACTTCCTTAAAAAAAACAATAACAACAAAGGAGGTTTACTATTCTCATGAAGATTTATTACATAGTATGGAAAGACTGCAATTAATGGTTTGGAAAGACCAATCAATAGTTTTAGGCGATTTACCAAGAAAATATTTTAAAGTAGAAATCATTGGTTTTTTTCCTTTTTTACCATGAGGTAAGTCTTTGATGTGGATATCTCAACTTTTATTCAGGTTTTTGGAGTAGATTAATGATCAGTTCTCTCTGTCATTGTTTTTCCTCTTCAAGGAATACTGTTGTGGAGATACGATCCCAAGTTGTATAACAGTTAAACCTCTTTGAATGATGAAGGCTATAATTATATGTCCCTCCCATGTTGTTCAAGGCAAAACCCATCCTATTAAAACTTTGGAGATTTCTTGAAACAAGGGGTGATTCCTTGTGCCTAATCCACATACGTGCAGAGGGGATTCAAATTCATGACCTACAAACATCTAACCAAATAATCAACAAGTGTGAATTGCTATAACGAGTAAAAACATTATAATACAATTTTTTAATCAAAATTCACTTTCACTTTTAACACCAAATTCACTGATGTGTTGATATTTTTTTTATGTAAATCGTTAGAGATAAATGAAATGGAGTATATATCTTATTGGTAAAAATAGAACCACACACTACCATAAGTGTGACAGTGTCCTATAGGCAATTTTGGTTGTGTTATATATTAACTATTTTCATGCACGTGTCAGTATTCAGTATCTACCCTTGCTATGGTTTTTTATTTAATCAGAAACATCTTTTCATGCAGGTCGCATTAAACCATTAACACAAAAAGAAATTAATGAAAGGTTATATGTCCTAAACATGAAAGGTTATATGTCCTAAACGCAGTTTCTCATTGAGATTATAAAATACCTTTATAGAAGTCCACTCCTACAATGTCACATTTTTTCTCTTATAACAAATGTCTTGTGTTTTATCTGTGGTCACGTTGATCTTCAATTTTATATATAACCAAGTCCATCATTAGAAGTATTTTAAAGAAATGCCGTTTCCAATTTATTTGAGACAAGTGTTAATTATCCTTTCCGATGTCATTGATGTTGATGTTATTCTTAAGGCCCCGTTTGATAATACAATTGGATGGGTGATTTTATTTTAATTAAATTGAAAGCTCAAACATGTTATCAAACGGGTTTCATGAAATCAGCTTAATTAAAAAGTTTCTTACAGTTTTTAGTGGAAAAATGTTGTTTTTTAAAAAACACAGAAAATGCATTTTTTAGGAATCAAGGTATATTTAAGGAAAAATGACTAAAAAAGTCTTCAAAAGTTAGAAATACCAAATCAGTCACTTTTTAAAATTATACCTAAAAAGTCTCATTTTACGATTTTGGTCACACAAAAGACTAATTTACTCTTATATATATAGATCCTTAATACATTCTTTATATCTTAACTTTGTTAAAGTATTTCACTCTCTTAATTTTATTAATATATTTCACATATTTTCATGTAGATCAATTTTTTTATTGTAAATTCTTTAAGATTATGTTGATTTTGTGAAATATGTATCAATAATTTGAGTTATAATGAACTCCATTAAATGTTTGTTTTTTTATAAAAATGGATATGTACTAATGATATAATAAAAATATGTAAATAGCCAAAAAATAAAAAATGTGAATAAAAATTTAGAATACTAAAATATATTATGATTATACACAATAAAAAATGATAAACAATATCATATAAGATATATATAAAAAACACACAGTATAATATATAATAACAAAACCTGATTGATTTCTATAGAAATATTGTTGTTTTGTAAGAAAACTAGGTTTTTAGTGTGGAAAAGATGAATATCATAGATTTAATTACATAAGGACAGATTAATCTTTTGTGTTTCCAAAATTGTAAAATAAGATTTTTTTATGTATAATTTTAAAAAATGACTGATTTGAGTATTTCAAACTCTTATGAGATTTTTTTATCATTTTTTTTTATATTTAAACTATTTTATTTAAAATCTTATTTTTTAAACGTGTTTCTAAGTGGGCCTTAGAGAATCCATATGACTATGCAATCTTGATTATGGAAATGGACCAGGCCTATGAAAGTATAAATGTATAACTAATAAATAAATATAGCTAGCTACAAACACACATCAACTACAACTAGAATTATTATTTTGTTCAATATCGTCATCCAGGAGGAATCCTATGCTTGGAACAATTCTATATTGAATTTTTGATCTTTCAATTATCCAGCACTTATTAGTGCATGTTATGAATCCGTATCCCAATTCTTAAAAAATTACAGATCCGAAAATCAAAAATATTTTTTAAGTGAATATGGATATCAATGCATTCATTTTGAAAAATAAGTAACTATTGATTTTATTATCTTGAATAATTAATCATATTAGAATTTAAGTAACTATTGTATTTTTTATGATATATGAAAGAAGCAAGAAGCAAGAAGCTTTGAACTGATTCAATCTTAATTTTTTTTTTATTGTACAATATATCATCCATAGTTAACCAAATCATTGGTTCACCCCAACTTTTTTGGATAGATAAATACAGATACTGAATCTATGATATTATTTCGGTAACAATTTTTTTTTGTAAACCTTTCAATTTCTGGTCTGACAAATGGTCCAAAAATATTAGCCTTCCAATCTGAAAGATTTGTTAATATATTTATCTATCTTCAGTTTATTTGAAAAATTAGTTTCTGCTCGGTCGGGTCTGTAGCTAAAATTACGTCGTGTGTGTCGGGTTCTAGTTGGCCCGACCCAGCATGAGCCCAAACCTAGCCCACCTAACCAGTCATGTTACATGGAGAGAGCAAGAGGAAACATAATTAAACAATACAATTTTTACCAACCCAATCACACAAAGAAAATGTTGACATAAAGTTTTTTTAAGTATATATATAATTGACTAATAAAGTTTTTTTTTTTACAAATAAATGAAATACACACTCATAAAATGCATTGTTTCTCATAATATATTTATATAATATAGTATATAGTATTAGATCATCTCTACAATGTGTTAGTAACTTGGCTGAATGTATCAATGTATCAGCTCAAAACAAACAAACAGATGAGAGTTCAAATCCAATCAGACTGACGGTCCAGAATCAACAAGATGGGTTATTATAAATCAATAAAATATTTTTTTTGTGTTCTTAATTTAATTAGTATTATATAAGGTGGCCATGAACATATCTATATCCGTTGCATGCTTCCAACCCAACATCATAAATGTGCGGTTTCCTCATCAAGGCAACATTGTAACAACAATTTTTTTTTTTTTAAAAAAAAAAAAACAGAATTCAATCACGTCCATCCGTTCAGGAACGAACGGTTTCATCTCTCATATCATTTTCTTTACAAAAAAAAAAAAAAACACTTTAAAAAGGCATCAAAGATACCAACTTTAAATCTAATAACATTTTATTTTTTTCACAAAACATAAAGAGAGAAAGAGTTTCAAGTTTCAACGGCGGAGATTCAATCTTAACCGATGAAACCAACGGAGACGGGCATAACCGGCACGACGAAGTGGGTCTGCTTCTCCATAGACGCCGCCTCGGGCTCCATCAGTTCGGCCACCGCCACCCGATACGCCTCCGTCAGCCTATTCAGCATCCGCGATAGTCGGATCCTACGAAGGAATCCGATTACCACCGCCGCCCCTCCCCACCTCCTCTGGCTTCTCCCCCTGGTCCTCCTCCGCCCCCCTCCGAGGCGGATGGAGGGCGTCCTCCGCCGCCGTCGAAGCGGAGGAGCGGCGGAGGAGGGTTTGGGTTTGGGTCCGATGAGGGAGAGGATCCGTCGTGGGAGGCGGAGAGGGAAGAAGCTCCGACGGGTCGGCGGGAGGAGGAGCCGGCTTTCGTCGGAGTCGGGGGAAGCCATTTTTAGAGAGAGAGAGTTTGAGAGAGTTTATATATATAGAGAGAGAGAAAGGTTGACCAACACGTTGACCAACAACGTGGGACCCGCGAAAATTCATTCTCGTTGCACGTGCTTCGGGAGTGGTTTTGGTAATCTGTTTCGGCGGAGTAGCTTTTATTTTTAATAGTGATGGTCATGTTCGTGTCTAGTGACGTAATCTTGGGGGGTTTTTTTTATGGTGTTTGATGGTTTTGAAATTAGATTATGAAACTTCGCGAACTTTTGAAATTTTTTTCATGAAATTCGGATTGGTTGATGTTGTCAGTTTTTTGTGGCATTATCTTACACCATTTACAGGCTTTCCTTGTTTACCAAAGAGGGGGTGTGGACGATATAAAGAAATCTTATCTATATTTTATTCAATAAAGAAGATATATATTCTCTCAAAATATAATAAAGCAGATATATATTAGATTTTCTGATATTTATGGCTTGTTAATGCCATATCTGTGATCTTTAATATCAGTGACACAAAGACACTGAGTAGGTTAATCAAATGTACTTCTTTATGCAGTGATTAGTATATCATTGATCCATTATATGAGATTCTAGTATATATGCTCCTTTCATTGGAAAAATATTTTTCAATTTATTTCAAATATGTGTGATATTATTTGTTAAGGCATGTATTTATTAGACAAACATAAATCATAAATGGTTTTAAAAAATTCAAAATATGTTAGGACTAGAAAAACAATAACAAAAATGGTTTCTAGTAGATTTGAAGTCTCTCTTAACAATTTTAGTAATACAATAGACTTATAAATAAGCATGCCAATTATCCAAAAAAAAATCCGAATTCAATCCGAGTTTGTATCCAAAAAATCAGAATTATCCGATATTCGAAGATCCGGAGTGCGGATATGGATATCAATCTATCCGATTTGAAAAATATATGTATCCGACATACATTATAAATATATATGGAGCCGATTCAGTGCGGGAATGCGGTCGTGCGGGAAGCGATCACGGGCCGTCGATCACGGGTCCATCGCATCGGACGGTCGGGTGCGATTCATCTCGACCGTTGGATGCGATGGACCCGCGATCGAACGATCGACGTTATTTCCCGCATTCCCGCACTGAATCGCTCGCGTATATATATATATATATATTGTCCATATTGTTATCCTTTATGATTAAAAATAATGATAATATATTATAATATTGTTAAATTTTCAATGTATGATATCTGAATGAGATAATAAACTTGAAATATCAATTTTAATTTTGATCTATCTCTAAAATATTATTTAATTATTCAAAATTATGAAATTATCCAAAAAATTCTGTATCTGAATTCCGAATAGTTATCCGTAAATCCGAAAGTTAGGTGGATATTGTATCCAGTGGCGGCTCTATATTTTCATTAGGGTATCACGGAAAGCTAGAAGCATCTTGCAATATTTTAGTTTATTGAATATTCATTTATTCAAACATTAATTAGATCTTCACATTTCTTAGCTTGGTTATGGACACTATTTGAACCCCCCCCCCCTCCCAACATGAACTACCTTTTTTTTTTATTCCAAGTTGTGAATCCTCCCATAACAAAAACAAACTTCCCATGAAAATGTTAGATCTGAATAAATAATAACAACATAAGCAAAATACTGCATCATTTTCATGTTGTATTTCAACCAAACAAAATGGCGTATGTCCCACTATTTACGTACAACCCATTTTCCAACCCCAATTAGTCTACACTAGAATTTTTTAAAAATATTATCTCATCTAATAGATATATACAATAAATGAAGCATATCTCAATGAATTGAATGAATCATTTATAAAAAAATGTGAAAATTTTATTAACAATTCATTAGTAATATGCTTCGAAAGTTTCTATTGACGCATATGAGATTGAAATTAGGCTAAAAAAAAAATGGTGTAAAGTACTCTTTATTCATTGGAAGTGGGTTAGAGTTTTTAATGGCTCTATGAGCCTTGTTTGTTTTTAATGGGTCAAACTCTTGCCAAACCATACTCGCTATTGAATAAATCCGTCTGAAAAATTCTACAAAACAATATTTTTTTAATTCACTTAGTTATGTTGCCACTTAAAAATCATTATTTCCGTCTAATGAATAATTTTTGCTATCAATGGAGAATTTCTTTGCCTCAAATGGAGGAGATTTGATTTGTACTAATGGAAATCAAATGGAGGAGATTTGATTTGAGAATTAAATTATTATGAGATTTATGATTATTTTAGTATAAATAAGAATAAAATGAATTTGTGTTTGGTTGTATTTTAAATTATTGTAATTGAAAAATGTAACACTTTTTTTTGTTTGAATAAAATGTGAATAAAGCATAGATAAAAATTTATAAATGATAAAAAAATGATGACTGTTAATTTAACAGTGAACGGTGAACCCACATATTTTTTTATTTAAATAACCTATAATAACTTAATTTTAATGGATGGATTAAATCTATATACCACTTTATATTAAATAATTTTAAAATATAAATTTTCATTTATTTCCGTCTTCGAAACATTTATGATAAGGCTATTCATTCATTCCTATTTATTTCGGACTTATTCATGAACGGCTAAATTAATACCCAATAGTTTCGAACAAATAATAAAGGGTGTAAAATAAAGAAACTTTTCTCGCAATGACAACACAATGTGTAAACAATTATCCTCATCCGACTTTTCACTTCGACATGAGACTCCGATTCATCAGACTCCCCCATCTATCTAATCCCTGATTCTCTCTCTCTCTCTCTCTCTCTCTCTCACAAAACTCATCTTCTTCGATCGATGGCGTCAATGGAGGTGGACGTGAACATGGTCCCGCCGGCGGGAGAGGGCTCGAACGCCGCTGGTCCCTCTTCGAAGAAGCCCAAACGTTTCGAAATCAAGAAGTGGAACGCGGTCTCCCTCTGGGCCTGGGGTAATACCACCCTGCCCCCGTCTTTCGATCCATCTAGGGTTAGGGTTTTCAATTGATTCTTGATTTCTTGAGCTGATTTAGTGGTTTCTTGCGCAGACATCGTGGTCGACAACTGTGCGATCTGCCGTAACCACATCATGGACCTCTGTTAGTGTATGCTTATGATTTAGTGTTTTCGGTCTCTTTTTGGTTTGCGTTTTGATATTTTTTATGTTCTTCTTTATGTTCTCAGGCATTGAATGCCAGGCGAACCAGGCGAGCGCGACGAGCGATGAATGCACGGTGGCTTGGGGTATGTGCTGAAATTTATGAGCCCTGATGTTGCACAATTCCTTTCTTGGTCTTACATTTTTTGTGGATTCAGTACACGGTTTTTGATTTCTTGCTAATTGGATTGGATTAACATGCTTTATCATGGTTGGTCTTTCTCGAGAGTTAGATATTGTAGTTCTTTCATGTGCAATAGTGCACTTTGTTTTTATGATGGTGTTTGAGACATGGAAAGTGATATATTAGCATTTCTAGCATCTAATGCCTTGTTAAGGATTATCGATTACCTAATTGTATGAGGTGACTCTGGAGAGTTCTAGTTGGCTTTGCTCTTTTTTTCCCCCTTGAAAATGATTAAAATGATCTGGAGGATGTTCTCCTTCGTTCTTGTAGCCAAGTTTGTAGAGCTGGAGAGATATTAAATTCTGAAGTTATATTATCTGAAAGATGAGACTAATTTTCAATGGAAAGGTGCTTCATAGAAATTTATTTATTGCATGTGAATCATTAGAATAAGTTAAATGATATATCTTTGCTGGGTTGATCATGATAACTTGCAATATTTTTCTGAAGTGAAATTCCATCGTGTTTTAGGTTGTGTTCATGATAGGAAGTGTTGTATGTTGTTAGATCATAGATTGTCACATCAAGTTGATCGTCTGCACTTTGCACTTGAGAGGCGCTTTGTATACTGCAACTCAAGTTGCTATACACCAGAAAAGTGTAGTTTATTCAGGCAGTCTCATGTGGGGACAATTCCTCATTATTTTTTTGCATCAAGGGCATTGATTATATTGTGCCTATTTGAATATAGATTATCACTTTGAACTGTGATTTATAGGCCTTTATTGAGATATATTTCAACCATCATGATTTTATGAAAGAATTGGCTATCAAAGGGTATTATAGGTTTGTCAACAAATTAAGTGTAGAAGTGTTTGTTTTTGTCACATTTTTGTCGCTTTTATTTTAATGTTTTATTGTTATTCTTTACATTTGCTGGAACTGTATCCCAAATCGAATATTAAAATTTGGTGGTAGAATGCCTACCATTCTTTTTGGAGATCCCTTGTCACCTCCATTTTGTTGGAGAGGCATTATTTCCTAATATAATTGCTCCTATCATTTTTCACAAAAAATAAACTAAAATCCCTACCATTCTCTAAATAGGGGTTGAAGTGCTCGGGCATGGCATAAGAATTAGGTGTTATGAAAATGCTAAATAATTCTTTTATCCATCACTACATATTTAACTATTACAAAGTATGCTTTTAGAGGGTGGGAAAAGGATCGGGCATGGTTTAGCATGTTTATTGTTTCACAGTTTGTGTGCGATTTGGATGGAGTGCAACAGGTAGAATTTTATCATGTTTGCCATGTTGGGCAACTTGTTTGGGTGGGGTAGGGAGGATGATTCTATGATCCTGGTTGTGTGTGTAGGTTTTGGGATAAGAATGGGTGTGTTCATGATATGTTTGCTCTTGATGCTATGCTTGTAATTTTTGGGTATTTTTGAAAATCCATTCTTCGATGGCTTTTCTCGTGTTAGGCTTTCAATTGGTATCACACACACACAACCAACATGTGTTGGGGGGGGGGGGGGGGGTATGAAACTCAAACGTAATTATATTCGGGGGAAAAAATGTTGATGATGTTTTGAATTTTAAGTTTCATTTCAAAGCCTTTAAAAGCACATATTGTGCATGTTCATTGGCAATTTTTTATATCTGATTGAAATAAGACTCCAAACATAATTTGAATTTTGGATAATGTCAGTTGACAAGAATTGTTAGTTGTAAGCCTTTTCTAGGTATTGACGTGAGATTTGGATCTAGTACTTGTTGCATGTAGGGAGCACAATACATAATCATTCAATAAACTGGTTTTAAAACTATGTCAGTCTGTTTTCTTGTGGCTCAAAACTGAACTATAATGCAAATGTGCTGTTATGTATGTTCCATTTCGTGGCTACAAACATTATCCCATCAGTATACACAACATCGGTCCCCTCTTCTTTTATATCTTAACCCAGCAGGTTGTTTATATCCTCTATGTTTCTACACTTGTTTCCCTAAATGCATCAATGTTGAATAACTCTATAATGCTTTAACTTCTTTGGATCCAGGATCTATTCCTTATCTTGAATATTTAATTAATTTATATGGGCACCTTGGTAGGCATATGCCTTGTATATATTCAAATAAAAGCATACAAAAAGTACTCATTGGAACACAATCTGACAAAATGAAAATGAGACATGGTAGAGGAAGCCTACTCAATGATCCCCCCTCCCCCCCCAAACAAACACCCACACACACACAAATACATGATTCTTGATGCCCCCGCACAAGAAAGGCCTCAATCCTTCATGAACTGGATCGCCATCTCCCATACGTTTTCAATGTAGACTTCTAGACTCTAGTGCCCCTGAAGATGAGATGATTTCGTGCAAGCCACAAGTATTTTAAATGCATACTCGTTGGGGTTGGCTATTTATGAATGTTCTAAGTATCTATGTTGAATCCAGTCCGCCATAGAGGGGAAAAAATAACTGCACCAGCACCAATCATCTACAACTGCCTTAGATGCAATATTTTTAACTGCATTTAGTCTTGACTATGTATGGAAATATCAGTTTATGGTTCTCACATCAGAACTGAATTATTTGGTATGTTGAATTACTAACAAAAAGTTGAAAGACAATTCAGTTTACTTCAGTTTTCATTTTAAAAACATTGGAAATGAAACTAGTGATTCCTTTTTTTGGGGGGCATGTGAGTAAGATATCAAATTGGCAGTTGTACTTCAAAGAAATGTTTCTGATATGCCTGTGTAGATCAATGGATATAGATTAAGAAGAGCTAAACAAGAATATTTATTATGGTTGTGTGCTATTGGTGCTAATTATTGAATTAGTGAGACAGTTCCTATTATGCATAGTGTGTGTGCCTGCAGTCATGCATGAAGCCTCAGTATTGTTTCTGATTATTGGCAGGGGTGTGCAACCATGCATTCCACTTCCACTGCATCAGCAGATGGCTCAAAACTCGTCAAGTCTGCCCGCTTGGTAAATACACTGTTCTATCGATTTCCGCCTTCCACTTCCTTGACCAGTATCACAGTTTATTTCCCCAGCGGCAATTGTGGATCCTCTAATAAATTTTTCAATGTGCAGATAATAGCGAGTGGGAATTCCAGAAATATGGCCACTAGGATTACTCATTGTACTCCACCCCTCATTTTCTTTTTCAAAATACTGCCCCCTTCACTTGTTTAAGAGTTCTTATGTTGTGTTTAAAGCTTTCTAGATGCACTCATATTTCTCAAGTTTGGGCCCCCTTAGGCGTTGTTTGGGTAGATTATTTTCTTTTGGTTTTGCTTGATGGCCCCTGTATTTTGTGATGGAATATTTTAATATGATGGTGGAGTTAATGACATTTCATTTTAAATCAACCACCAAACAAATAAAATAAAAATGGTGGCATATCTCCCTCCAACCTACACAGGTGGGACTTGTTTACTGGAGATTGAATCAATGTGGAATAAGGGACATATTAGCTCTTATCTCACTTTCGCTGTTGGGTTGGGATGAGTAAGCTTGAATTTGAATTTACTTGCTCTGAATTTAGCTGGATAAATGCAAGGTCGTAACATATCTCAGAAGGGATTTGGTTAATCTGATTTCTTATTCCAAATTTTGAATAAGAGAGTACCCACCAGACAAAAAGTGGAATAAATTGAAATGATTTTTCTCGGTTTTATTTCCTGCATTAATGTGTTTTCATGGATCAATTTGTTTCACATAACTTCGAGCAACTCTGAATACAGGAAACAGGGTTAAAAGTATGACAGAGTGACTTAAGCTTTAGGAAGCACACTGTGTGAGGCAGTAAGCATGGTTGCATTGGGAAATGATGAATTGGGAAACGATGAATATCGTTTGGGTGTGTTTGGTTGTGTGATTGCGAAACTCATTTTATGCGATTTCTAGGTTTAAAATTGATTTTGTAGTAAGCTCATCCCTTTCAGCTTTTGGAAAACGCAGTTTTTGGACACTATTTATTTGAAATCTGTTTATAGTTGTCTCAATTTTTTTGTTTAGTCCCATTATTACAGACACAATTTTTGTAATTTTTGCAATCGCAAAAGCTGTCAAATCATGCAACCAAATGCACCTGAAGATATAAAACATAACCAAGAATAGCAGTATACGATTTATTTTTCGTTCTACCTGGCTGTACAATTCGTGTTCATGCTATTAATTCAATAATCCAATCTCCCTTACCTGACAAAATCAAGGAATCAAAAGGTAGAATAAGCATGTTAGGATTGTTTATTAACTATATCATTAACATAAACTTTTTTTTTCAGTCACAAAGAATCAAAATTACTTATAGAAAAATTTTGGGGTTTTAAAACTGAGAGTCATAAAGGAGCAAACATGTGAATAAGTTCGACTTTAATCTGACTCTAAGAGTGAGTTTTATGTATAAGATCACTGGAAAAGTTAAAAGATGAATCAACATGCTTTTTAAGGTCTAAAATAACAAATCTTTATAAATTGTAAGAAATAACAAAAAAATGACGCAAATGATCTTGTCTCTTATAATTTTTAAAATCTCTCTCACAATATTTAAAATTTTTCACAGCATCATTTAATTATAAAATAATATCAATATAAGAAATGATTTTTATTTAAGAGTGATTTCATGTCTTAAAATTTTCAATGCATGCAATAAAAAATTTTAATATTGTTAAAATTGTCATTTTTAAATTTATAAGATTTTTTTTCCTAACTCTTTTAAGTTACTTTTCAATTTTTTTTTGTTATTTATATATCTTATAAATGTCTTGCATAAGAACTTTTATATATATATTATTAAACAGCCCCAAAAGATTTTATAATGTTTAGAAACATCTAAAACTGTATTTTATAACAATTTTTTTAACTTTTTACAATTTAACTCTCAAGGGTGTATTTAGATATACAAAAAATAATAATAAAATTAATGCACAAACAATTTTTATTTTATTTTATTTTATTAATGTTCTTTAATTGGGGTGATTTTTTAAAAAAAGTATGCATTATCATTTTTAATACTTTATCATTTTTATTTTATTTTATTGATGTTCTTTAATTGGGGTGTTTTTTTTAATGGCTGATTTGGATATTTTTATTACTTAGATTATTTTTTTGGATATTTTCTCTATCTAATACTTAAAGCCAATATCCAATATCCAAATCCATATTTGAATGTGTGTAATCAAATATATGATATCTGAATTCATATCCAAATCCTTAGATTCAATTTTTTTTTAATTTTTTGTAAATCTATATATTCAGATATGAATCATACAAGATCACTCACCAATATATACTATCCTAGCTTACATCATAACCTAGAGCATATTTGATTAGGTAAAATGTGGACTGTATGAATGAATGTGTAATAACACTGTCAGTTTGTCACAAGGAGATCATAGAAGCAGTGGACATTTTTTTTTATCCAATCAGACATTTTTATATCCAATCATTAACCTTGGTTACATATAGTTGTCAATGGTTGGAATTGTCACATTTTTATATGAAAGGCAGTTTTGTGGTTCTGGGTGAGAAAATAATTCATTGTGTAAGGAGATTTTCACCAGCTATCTTATATGTACAGCAATGTCTAAATCAAAACCACATGGATTTACCCAAAAATAATAACAACAGCATCTATCACATGGGCGCCAGGTTGTGAGATATTGTCAGAGGAATCCAAATTTCAACCAAAGCTCTGATTATTTTCTTCCCTTGAATCATTCTATATAACCAGACCTATAAAATTATTTTTAGAATAATTAATCATATATATTACAAAATGATAATTTTTAAAAAAACTAAATCTTGATTGAAAAAAAAAGAATAGCATTGAATGATTCATGTTTGATTTAAAAAACACAAAAGATTTGTTATTATTTTACATTATGATGAATGTTGAGATTATTTTTATTTCTTGATTAAAAACTAATTATGATTAAATTTTATTTTGATTAAAAAAGATAAAATAAGGGTACATTTTTTCATTAATTTTTTTTAATGGTATAAAAATAAATATGTTATTTATGACGCGCCCGTGGTCGATAAAAATATAATTTTTTTTTGAAAGCCGTAATCTTATACGGTCGATATTCGCACCCGACCGTCCGATTGGACCCGTTCGACGGCCCGTTCGCGGGCGCACCGACCGCACGACCGATGATATATATATATATATATATATATATATATATATATATATATATGCAAAAAAATCCCTTTATGAAAATGCATGATTCATTATGCATACAAGTACAAATCCTTTTCATTTTTCAGTAATTAACACCATTTATGATATGAAATTCTCATTTGATCATCACATTATTGTATTTGTTTGACATCCGTTAATCTAGTGGAGCTGTATTTTCCCCAAAAATTCACACAACTTGATATAAACAATCTTAATTTTCAATGGTTTTTTTAACCTTTGAAAATCTGATGAGAGAGAGCATGAGAAGGATTCAACCAAATATATAAAAAGAAAAACTGCTATGCTACATGTGACCTTAGAACCTTTCACATTGAGAATTAAAAAATAAAAACAGTACATCTGAGTCCACCAATCGATGAATAATGTCAAGTCTCGTGTCCTTCAATTCATGCAACGCCCCCATGTACTTTAATATATAAAAAATGAAATATATAAACGAAAAACAAAAATTACATGTTTTATCTAACAAAATATCTCTAGAAACAACAACACTGATGAAATAAGATTTGTATAGAAAGCTAAGCAACAACACCCATATATATGAGATATGATTGTGCTGATCTTATTCTAGAATTCCTTTTTTTTATTGTTCACCTAAATCATCTGCAATAGCTATAATTTCAATCTGAAAGAACAGACTGATTACATTGTTACTGTTTGCATGCAACCACAGAGGAAGATGCAATACTAACAACAAAATCACTTGTTTCCTCAACTCTGAAAAAATGGCAAGATCATGATTATTTTGGAAGACTAGTTTTAACCAAGGAAAAAAATGGCATTTCATTAAACAAGGGTAAAGCTAATAATACAAGCAAAACAGTCTATAAACAAAAACAAGGGAGGCAACAAGCCTTGGTACATCTAGGATAAAGGCGTACCTCTGTACACTTTGGGCACGAACATACGCATCCGCATGTGTATTCGGGGCAAGATATGCTCGGTAGGGAACACCTGGGGAAACAACAACATCGTCTGAAACACGAAAACATGTCCCAACAACAGCAGTTGCGGCGGAAGCAGCCACAGTTGCAGTGGAAGCAGTCACAATTGCAGCGAAAGCAGTCACAGTTGCAGCGGAAGCAGTCACAGCTGCAGCTGCGGAAGCAGCCCTGGCAGCTGCTGCAGCAGCCCTGGCAGCCACAGCAGAGGTTTTTGAAGCATTTACAACACTTCGGCGGTCCGCATTTACAACACTTTGGAATTTCACAGCATTTACAGCACTCCGGAGGCTCACAGCATTGACAGCACTCTGGGAGCTCACAGCATTGACAGCACTCGGGGGCCTTGCAGCATTGACAGCACTTTGGGAGCTTGCAGCATTGACAGCACTTTGGGGGCTTGCAGCATTTACAGCACTTTGGGGGTCCACAACAAGCGCAACGGGGTCTAGTGAAGTGGAGGGAGCACCCTTTGGGGCAGCAGAAGCAACATGAAATGTTGAAGCAGCAAAAAAGATTTGATCTGCACGGAAATACACATAATGTTGGTATTTTATTCCATTACCATAACATACCATTGACAAAGTGGGTTTCATTTTAAAGGACTTAAAATAGATATGAATTACATAGCACAGATGAAGAATGAATTCTGATAGCATCGTGTCAGTTTAGATGCTGAAAAACAAGCACAAACTCACTTGAACAGATGCTTTGATGATTCATGTTGTTAATGCATGAGAGGATGGACTATTTGAAATATTAAGGCAGAATGGTAGAGGTGACAAATGCTCAAAAATTGATTCACATGAAAAATAATAATAGCAGAAGAAATATCAATTGTAGTTCCTTGTCTTCAGCTCGTGATTCAATGAATATCAGGAAGCAGGCCTTTAAATTGAAACTAAGGAAACGGTTCCTGAGTGAATCATTCAGCAGCAGGAATTAAGAATGCATAACATTTTTCATATCTGTTATGCAGAAAGATCGACAATGCACTCCCTGAGAGAGAGAGAGTTGGTCATGAGTGGGGCTGAAATTTTCAAATTTATTAAATATATGAATAGTTTTGAATTGTTTATGATTTGACATTGTCATCCTTCAGGATATCCCTAAACAACAAGGCAGCCACATATATTAATATTTTTGAGCTAATACAGAAATTATTGATAGGTTTTATTCATCTTCGAGCATTTTAAAATCAGAAGATAGAACAGAATACTAAATCACAATAACAAAGTTAGAGAAGGCATGAAATAAAGACTTATGGAAGGCTAAATAAGGACTGAATGCAATAAAATGTTTCCACTGTATATCATTAATCGATATCCCAAAGACATCATATAAGTAAAGCATTTTATTCTGTTTTACAAAAGATCACATCAGCATCCACAACAACCAAATCTCCATGTGTGACGAATTGGCATCTTCATGGACACCACAAGATAAGCTAGGTTTGACCAATCAAATCCATACTAATCTGTTCACAACCAGAAACCCATGAATCTACCAAAAGATTTGTTTCTGCAGAGATGTACACATTTGACTGGCTATTTTTTTTTAAAAAAAAAATCCTTGTGTCTTGGTCATGGTATCCCCTAGTCTAATTGAAGTTGTCAATCCTTTGCGTTTAACAAGCATGGGTACACTTGTGAAATCAAATCAGCAAGGAAAATATCACACATACAAAACACTTACTAATCTCAATGCATCATTGTAAATTTTTCATAGAGAAGTTATGACAACAAGTGCATCAGAGAGCATGGTAAGGAGCATGCTGTAATGGAATTGAGAGCAAGGTGAGGCAGATTTTTCAAAGGGAAGCATTTAATGTCGATCAGGGATATAAAAAAATGTCAGTAGAATATGGGCTACCATGAATGGAGTGATTCGGCATTTATTTTTAAAAAAGCCAAATAAGATACTCAATTAAGAGACTGACTACAAAGAACACAAAGTTCAGTAAAACAGAGAGGGTGACATCTCTTGTTCTCTAAAAGGACTTGCATATGCATAAACTCTTGAAACTCACACCCACTTTGAAGAGGAAATTAGCAGGAAAATCATTAATTTTTTTAGTATCATAAGACCAAACATCTAATAACATATGGTGATGTATGCAAGAACCTTGTCGAAACTATCTAACACAAATGCACAAAGTCCTCAAATTATGGAGCATAAGGATTATATGCTGGAAGATATGAACTCCATGACTGCATTTCATAGTAAAGCTATGTCCAAAGGAACAACAATTGCTATATTAATTGACAGTCTTTAATACAAAAATTCAGTAAACATCGGCAACTAAAGGTCAGGAGAATAGTCAGGAAAAGAAAGATTAAAGAAGAAACAGATGAGGTACCTTAGCCACTTCCAAATGCGAGTTGATCGACGAACCTTTCGGATTCTGCAGACAGAAAATCCATTGTAAAGAACAGTTAATATGACATAAATTTGTTAAAAAAAACAAAAACAAAAAGGCCATAGGTGAAAAATCCCTTCATATGAACATACACAGGTATCAATGGGTCAGAATTTGAGGTCACATAATCATCAATCCTGCATAAAAAGAAAAAAAAACATCATCTAAAACCACTTAATAAACATTTCTTCACAGAGAGGGAGAGGGAAAAAAAGAAGAGCCAAGCATTACTCTTTGCAGCACTTTGAGGCAGGTTGAATGACTTCAAGCGACTGTAACTCCTCCTGTTCACAATATTAAAAAAAAATCCCCATTTGTCAAAACCAAAGCAAAAAAATGAAATTATAAACAAAACCCCTATATCTTCCACTTTGTTCCCCACTAAAATCAAGGTCAAAGTAAAACCCAAAGAGGGATTCACATTCACGCACCCTCCTCCGCATACAGAGACCCAACTCCCACATTGGAAAAGACACCATCTTTTCAAGGGATTTCCATACATTTCACTATACGGGGACCATTGAATCACCAACCTCATAAAACCCCCCAAAAAAAATCTCATCTTTTTGTCTACTAAACTCACAACCCCACACATAGACTCACCTCCAGAAACCCAATCTCCCGGTTCAAGCTCTGAATCTGAACCTGCCTCCGGTGCTTCCCACACAAGTCCGGGTACTTCGGCGGCGACTTCGGCCTCGGCGCCGCCAACGCCGCCATGTGTGGCTTCTCGGCCGTTTTTGAAGCAATGCAGGGGCTCCGAAGGAAGCAGAGGCAGAAGAAGAAGAAGAAGAAGAGGAAGAGGAAGTGATTCGATGGAGATGGGTTTTGGGTTTCCTCGATTGGGGTGCGTCGAGGGAGGGTGAGAGGGGTTGGGTTCACCGCCACCCCATCCTCTCCATTAACTGCTCGACGTGACTTTGTTTGTTCATTCTTTTTAACACCCACATCTGCATTGCACACGGTTTTCGTACGCAGAGGGGGGTCTCTCTCTATTTGGGATTTAAATGTGATTGAAAAAGCTATGTCTGATGTTTGTACAAAACGGAGCCTACTTGCAGTCTCTCTCTCTCTCTCTCTCTCTCTGACTACTGACTCAGTGAAGACTCTGGATTCAAAATAGCAAACACAATGAATGAAAAACTGGGCGCCTGAGGGGGGAGAGGAGGAGAGAGGGTGATCAGAAGGCGCACGTGAAGATCACGATGGTTGTGATGGCAGAGTGGGATTATTTATGGTCCCCCTCCCTCCCCTGCCCCTGCCGTGGTAAGTTGAGCCACCCAGCTCGGTAAAAGTCAGCTGCCCTTTCTGTTTTTGCACTGTAAAATATCGGACAAAACACACACCAACTCACAACACCCTCTCTCTCTCTCTCTCTCTCTCTCAAGTTATAATGCAATGCTCAATTCATCCTTTGAAATTCAATAAAACATACACAAACATATAAAATATATATTATATCATTAAAAAAAATTATATTTTAAAAAATAAATTTATTCAATTTAAAATGAAATTATGTGCAACTTTTTTTTATCAAAGTATATACACATCGTTAAATAATGTTTATTATTTAAAAAAATAATAAAAATATATGTGATTTGTATTTTGAACTGTAAAAAAAAATGAGTTAGATATTTTTCTTACAAAATTCATATTTAATTCAAAATTTATTCTAAAAGCCGGTTTGGACAAGGACATGGACGTCGTGTCCATTAAAGTGACTCGCGATATAGAAGTGTTATTTTTGGAGCTTCTCTACTGCAAAAATAAATGGTCTGTCAACGCTGTTTTGAGTGCTCCAATGCGAACATCTAAAAAGCGTTTAAATCCACCGTGACGCGATACATCAGATTCTCTATCGCATAATCTCTCACCGAGATTCTAAATGAGACCTAAATGTTTCTAACGTTCTATTTTTATTATAAAAAAAATCTATTTCCAGTTAAGTACAATTCCTGTAAACCTATTTTTAAGAACTGTTAGAATTGAGAAATTGTTTTTCAGAATCCCTTTCAAACACACCTTATAATTTTTTTTAGTCAAATCATGTTTTGAAATTTTAAGTATATATATCTATATACGTTAAGTGTGCGTGTATATATATTTATCTTTTAAAATATATATATCTTTCATAAAAATAATATATTAGTGCAATAGTATTTCATATTTATCTAATAGAGTATTTAATTAAATCACGCGAAGGATTTGAATATTGAGTTTTGATATATTAAGTTTTGACCATAAAATCTACTATTATTGGAGGTTCCTAAGGTAGTAAAAAATTATTATTAGGTTCCTCTAGACAAAAGTTGTTCAAAAATACTGAAAATACCCTGATTAATTATTTATTACACAGTTAACACTCTATAATATATTATTAAGTATTTTTAATACATTGTTAACATTCCACATCACACTGTTAACATTCACATAAAATGCTCATGTCCAATTATATCAATACACTTTAAATACTCTCCAATTATATATCTCAAATACACTGTTAACACTCCCCAATACATTGTTAACATTTGCATAATTGGGCAAAAGCATTTTTGATATTTTTGAACAACATCCATTTAGAGGGACCTAAAACAATTTAAATTTTTTTAGGATTCTAAAAATAATTGATGGTTGATCACAGGGACCCCAAATTAATTTCCTTAATATATTATGAGTGGTGATATGGTGCAGTCCACGCGGTTCATGTGAACTGCATATATACATACTTATCAAGGTATATGCGTGATAAGGAAAGCATATAAATTCATTGAAGCATATATACACCTCACTAGACAATACACATTCTTTATCGACTCATATACCTCGATAAGTGATGTATATATATAGTTCACATGAACTGCATATTATTATTTCACTGCATTGTTAACATGAATTTTAAAGAAAATGTATTATAAAATATTTCATTCAAATTAGTGTTCCAACGAATACAAAACTAAAATATAAGTAGATGCTCAAACTAAAATACATGTAAATGCTCATTAACAAATTTGTATACAAATTTAAACATAAGTGTATATGTTAAAAGTCTTAAGCCCCTTATTGGTTCAAGAATAGAGCCCAATATTAATATAAGTGGGAATTAGTCAGAATAGTCTGAAAATGAGTATTTGAAATGCTGAAATAAATGAAAATTTTTATATGAGAATTAACTGGTATAAAGTACATAGATTCCAGTCAACCTCTTAAATTAAGTTAATCAAAGTTACTCAACCTAAAAAATTACGTGTGTTTAATATCAAATCAATTGTATCACTTCTTATAAATCAACTGTCCTCATTTTTTTCATTTTTTATAAATCTTTAACCATATCTTATTCACAATTTATCAAAACAATAAAAAATTTATTATTACATTTTCCAACGAAAATAATTCAAAATTCAACTAAATCAAAATCACTTTATCGTTATTTATTATTACATTTCTCACGTGCAGTCTATCTTTTTCATTTTTCAAAAAATAGTAAAGGTTCTTTAATGAAATACAAGTTTTCATGCATGAAAATGTATATATTGATTGAATGAATATATTTTTAACATATATGGAAAAAAAAATACTCAGATATTTACTTAATTAGAAATTTATTGAGATATATGAATTGTTCGTGTGACCGTTTTCACATTCTGAATGTTCCAGTTTCATGAAATGCTTTTCTGATACGGTTTTTCATGATAGGTATTCCAAAAAGTGTTTGTTATGGTGTATATCACGTTGGATATATATATCGTGTACGTTAGACAGTCCCACAATTCACAACTGCATTGTGTATATCAATCATGACTGTCTCACAATTCACAACTGTATTGTGTATATCAATCATGTTGGATAAATATCAGACAGTGTCACGATTCAAAACTGTATTGTGTTTATTAATCATGTTGGATATATGGACCCAATGAGTGGTCCTCTTGAGCAACAGAAACAGGTCCTTTTTTCCTTTTCTTTTCTTTTTTGTATGGAAACAATAACCTCTTTCAGGATTTGGATCCCGTTTGATGTTTGTTCTTCATGCTCTAAAACCGTGTAGTATAATGAACCACACTATGCCTGTTGTAGTATATCTCCTACTTATAAATAATTGTATTTTTTTTAGTTTAAAGAAGGGGAACTTAATGAAGGGTCTATGTGGTCACTGGTCAACCGACTATTTTTTTAAGTCCTTGATATTTTTAAGTCATTTTAGGTCCTAAGACGATGAAAAATTATTTTTAAATCACTCCAACAAATGTTGTTTAAAATATCAAAAATGTCCTCCTCTAATTATACAAATGTTAACAATGTAATGGGGAATATTAACACTATACTGTAAATACTTAACAATGTACTAAGGATGATTTACAATATATTGATATAATTGGACAGGAGGTATTTTAAGCAAATGTTAACTATACGCTGGGAAGTTTTAATAGTATACAAAATATACTTAACAATTTATTAAAAAATGTTAACAGTGTACAAAAATAATTGGGTGTGGTGTATTTTTAGTATTTTTGAATAATATTTAATTGAATAAACTTAAAAGTAATCTTTCACTGCCTTAAGAGCCTATAAATAACTTTATAAACCCCAGGGACCTAAAATTAATAAACGAGTGATCACATGAACCCCTATTTAATTTTCCTTTTGTAAAGAAATTTTGTATGAAAGATTAAAACTTGAACCTAAACCTCAAATTGAATTTAAAGGAAAATAATAATGTCAGGATAACTATTGCGACGGATAATGTCATGTCACGTCCCAAATGTGGAATTATCGTATTATCAAGGCCTATAAGATATTAATATTTATATAAATCCCTTTAAAATTACTGTCACATATTTATTTAAATCCCCATAATGCTTAGTCCTAGTTAAAATAACCGCGTAAATTATTTTAGATTAAATAACTATATTAATATAAATAATTATATTAGTAAAATAAATAATTTACTATTTTCAACTACTTTAATTGAAAATCACAATAATAAAACTTTATTGTTTATTTGACTATCAATAATCTATAAATAAAAAATTAAAGTTCTAGATAAACATTTATAAAATAAATAAAATTAATTTAAAATGCATGCCGTTATATACCAATAAAATATATTAATTTAGTAGAGTAACATAACTGCAGATGATTTAAAATACCAATATCAATTTAATTATTTAAATTTATTATAGTATACATATACTCATTCACTTGTATTTGCTTTGTTCTATATCTGTTTTAAAGTGAAAATTTAAAAGGGAAGCAAATATCTTTTCCCTGAAAATTAAAGAATAACATAGAATTTAAGAGAGAGAGAGAGAGATGGGAGGAACAAAAGGGGACCTACTTGACGTGGACGTGTCAATGTTGGTGTTACGGATACTTCAACCTTTCAATTTCTATATAGTATATATTTTTTTTAATTTTTACTGCGTCACCGACGGCAAAGTCGATGCTGACGTGTAGAACCGTCAGTGGTTGGTACGGCCCTTGCGTGGAAACTCCGATTCCCGATAAAGCATATATTATAACTTTTAATTTTTTTGGAACACGAAATCTACGCTTCCAACGCTCTTTCTTTTTTATTAGATGCTTTTTCATTGTCGTCTCTCTTTCTTTTTATTATTTTTGGTATCTATACAATATGCTTCCCACTTTCATTTTCATGACACTGGTGCTATTGTGTGGCATTTTGATTTACAAATTATACATATATATTATACATAGACAGTGATTAGGTGCGACTTGGAATGTAACATTATGTATGGATTGTTTGATCTCACAAATCTCACGATCGGGTAGTCCTGTTTTAATTCAACTCTTGTTATTTGATTGTGAGATTTGCACAATTGAACAGTTCATACGCGATCCGCATGAGCTGCACATGTCACATATTATTTCACTCTCTAATACGGTGCGATCCATGAGATTTGCTAAATTGCAAGGTCATCATGGCACCCCTGGTGAAAATTGTATAAACTTATGTCTGGGCTGGTGGGCTTCATGAACATATTGTTGTAAGTTCTTTGCAATGGATTGTAATTCCAATTCTCCTACCATTCTTTGCATTGCATTGTTTTTTTAACCCCAGCTTTTCTTCATTATGTCACTATTGTGATAACAAGGGGCTTTGGGAATTTCTTACTGGGTATGAGCAGCAAGATCACTATTGACCTAGCTTTTGATTGTGACTTTTAAAGTTATTTTTAATTTAAATAATATTCTATAGATTTAAACAAACATGTTAATAAAATAACTAATTTTAAACTAAAAATCTTAATATACAACTTAAAAGATTAACCAAACACCTACGGAGGGACGACATTGATTTTAATTGGTCCCATTCATAATTCTTAGGTCTCGAATGAAGATAATCATTAATTTAATTAATTTTGTTTTTACAAAATCAATGTTTCATATATAATCTATTCTAAGTGGTTAGTTTTTGAATTTTAACATTTGGTTTTACATGTTAGTTTTTATACATCTGTTAAAAGTCAGAAATATAATTTCTATGAAAAAGTTGAGATAAGTTTTTCATTAAATCAGTTTAACGGAAAAGCTAGCTGTTTTTTAATAGGAAAAAAATGTTGTGGTTTATGGAGGCAAAATACACAAAATTAAAGTTCATAAAAGGTGCTTTATTTTACACATCTTTTTATATAGAAAATCTGCTACTAGATTTTAAAATCAATGCTTTCATAAAGGCTATATATTTAGAGTTAACCACTTATATTAATAACCAATTATGTTCTAACATTATACATGTTCATTAGTGTTCATTAATTGATTCCAAATGATAACTTTAGCCCCCGTTTGGAACGGGGATAAGATTTATTCTTGGGTATACATTTATCCGAGCAGTATAAAATGATAAAATGATTTTGTATTTGGTTGTGTTTTGAATTATTCTTGTTGGTAAATGTAAGAATAAGTGTTTTGTTGTTTAGGTAAAATATGAATAAAATATGGATAAAAATTTATAAAAGGTAAAAAAATAATGATAGTTGATTTGATGGGTGATTTATAAGAGATAATGACAGTTGATTTGACAGTGGATCCACATATTCTTTGGGTGGAATAACCTATGATAACTTTTATTCTAGGGGTTTATTAGAATTCATATACCACTTTATACCAATTTATTATGATATACTTTATCTGGGGTTATTCGGGCTTTCCAAACACAACAAAATTTCTATCTGGGGTTATCCGGGGGTTTATTCTCATTCCAAATATGGGCTTAGGGTGCGTTTGATTACACGATTGAATAGCTTTTGTATCTGCTGCATTTTGCAATCATGTAACCAAATAGAAAAACTTGGACAATTTCTTACGGACATAGTTCAAGTATATAGTGCCAAAGAGCCACGTTTTTGAAAAGTTGGGGGAAGATTTTTGTTTTTTTAAAGTTTAAAGTCTTCTATTTTATCAAATTATCGTCTTAGATGATTTATATTTTAGATTTTAAAAAATAAAATTAAAACCTAATTTTCTTTTCTTTTTAGTATATCTTATTTAATTTCTTAGGCAGTGTTTAATTTTATGATTGGACATTTTTTGCGTTTGTAGGAAATTGATTTTACAATCATGCAACCAAATAGTTTTGTAATCGGAACTTTCTGCAGATAAATTTAAAGCAAATAGTCCTCCAAAGTCTTTTCCAATCGTAGCTTTTGGATACTATTTATTAAGAAAATAGTGTTTGTATTTGTTGAACAAATAATTTGTGCCAGCATTTATAGAAATCAGTTTTGTAATTCCGCTACTAAATACTACCTGAGTATAAATATAATAAAATTTTAGTTTTTTAGTAAAAGAGAGCAAATAAAAAGTTTAACATATTTTTTTTTTCAAAAAGTCTTTTGTTTTACCAAATTATCAAGTGTCTCAGTCCATGTTGAACATTAATTTTCGAGATTTTTTTTTTTTTTTTTGTAAAAATAGATTCTAACAGACAAATAGGGTATATGTCTATGTGTCACCCATCATAAGATTCAATTGAAAACGTAAGGTTTAGTTTTTTTTTTTGTTTTTGTTTTTTTTTATAATGAACACCATAATTTGTTGAAAAAATTTAGTCCCATAAAACCGCCCACAAACCTTGTATATATCATGTATATCTAAGGATTTTAACCGGAGACACATGGGGAGCAACTGCATGTGCAAATTCTTGCTATGAAAAAGAGGTTTTGTATTTGTTCATTTCTTCTGTTCATGTTATGATTTAGCAAGAGCCTCTTGCAATATATCAGTGGAGGAGTTCCAAACAGATTGAATTTCTAACACAGAAAAAAAAAAACAAAAAAAAATTTGAATTTTTAAATTTCAATCCCATCACGGGTGTGAAGAGTAGTACAACTCATTTATAAGCTGTGGGGGATCAATAAGTGAGGTTTTTCGTCACTGATGAATCATAATACAGCCGAGTGTCAGTGCAGTTTGAAATGATGGCTCAGTACTGGATACCAAATAATTTGATGCATATCAATAGTTCTAAGTAACATGTAACCTATTTATGTCTCTCTTTTTATTATTTACCTGGAAAGATCAAAGAGTATAATATAATTTTTACTGTAGTAGGTGAACCATCATGACACGAGATTTCTCTGGTGATTTCAAGTTTCCCTGACATTGGTTCCTTGGGCATTTAATTAAATATTTTAGCATTACTTGAAAGGTTTGTTATTATTTTTTATAGTACGAGGTTGCAGTATATATGGCCTGTTACACACATAAAATAAATGTTGTTTAATATATAGATGGACATCAATGTCACAAATTTATATCTTGCAATTGCCAGAGCAAGGGCCTATGAATATGCAATGTGTAGCTACTGTCCACTTATTAAAATTATTTAATAATAGCACCACATATCTTCGTAAAAATGAAAAGTATATATATGCATATACTTCACTTAGTTAAATAACTCATGTAAAAAAATATTTTATCTAATAAAATGTTGGAATAAATAGATCTATTATCAGACAAAAACTGGAAAAATATGAAGACAAGGATTAGAAGAGCCTGGTATGGAGTCACGTGGTGACGCTGTCTTCAGAACAGAATACGCCCCCTCAATCGCACAGGGTTCTCGACGATCTGTTCCCAAGATAAAACCACCCAGCCCTGCTGTTCTCTTCTAGGTGCAAGCAAGAAGAGAAGTCGAACCGGTCGCAGACTTGATCGCCCAAAAGAAAATGTTTTTTTGTGGAGGATTTCTGGTGAACACTTTGTTTTTTTTTCGCATACCTTGAATCTCTGCAAAGGTAGCCTTTTTATAGGCACAGAGAGTCGACTGTTGGAGGTGTAACGTAAGCATTAATTACACGCGTTAATTATGGTAAGCGTTTACGGTTACCATATTAATTTCCAACGTTTAAAATTTAAATTTAAACGTTGTCAGCCGTTGCGAAAAACATAAAACGTTTCGAAGAATTTTTCCGTTTAACCCATACCCATACCCATACCCCGAAGCCGAAGCCCGAGGCCCGAGGCCCGAAATACGCAAAAGCAAAAGCAAATGCAAATGCAAATGCAATTTACAAGCCCCAGCCCCTGCTTGGGTCCCGACCCAAGATCTACACGAGGCATATTTAAAGACTGCTTCATCGCATTCTTTAACCGATGTGGGACAAAACATTTTTGAGTGAATTAAACATCCCATAAATTCTTTAATCTATATTTGGAAACTAATTAATACAATTATAAGGAAATGTATTAATTTTTTTTCCAACATAAAATATATATTTAATTTGTGAAGTACTAGGACACTATAGTTATGTTTGTTACATCTTTAATTTATAAACTATAGATTATAGTTCGTAGATTACAGATTTTAACTTATACACGGTAAACGTGTTTGTTGCAGCTGCTGAAGAGCAAAGAATGAACAATAGTAGGTATTTGTTAAAATCAACTGTGAAATAACTTTTTGTTGTTTAATTGTAAAAGGTACTCATTTCAAATGTAAAAGTAAAATTTAATTTTTGTTTGCTAAAAATAAATTGGTATTACATATAAAATTAGTTTTTTGAATATTTTAAAAACAAATTAATATAACATAATAAAAATTAAATTTCACTATAATAATTTTCAAATGTTACACTCTACAACTATAATATATTTGGTCACGGTAGTGTCCAAAATAATTTTTTTACAAGAATATAGTCATTAGTGAAAAAATTAAGAGCATTAATGCCCAATTTTTTAAAAAACAATCTACAAGCTATTATCTTAAAAGTATCATTCACGAAGCTTAGAAATTTTGAATTTTTTTAGTTGTTTTTATTAAATAAATTCTGATAAATTTTAACAAAAGAATGAATAACTCTTTATTTTAAGTTAAATGCTATAATATTTAATTTATCAGTTTTACAAAACATGTCCTGTGTATATATAAAAAGTAGAGGAGAATCCCTTTTGTCACCTATTTCAAACACTGGATTCATTGCCCAACCCATGTCGAGTGTCTACTTTTTCTCTGTCACATCGAATCAGAAAAGGAGGAAACCAAAGTAAGTTTGATTCGAGACCTAATTAGTTCACAGTGCTTCTGAGCTGCTTTACTTTATTCTTGCACGATTCCTATCTTCCAAGAAAAGAGACTCTCTCTGCTTTAACGTTTAGGACTCTTTTGTTCCCCACATTTACCTAATCAAGAAAAAAACAGCAAACAAAAAGTACTTCTCACAACTGCTAAATATATCTGGGATAGTTTAACTATTTCAGTCCTTTTCTTTTTTATACTATAAATATTGGTTACAAATCCTAATAACATCAATAGTTTATTCTCTTCCATTCTTAATTTTAACGACATATTTTTTTTCAGTTGGCTGGGCCGGGCTTCGCAGATTTTGTATTTTTTTTTAATCATGATATAAATTATAATATTTATATTTTATATTAAATAAATTATATTTTATACTATTTGATATCAACCTAATAAATTAATAACAAATCATAGAAATGATCTCAATCTAACAAACCAAATCAAATTAGCCTCTTAATTTGCTACCAAAAAAAAAATGGGGATCATATTAGCACAAAAGTTGTGGATAGATAACAAATAATCAAAATTAATTTTATAATGAGCAACATCAATCTTATTATAAATTTTAACTCTAATACTTAAGAATTAATTTAATGTCAATTTGAAACATTTATATCCATAAAACATTTCTTCTTACGTAAACTCTTCCTATTTTTATAACATATTTTGGTTATTTAAATTATAAAATTTGACGAGTTTATATCTCATTTTTATTCTTACAATACATTTCATATTTTTTTACTCTGATATCATTATTTAGTATATAAATAATTAATTAATCTGGCACATATAAATATTTAATATAAACCATAAAAATAAAAAATTTTATATAAATATTTAATATAGGATATGTAGATAATTAAGTATCTGATATCAATCTAACGTAGCTAGAGTAGCGCAATGCTTAAATAACAGAACGAATGCGACACCTCCAAAGAGTTAACATTCGGAGAGGCTCCTAGGAATTCACAAAGAATAAAAAAACAGGTTTCCGCAGAGATAAAATCTTATGAGTCCACCAACAAAGAAGATAAAAATCATAGAGTTCACATAGGCCTCCTAGCATACTCCTCTTTTATATAATATAAATAAAATTTAAATCATAACAAACTTATTTAAACAACAAATTATATCATATCTTAATCATATTTAACCCTAATCATTTTATAAATAACAACTGAATCTAACAAAAATATACGGTAGATCTTACATAATCGTCCATTCGGTGATCCTCAACACCGATTGCTCTACATCACATATTCAATCCATATGTTTCACATCTTCAATGTGTGACATCTTTTATTATATATAATTAATTAAAGCCATAGTCTATATACAAAGAAATTCATACATCAACACCAACACCAAGATCAGAGACTCCTAGCCAAGAAATTGAAACGATTCTGTTAGTCTCATGTGGCCCAAACGACCCCAATCAGACACATCCGATATAACTTGATCGATATAGGTATTTCTTCTTTAGCAGCATATTGTCGATTCGCCGTTTATATAATCAAGAACGGCGACGACTCCGATCACGAATGCTTGATCATAACCAGGTTGTACTGCGACACGATATATATCTCTGTTTATCTTAATATCTTCAACCTAATTAAATTAGAAAAAAAACGTACGTATAAATATGAACACAAGGGGATTCTGCATGCATGCATGTACGTACACAAAGTTTGAGCTACCTGAGCTACGACATCTCCTTTACGATCATTGATTGTGCAATCTCTGTCAATGAAGGAGCCTCTCACTTCATAATCCCAATCACTACTTCTGTTGTGCTTGTTCAGTTCCATGCACACTTTGATCGAATCGTTCATCGGAATACACGACGAAACGGACTCTCTCAATGTGAAGACCAGCTTACCTGCTCCTTCATAGTCGACCCTGAATCCCTTCCATTGCTTTTGAATGCTCAGTGCCTCAACAATGCCTCCCTGAGATCACCACCCCGACACAAGTTTGTTAGAATTGTGTTTTTTTTTTAGATTTTTATGAAATATATTGTAGTCCAAATGGTTATAATTTGGAAGAACTCATGGATTGCAAAAATAAAATGTAAAAAAATTGGATTCGTCTGGTCGAGAGACACATAGGAGGTAATATGTCTCTTTACACACACAAAGTTTATTTTTATTGACATTTCATTCTCAAGATTCAATTCGACCTGCGATATCCTCTGGTTTATCTTGATTTGCGTCAGGATAAGACCTCGAATCACATTAAGAATGTCTGGTCATGGAAGAAGAAGGTCAAGAATTTTTTTGAGATTTTTGCATATAAACCCCTCACAAAGTTCTATATTGTAAAATAATCCCTTGAAAGTATATTATCACCGACAACCCGAAAAAAAGATAAATTCTGTACCCATTCCCCTTTGAGGGGTTTTATACACAATAAAAATATTTTAAGTTTTATAATAATACCCTTCAATAGGACATTTATACATAATTTAAGCTATTTTGAGGGGTATTGCTAAAAATAGTATTTCACCATGGTATTTTGACAAAATGAGATTATTTTAGGGGTATATATGTAAAAAAATTCAATTTTTTTTGGCATGGACAAAAATATGAATTTAATTCCTTTTTTTCTCTCCATTAAAATGAGAAATTATACGTTTTTTACATAAAAAAATATGAATGACGTGAAACTAAAATAAATAAAATCAGACTCAATAAATGCATAAAATTCTCAAATGTTCATACATTTAAAGCTTCATACAAAAATGTCAGTATTAAAATGAATCCTAAAACTCTAAACGGATCACTCTAATCATACATCCGTTTAATATACGAGTTTAGTCTAATGGATCAAGAGACATCACATTATATAATACATAAAATTTGAATCAAAATAGCAAAAAAAAAAGTTCTGTCTAAATTATTTTTTCAACAAGTTGTATTGTTATAATCAAAAGTAAATGAACATATATACAGACCCTTTTGCGTATGAAGAGTATTGGCTCTCCATCACCATCTCTAACAATCAGTTCTCCTTTGAGTCCAATGGTTCCGCACCCATCGACAGTGAAGACCACCTTCTGATCATTGTTGGTGGTCACCACAAAGCCTCCACCATTGACAACACGAGGCCTCTTACGAACTATCAGAAGTGCTCGAGAGGAAGAGCAGAACAGTTTGCTTATGATCATCTTCTCAACACCCATTTTTTTGTTCAATGAGAGATATCCAAACAGGTTCGGCCCTGTATTGATTTATCAGTTTTTGAGAGGTTGAGATATGTGTGGTTGAAAAAATGTATAGGAAAAGAAAGGTTTTGTGGACTCTGGGCGCCAAAAGAGGGACTTTGGAATATTTTGACTTAATAATGCATAAAGAGAGAGTTGTGACTAACAACTGTTAATTAGCAGTGTTTTTTGAGTGTGGATGATTGCATGCTATATATGTAAAACTATACCTTTATATAGGGTTTGGCAACATTGAGAGGAAGTCCCCCAAAAGTGGACATGTTCTCTGTTGGAAAATTTTGGTGGCTTTGAAATTAAGGAATATATATAGTTTTTTCTAATTGTGTATTGGTTGAGATTGTCAAAACTTTCCCTATCAAATGATGCATGTAGTTGATGAATCACTTTCTTCATCATTGTAAGCTCTAGTGTCTTATCTTACCAATAATAATAATGCTAAAGTTTCATTCAACCATCAAAAAGTGTGGAGATAATTTTTATTATGAGTACTCTAGAAGGTTTCATTACACACTCAACACTTTATTATACACTCTCTACACGTTTACTGTTGGGTGTTTATCCATAAAATTATATATTTAAAATAATTACTTATTATAGATTTGATCTTATGAACTTTTATTTTTTTTCTAAATTTATTTAAATGATTTTAGTTTCACAATGAAAAAACAAATTTTTAAAATTTGATTTATTTTTAAATCCCATTATTCTTATAGAAAATATATAAGGAACACTTTTTTGGAGATAATGAAATTTGTCTCATCCGAAAAGAAAATGAAAACCAGAAATGACAAATCAAATAATCATTATAATGATGAATAATAATATTATTCAAAATTTCCTTTCACTGGGATTTCTTTTTGAAGGTAGTTATAGGCCGCGGGCCCGCGGCGGTTGAGATATGGTGGGCCGGGCCAACTAAGAGTCCATATAGTTCATTTTGGGTTGGCCCAAGACATTCCTTTCTGAAAGGGCATGGTGGGCTTTTCAGCATGACCTGTACAAGAGCCCAAAAAGATCCCATTCCATGGCCCAACTTGATTATATCAAGGAAAATGTCATGACTCAGTCATTTTTACAATTTAAAACACATATTACACATTTTTTTTAAATAATGCACATGATCTGATAAAAAAATTATATTTTATTCTATTGTCGAATTAAATGAACCAATTTTTAATAAAGAATAAAATTAACGATACATATGTTTTATTGAATTTTTATCGATGCATATAAAACTGTATTTTAGACTGTATAACAGCGCATCAATCTCACTCGTGACCCAACTATTTCTCATGAATATCAATCATAGACATGGGTGCGTTTGGTTGCGCGAATGCAAAATTGATTCTGCAGTAATATGCGATTGCAAAAAACTGATTATGCAGGAAGCTCACTTTCTCAGCTTTTTAAAATTGCAGCTTTTAGACACTATTTGTCTGCAATCACTGGATTTAAAACTATGATTGCAAAACGGTTTGGCTGCACGATTGCAAACGTAATTTTCTGTCATCAGAAACGCTGCGCAATCGCGCAATCAAACGCACCCATAGACTCACATGGCCTGATTTGATCATCGCTATTACATTCAAAACAGTTTTGTGATCATTGCAGACACCACCTGTTACGGGAATTTAGCTAATGTGATATACACCGTCTTATATCGGTGTATATTCTATTATTAAAAAAATATAAATTAAATGTATTCAATTCATTTATATATACAATTCATGCAGTTCAGAATATATTTTATTATTATACAAATATATATACTAAATTTTTTTTCAAACCATGTGTGTTTCACGTATTTTATAGAGGGTTATATAAAAAGGAAAAAAATTGTGCGATAAAAAAGAGAATAACGCGTGTAAAACGGGAGTCCTAAGAAAAAACTCACATCGTACATCGTGACATTGACTGGATTTTATTGAAGAAGTTGGGCGTGACGAGACACTCCTCCCAGTGTAAGAATTATATGTCTAACTATCTCAAAATATATTTTCTTATGAACAACGTAAAGAATTATTGATTCAATTGACATAAATATATATTTTAATTTTGATAAAATAATATCAAATAAAATTTTTGGGTTTTAAGTTTATTGATAATCATTTTTAAAAAATATTTTATCTATTTATAATATTATTATCTTTTAACTATGTTAATTATGTGGACACTGAAATAATATTTTGCTTTCAAGTTTGTCTATGAGAAAATACAGTTAAAGAAAACTCTTATAATTGTCTCATAAATCACTTCTAGACTCTCTCTCTCTAAAAAAAGATTTACTCAACACTTTAGTTGCATGATTATACAGCTTTTGTGTTTACAGAAGTTGCGTTTTGTAATTATGCAACTAAATAAAAAAATTGGAGCAGCTTTCTGCAAATAAATTTTAAATAAATAGTGTTCAAAAGTTGTGTTTTCTAAAACTTGGGGGCAGTTTCCTGTAGAATCAATTTTAAATCCAACATTTACATAAATTAAATTTTGCAATTGTGTGTTCAAATGCTGCTTTAGGATAAAAAAAATACTAAAAAAATGATTTATAAATATAAAAAAATTGAAGAAATATATCTACATACCCACCGATTAAAGTTATCATCAAGAAGGCATGCATTTGTTTGATTTATGATGATTTAAAATGGAGAGAACGAACCTTTCCCAATTACAGGTCAAATTAAATGAGTTCAGAGGTTCAGCCTTGGAACATCTAGGTGGATCCCCACTCCCACTTTTCAGTTTTTTTATCTAATATAATATAGGAAACCAGTCAAAGAATTGAAAAACAATAGAGAACATGGTCAAGCTTTCCCGCCCACATCAACCAACCACTCTGCATTGGAAAAAGGAAAAATTTTATAGTGTGATGAGTATATATATATATATTTTTCTAATACTTTCTAAATTAAAGTGGCGTTTGAAAACAGAGATTTGGTTAGGTCAAATAAACATTTGATAATTTAAAAAAATGTTTAGAATTTAATTACATTTTAAGTTTAATTTTGAACTATTACAAATTATAAGTTCGGATGGTTACGAACGCATTGGACACGCCGGACCTCAAAAATAAGATTTTAAATAAGGGTTAAAGAGATCCAAATTAATCCTCGCATGGATAATCCTATATAAATCCTTATTAAAGTTGGGGCAAATGTGCAAATCCTTGAAAACTCACAAAAATCCATATATATATCTGGTTTGAACAAAAATTAATTATAACCCAACCTACCCTATTTAACCTCAACTTATAATCATAAAATGGTTAAATTATCCTCAAATTTTTAATCATTTTCAAACAATACCTTAATAAAAATGACGAACATAAAAAATCTTACAATGATATGTAATTTGATATTTGCATGAACTAATTTGTTTTTATGATTATTTATGAAAATTATAATGTCTACACAATTGTCAATGTGGGTTTTTGACACGGCGTTTAGTCGTAACCCGGTTCTTTCGAATTTGGTTTCAATATGTGCACGGCGTACCGAATCACTGTTCGAGAGATAGTCCAAGGTTGCTCGACTATTCACTAGGATTCAATTGTGATCGCCACTTGCTTTTTCTCAAAAGCAAGAAAATAAGATATTTCTTTGATAGTCACCTATAACGGAAAATTGTAGATTCTCTTCACGTTGACGCAACCGGCCACACAACATGGTGAAACTCAAGTACCTCGCACAAAATGATTAAGATCTGGTTAGAACAAGGGTTTAGTAAATTATTTTAAAATAAAAAAATAAAAAGATATTAAATATGAATCTTGAACACGCACTGCGTGAGTTTGTTTGGGGAGGGAACTAGCAATGTTTTACTAACCCCTTCCCAAAAGATTTATTCCTTTAAAATATAATGAAAAATAGGTTTGGATAATAATACTCTAACTAAATGATGTAAATGAAATTAAATAGTAAATAATAAAATAAAAATAAATAAATAACAAAAATAAAATCCTGTTTTTGTGCTAGTGCTTCAACAACTCCTTTCCCCTCTTCCTGTTTTTTCTCTGATTACTCTCTCTTCCCATCACTCACACCCAGCTTCTCGATGTCTCACACACATAACACACACAAGCAAATAACAATAATAATAATAATAATCTCTTCCTTGACTTCCTCTAAACAGCTCGGACTCTCTTCTTAATTCCTCGCAAAACAGCCCCAAAAACTCCACTTCAAAAACCGCCGACCTTAATGAGCGCCATCCAAAAAAAACAAAAAAACACAAAAACAAAACAATTAATTCGGATGGCTTGATGAATCAGGAAACTTATAAAACCAGCGATCACATGAGAAAACTGACGGCTCTAAAGAGAGCCGTCCAATTATTGATCCTAAAAACCATGACAACAAGGTAACTTCAATAAAATAAGGAACACGTGTATTTTCTTTTGTCCTATGTGTGAGACGGATATGGAGACTCCAGAGCACCTTTTTGTGACGTGGTCTGTTGCTATGAAACTATGGATTTACTGAAGGTGGTAGTGGACTTCAATCTATACTCTCTATCTCTTTAGGGGCTCTGGGAAGCCGGTTCTAAGTTAAAGTCGACGGGAGACAGAAGGTTACGGGTAAAGGTATCACAATCTCTAGTTCTGATAATAGTATGGGCTCTCTGGTTGACTCATAATAGCAGGGTCTTTCGATATACAATAGTGTACTTGGAAAACATTTGAGAATCTGCAGTGTACTTCATCAAATCTTAGGGGTGGGCTTGTGTGAGTACAGATATTAGTTTTGTCAGAGGTAAACTAGTACTCATTTATGGATAGTCTTAATTATTTATTTAGAGTTTTTTAGAGTTGACATAATTCTTTTCTGCTGTAACTCTTTAGTTGTATGGAATGCCTAGTTAGGTTACCCCTCAGCTAGCTTTGTGTCAATTTTATTAGACTTTAGTTTTTAATGAAAATGCTTTTACCTATCTTACAATAAAAAAAAATTGAATCTTTTTAAAAGAAAAAAGTATCCCATGACAAAAAATCCATCAACCTAAGGGACAAACATCCATTCTAACTTAGAGTTTGTTTTTTTATTCCGAATTGCATAAATAAGAAGCCAAATAAAGTTGTTCAAGTTTTTATTTACCTGAATAATTTTAGTAGCTGAAACAATAAATAGAAACTTATAAAATGAACTTAGAATTAAACAATAAAGGTATAAAATCTCCATTGATTGTTAAATTTTAAAGTAAATTGTAGACATATCTATTTCATTTCATAACAAAATAGACAATGTCTAAAATAAGAACGAGATGAATAGAAACAAATTAACAAAAAAATATATATATATATAAAAGAGTCTTGTAACCCAAGTTCCTTAGTAAAGAATACACTAAATACCAATGCATCAACATCATCCCTATCATCATCATCACCACCACACAATGTCCTTTAAAAAATACTAGCTATAACTCAAACCATGCCGCATTTATCTTAAGTATATCAAATTTGGGCATGTGCTCTTAATTAATATAATAATTAAGACTCATGCTTACCGCTTTCATAAAAATAAAAATAAAAAACACTCCAACCATGCATCATCAATCAAAATTCAAAGTCCTTCGTAGAGAAATTCAAGAAGTCGAGGCTCCACCATCGTCACTAACACAATGAAAAATTGATAAAAAGATCCAGCCAGTATTGAGATCTTATAATCTCCTTTAATTCACAAGGAAGAAACCTCAGAAGAGAGAAAATTTGAAATATTATTAATAAAAACTGTCCTATATTACAAGTCTGCTATTTATATTAATAACTTAAAATAAAAAAAATGACTAAAAATAGTAAAATTCAAAAACTAACTTTCCATATTCTATGAGATCCTACATGATCATATGAATTGATAAAAATCAATTCCAATATGTTATGATTGAGATATCACAAATCTAAAACTTACAAAAAAAAAATAGTAAAATCTATAATTTAAATGCCTGAATAAATGAATTTTTGATAAATAAGAATTGTTAGTTGTATACCAATTAATCCAGAAGATCTCATCGATATATTTCACCATGTAAAATTTAATATGATTTCGAGATCGTGACCATTGATTTGTAATTTATTTGATAGATCTTTTTCAGTGATCTTATCTGCATAATCTGTCCTACATCAACCACGAGTGGATACTTCCTCGGCGCCGAGAGCCCGAATATCTCCTCCATGTTGAGCTCGTTCACGGCCAATCCCTCAGGCAACCTCCACTCGAACCCATGCAATAGATTCGCCAAGCTCAGCTGTATGACTTTGAGTCCCAGACTATACCCGGGGCGCATCCTCCGCCCGGCCCCAAACGGCAAAAGCTGGAAATCGTGCCCCTTCATGTCGACATCCCGTCCTACGAACCTCTGTTTTAGATTTAATGTTTAGCTATCAACTCCTGTAAAAATAATGTTTATTGGAATCAATTATCAAACTAATGTTGCTTTTATGTTATTTCTGTTTTAGATTTAATGTTTAGCTTTTTAGTTTCGTATTTTGATTTTTATGTATTTTTTATTTGGTAAGGTGCGATGTGACTCTATCAAATTGACAACATAAAAAATATGAGTGTGAGGAGCTACCTCGCTATGAAAGTAGGATATCTAACAAAACATGAGGGATAACTTGTATGTGTTAGCTAATAAATTTCATCTAATGGGCTCACAAAAAAAAAAAAACAAAACAAAACGTGTGTGTTAGCTGCCAATAAATAAGTTTTTATGGAAAAGATTGAAGAGTAGTTTGTGTAAAACCGATTATTTTAAGCAAAAATATGTCACAATCACAATGTTCGACAGGGTACCAAAAGCACTGCTTGAAATTTATTATCAAACCGATTTGGGCTGTGTGAGATTATTCTTCTATATGTCGCTTTTGCTTTTACTTTTCATATTTTGATTTTTATGTATTATTTGATAAATTGGGATGTCATTTTGTTGATCAATAATATAAAAACTGAAAAGCACTGTAGTGAGGAGCCCACTACAGAAAGTGACACCCAAAAAAGCCAACAAACAAACAAGAGAAAATAAGCTTTTTATGAAAAGATGGAAGAGTAGTGTTTGTAACTTCGATTATTTTAATCAATCTAGAAAATAAATGAAATTTGAAAATTATTTTTATATAATAAACATCTTTCGAATCCATTATTAAATATATTCTGTCAGTTCAAATTCAATTTTCAGATAATCAATTTCAAACATTTGGTTACCTGAGTGAATCCCTTAAACACTATACCTCTTGAGCTGGACTTTAAGATTAGGATCCTTAGTGAGCTGAAGAAGAACATCCACCATATCATCCTTATCCGCCACCCCCTCCTCCTCAGCCGCCGCCTTCTTCTTCCTCCTATTCTCAATATGCTCATCAAGCACATGCTCCAAAAACGTATCAAACTTCCTCGCCAGGGCCTTCATCCTTCTCACATATCCCTACAAGTACAACTTTTGTGTTTGCAGAAGGTACATTTTGCAATCGTGCAATCACCCAAAAAAACTGGGGATAGTTTTTTGCAAAAAAATTTGAGAAAAATAGCGTAAAAAATTGCGTTTTTCGAAAGCTTGGGAGCAGGTTTCTGTAAAATCAGTTTTAAACTCAGCATTTATAAAATTAAATATTGCAATTGTGCAACTAAACTCTGGTTTAGTATGAAAAAAATGAATTAACAAAATGCTTTATAAATATAAAAAAAATTGAAGAAAAATATCTACATACCCACCAATTAACATTATCATCAAGAAGACATGCATTTGTTTGATTTATGATGATTTAAAATGGAGAGAATGAACCTTTTATAAGTACAGATCAAATTAAATGAGTTCGGCCTTGGAACATCTTGGTGGATCCCCACTCCCCCTTTTAATTTTTTTTCTTCCTAATATAATATATGAAACCAGTTAAAGAATTGACAAACAATAGAGAACAAGGTCAAGCTTTCCCGCCCACATCAACCAACCACTCAGCATTGTTAAAAGGAAAAATATTATAGTGTGATGAGTACATATCTTTTTCTTTCAAACACTTGGGTTAACAAGATACTATTAATGCAAGCTGAGATGCCTAGATAAACTTCGTAAGTCAAGCCCACAATAACCAATCCACTTGGTCGTAAACTAAAGTATATTTTTTATTTCTCATCAGCAAGGATCGAAACCAGACAAACCCTTGAAAAGGGGGCGTCGCTTACCACACGGCTAAAGCCGTTGGAACCTTTCAAACACTAATTAAATTAAGAGTTGTACCACTACAGGTACTAAAAAAGTATACACTTTTTTAGTAGGGAAATTTTCAAAAATAACCCCCCTTAAAAAAAAATTTCAAATTTGACCCCGACATCAAACTATTAGCAAAACTGACCCTGAGACCCGTTTGACCTCGGTCAACGCGTCACGTTGACGCGCTGACTGGACGAGGAAGCGCGACGGCGGAAACGTGATCCAAAATCACGTCTCCGCCTGAACTCGCGCGCGCGGCACATGCGCCCGCGCGCGCGCGGGTTCATGCACGTCTCCCCCACAGGGGGAGACGTGATACACTATCACGTGATGCGTACATGACCCGCACGCGTTGCGTGTGCGTGCGGGGGTTTGTTTATTTTTTTTAAAAAAAAATTAAATTAAAATTTTATAAAATTAACAGAATCATATAATAAAAATTAAAATTAATTTAATAAGTCTTAACTTTGATTTAAAATTAAAATTAAATTTTAAATTTTAAATTCAAATTAAATTTTAAATTTTATATTCAAATAATATTTAAAATTTATATTAAAAACAAAAAATACTCATTTTTAAATTTTATAATTCATATTATATTTAAAATTTAGATAATATTTAAATTTTAATTTTATAAAACCATCATTTATAAACAAACATTACATGCAAATATATATAAATGGTTGCTTTGCAAAATTAAATTTGAAATAATAAATAATACTTATCATAATCTTTGCTAACCAAACATTTCAAATTATCCATTCCTAAACAAAAAATAATCCTATTTCAAATTTAATTTTCTAAAGCAATCATTTATATATATTTGCATGTAATGTTTTTTTTTTATAAATGATGGTATTATAAATTTGAATTTGAATTTAAAATTTTAAACTTAATTTTAAATCAAAGTTAAGACTTATTAAATTAATTTTAATTTTTACTATATGATTCTGATTCTGTTAATTTTATAAAATTTTAATTTAATTTTTTTTTAAAAAAAATAAACAAACCTCCGCACGCACGCGCAACGCCGCGCGTGCGTGCGGGTCATGCATGCACGTCTCCCCCACAGGGGGAGACGTGATACACTATCACGTCTCCCCCTGTGGGGAGACGTGCATGAACGCATGAACCCGCGCGCGCGGGCGCGGGCGCCGCGCGCACGGGTTCAGGTGGAGACGTGATTTTGGATCACGTCTCCGTCGTGGCGCTTCCTCGTCCAGTCAGCGCGCCAACGTGGCGCGTTGACCGAGGTCAAACGGGTCTCAGGGTCAGTTTTGTTAATAGTTTGATCTCGGGGTCAAATTTGAAATTGTTTTTTTAAGGAGGGTTATTTTTAAAAATTTCCCTTTTTAGTACCTGTATATGGAGCTAGCAGAAGTCAACATAAGCTTTCCGGAAGGCTGTACAACAGAACAAGCGATTTTTCCAATCATACAAAAACTTTATTGAACTAAATTAGACACAAAAAAACATACTGAACTGAATAAGATGCAAAATACTTTAAAGGTTTATGGTTCCAAGAAAACGTGCTGCATGTCAAATCAAATCAAATCAAACACAAAATATATGAAACATGTCAAACAAGATATATAATACTTTAAAGGTTACTAGTTCCCAGAAGACTTGCGTTATGTTGAATCAAATCGAATATGGAAGACATTGAATATGTCGAATGAGGATTTAAAAAACTTTAAAAATTACTGATTTTCAAGAAGACATGCTCCATGTCTAACCAAATCAAATACTGAAGATATAGAACATGTCGAACGGGATGCAAAGTATTTTAAAGGTTACTGATTCCAGGAAGGCATGCTCCATGTCGAACTGTGTCAAATATGAAAGACATGGAGAATGTCAAACATGATCCAGAATACTTCAAAGATTACTGGTTCGAGAAAAACATATTCCATATCGAACCAAATCAAACGCAGAAGACATGAAACATTTTGAACGAGGTCCAAAAAACTTCAAATGTTACTATTGGTTCAAGGAAGACATGCTTCATGTTTAAACCAAATCAAACACGAAAGAAATGATGCATGTCTTCCTAAACCAGTAATCTAAGGCACCATTTTTTGCGTGTTTCCAACTCGGTGGCCGGAGGAGATGATGGTATTGTTGGATGGAACTGACGCCGGAGGAGATGTCGCTGGAGAAGGAGGCAACGACCGGGGAAGCTGGGGAAGACAACCAACTCAAGGAGATGAGAGAGAGAGAGAGTTATTAGTTTTGATTATAAGGTGGGTAATAAATTTATGGGGGATGTGCTAGGTGGATAATACTTGGGTTGGGTTGGGTGTACGTGTACCAATGGAGTGGGCAGTGTTAGAGTGGAGTGGGTTAGGTATCCAAAAAAATATGTAACAAATCAGTTTTTATGGGGTGGGTAGGAGAACTTGTGGGTGGCTATAACTGCACGCAACATCGTTTAATTTGAGTTTGATTTTTTATCACAAATGGCATAAATAAGAAGCCAAATAAAGTTGTTTGAATTTTTATTTACCTGAATAATTTTAGTAGCTGAAATAACAAATAAAAATTTATAAAATAAACTTATAAGTCCGCTAATACCTCATACATCTATGAAAAAGATCAAGAAATCAAATCATTAGGAGCATCATTCTTTAAATAAATAAACAACCCGTATAAAATAAACTTAGAAATAAGCGATAAAGGCAAAATCTCCATTATTGACAGAATAAGAATACACTGAATGGCGAATACCAATGCATCAACATCATCCCCATCTTCATCATCACCACACAATATGTAATAATAATAAAAAAAAAAGCATGCATCTACCCATGCATACATCAGATTTGGGCATGTGCGTTTGATTAATATACTTAAGACTCCTACGTCCCAGTTTCATCAATTAAAATTCAAAGTCCTTCATAGAGAAATTCAGGAAGCCGAGGCTCCGCCACCGCCACGAGCGGATACTTCCTCGGCGTCGAGAGCCCGAATATCTCCTCCATGTTGAGCTCCTCCACGTCCAATCCCTCCGGCAACCTCCACTCAAACCCATGCAACAGATTCGCCAAGCTAAGCTGTATGACTTTGAGTCCCAGACTGTACCCGGGGCACATCCTCCTCCCGGCCCCAAACGGCAAAAGCTGGAAATCGTGCCCCTTCACGTCGACATCCCGTCCTACGAACCTCTCCGGCATGAACTCCTCGGGAGAGTCCCACACCGATGGGTCCCGGCCGATGGTCCACACGTTGACGAGGATGCCCGTGCCGCCGGGAATGTCGTACCCGTCCACGGTGCAGTCACGCTGGGACATGCGCGGGACCAGCATGGGCGCGACCGGGTGCATGCGCATCGTCTCTTTCACGATGGCTTCGACGTATGGGAGCGATCGCATGTCTTTCTCTTCCACCCATCGGTCTTTGCCGATCACGCGGTCCAGCTCCTCTGTTGCTCTCTTGAAGATGTGGGGCTTCCTTAGAAGCTCCGATATCGCCCACTCCACCGTCACCGCCGAGCTCTCTGTGCCGCCCGCGATCAAGTCCTGTAAAAATAATGTTTATTGGAATCAATTATCAAACTGATTTTGCTTTTATATTATTTCTTTTTTAGATGTAATGCTTAGCTTTTAGTTTCCTATTTTGATTTTTATGTATTTTTTATTTGGTAAGTTGCGATGTAACTTTATCAAATTGACAATATAAAAAGTATGAGTGTGAGGAGTTAGCTCACTACAAAAACGGGACATAATAAAATAGCTAACAAAACACGAGGGATAATAAATTTCATCTAACGGGCTCAAAAAAAAAAAAAACACGTGTGTGTTAGCTGCCAATAAATAAGTTTTTATGGAAAAGATTGAAGAGTAGTTTGTGTAAAATCAGTTATTTTAAGCAAAGATATATGTCACAGTTACAATGTTCGACAGGGTACCAACGCAATGTTTGAAATAAATTATCAAACTGATGCGTTTGCAAGATTATTCTTCTAGATGTCGCTTTTGCTTTTACTTAAATATTTTGATTTTCACGTATTATTTGATAAGTTGGGATGTCATTTTATTGATCAATAATATCAAAACTGAAAAGCACTATAGTGAGGAGCCCACTACAGAAAGTGACGCCCAAAAAAGCCAACGAACAAACAAGAGAAGATAAGCTTTTTATGTAGAGATGGAAGAGTAGTAGTGTTTGTAACATCGATTATTTTAATCAATCTAAAAAAAATATGGATTTTGAAAATTAATTTCTATATAATAAACATGCTTTCGAATCATTATTAAAAATATTCAAAATCAATTTTCAGATAATCAGTTCAAACATTTGGTTACCTGAGTGAATCCCTTAACACCGTCCCTCTTGAGCTGAACTTTAAGATTAGGATCCTCAGCGAGCCGAAGAAGAACATCCACCATATCATCCTTATCCGCCTCCCCCTCCTCCTCCTCCGCCGCCACCGCCACCGCCTTCTTCTTCTTCCTATTCTCAATATGCTCATCAAGCACATGCTCCAAAAACGTATCAAGCTTCCTCGCCAGAGCCTTCATCCTCCTCACATACCCCTGCAAGTCCAAGAAATCGATCCAAGGAATCCAATCCCCAATATTCAACACCCCATTCAACAAGAAAAGCTCATCAAGCATCTTCTTGAACTCCTCCGGGGACACGATCGACTCCTCCTCCTGCTCGTCCAGGTACCTCTTCCCGAGCACCATCCGGCTTATGACGTTAAGACTCAGCGTCGACAGCGGGTCCTTAAGCATAATCTCCCGACCCGAAGACTTCGCAATCCATCGCAACATCGATTGTGTCTCTTCGGTTCGGATATACTCGTAAGACGCGAGTCTCTCCACGCTGAAGAGCTCGAGCACGCACATCTTGCGCGCCTGCTGCCAGTACGGGCCGTAGGGGGACCACGTGATGTCGGAGTAGTTGTACGTCGTGTACTTCCCCGCCGCCGTCTTTGGGCGGGAGGAGAAGTTGAGGTCGTGGGTGGTCAGGAACTTCTTTGCCATGTCGACCGACGACGCCACGACGATCGGGCGGGACCCGAAGTGGATGCGCATTATCGGGCCGTAGATTTTGGAGAGCGCGTCGATCGAACGGTGGGGGAGGGCGCCGATGAGGTTGAAGTTTCCGATGATCGGCCAGGGCCTCGGCCCCGGTGGGAGGAGAGGACCCTGTCGTCGTCGGAGGATAAGTAGTGAAAGAGAGATGAGAAGGGCTGTGGTTGCATATAGAAGCAATGAAGAGGGATCCATATTGGATGAAGTGTTGGATGAGCTTTTGTTGAGGTTTGGGTTGGTATTTGTAGTATGGAAGTGTTGGATGAGCTTTTGAGAAGGATTGGGTTGGTATTTGTAGTGTGTATTAAAGGTGAGGCTGCTGTCTGCATGGGACAGGACCGCCGTCAGATGTCGTCAAAGAGGAGCCTCCACCGTTGGATGGATGTGTCCCTACCTACTTTTAAGTGGGAGTGGGAGAGGTGGATGGAAGCTTCTCGGTGAGAAATTACTGAAAGGGTCTTCTGGTTGACCACCGATTATTCAAACCTGGATGGGTCTTTTTGCCTTAAAAATATTCTGAGAGTTATTTCTGGGTTGGTTCGCACGCACAAAGCGTGGCTTTATAAGGTTCGCTGCTATCTTTACTAACCATAGTTTTGCTTTTTTTTTATGAAAAAAGTTATACGCAACTGTTTTACCATTTTAATTGCATTTCATTCAATTTTTTTTTAAAAAAAATAAATCATACAATCAGTGGATGTTGTTGTATGAAATAAAAATATATACTGAGATATATTAGTGTATTTTTTTCATGATGAAAAAAAAAGAGTCATATACTACTATTATAGGACCCCATATACTATGATAGTATGGTATATACTTCGTTATGATAATGTATGAGACTGTAAAATAGATTGCGTGTATCAATGCATTTTTTTTTAATTGTTAACTTGATCAATTGGGCTTTTCTTCATATTCTTGGCTTTTTTGACTTGTTGGGGTTGTAGAACTTGACCTGACTAACCCACTCGCGTTTGCGTATGTTGAAAAATGATGATGGTATGACTCACATGGTCAAGAACGTAGCCTTGAATTCTAAAGGGTAAGGGAGGCTGGGAGGTGTTGAACGAATATTGACATAATCACTTTGCTTTATATGGTTTTGAATATATGGTCAGTAGAACATACCAGCATGGATTTGTCACACTTACTTTGTTTGTTGTTTTTTCATAAGGGAATTCATGTGCGTACGTTTGTTTCAGAAAATGATAACGGCATGGGACACGCGCATTTTGTTTATCTGATGATTTTTTTTAATTATTTTTTTTATCGAAGGGCCTCCGTGACCTTACGATCAAATTGAGAATGTTACATCTCAGCTTAATCAGTCTCACAAAAAAATTTAAATTTTTATTAATAAATAGGTGAGTAAGTCAGCATTAAGACTCGAACACAAAACCTACATTTAACACAAGTAAACTCTTAACTATTGTGTTATGGTCACGGATGACTTTGTCTGATTTTCATGTGAAACACAAAAATAATTGTAGAGTACATCGTACACTTGAAGCATAAAACACATGGAGGAGCATGCGCCACAAATGTGAATTGATATATATCAAACTCCATTAACATCTTCTTCTTATATACCGAAAAAAAAAAAAAACCTTCTTCTTCTTATTCGTTATAAGAGGTAACGTGTTATGGGTCCATGGATAGCATTTGTCATATGTAAAACCAACTCCATCTTTTGTTATATGTTTGGTTGCTCATGTGTTTAGGGTCTATCTCCTTTGTCAATGTACTTACGAACAAAGAAAAAGACACGTCTTTTTACAATTATAACACTTGACCTTCATCAAACAGGAATATAATTCTAGAAATTCAATTAGTATATAATTTATTTTTTTGTTTACATAACGAGATCGAAAATTTCGCAAGCCTAGTAATTATCTCTTACCATATTAATTTAAACAAAATATCTAATTGATTTTGAATGCAAAACACAAAAAATAGAACTTCCTTTTTTTTTTTTTTCATCATATCCAAACTCAAAAGACTGTATGGGGATGGACATGCATTTAACCAATCTCGCGTTTCGATGATGAGATGAATGTATACACAATTTTTTTATTCATTCATTTGTCCACCACAAGTGATCAACAGCTAGAAATAAAAATTTGGACAATATATTTGGTTTGGATGTCATGACAACACATCAAAAATTTTAACAGTGACACCTACCTTTACAGTTTACATGAGTCCCTATTTTCTTCTAATAAACCCATGTATCATGTTGGAAGGTTCAATTGGGGATTATATATCCAGTAATGTGATGGTGATGTGAGCTGTATCTGTGTTAACTGTTAACCAGTGACACTTGACAGAAACACCATGTTCATCTCCTCTTAATACTCTCAATCACTGCATGTATGTGTGGTAGATCCCAACTCTTCTGGGTCCTTCTCCACTTCCTTTTTTCTAATTTTTTTTAATAAACAATACATATACACAGGGGGTTTAGGGAGGGTCAATGTTTATGTTTGTTGAGACATCTCCTTCCCAACACCCTGTTTATTTTTTAAACCGTTGTTCAAACTATGAGAATTTCAGATCTTGTCATGATTTCTTTTATTATAGAAGGTGAAAATCAAATTTTATAACTAATATGATACCAATGATAACAAATTAAATATCTTTGAGTCCTTTACAGATCGCATCTTAATTACAAGTCCCTTTTTTTCATGGATATAATAGACTACAAATTGATCAGATCTTCTCTGTTTTTGTTTTTAACACAAAGGATTCCTATGTCCTCGAAAATAGTTTTGTTTATGCCTCTTTGGTTTTCATGTTAAGGCAGCGTTTGATTATGCGATTAGCTTCTTGCATACAGATTTCAGATAAATAATATTCAAAATGTGCAATTGGAGAAGGCTGAGGGAGACAGCTTCCTGTAGAATTAGTTTTTAACCCAGCATTTGTAGAAAATCAATTTTGTAATCCTGCTACCAAACGCTACCTAAATATCAAGAAAGACGGGTCAATTTCATATGGATTAACTTTTTGTCACAACGTGACATATTTCATTGATAAATGTTCTAGAGATTGTAATGTATGTTTTAATGAGGTATCTTTTCATAAGTGCTTGAGAGATTTGATAGATTTCCCAACCACCTCTCATTCAAAATCCGAATGTGAAACGTGGATGCACTTTTTGGGGATTGGATTGGATCAAAACTGAATCCAAGATCTAGCATGATTCAAGTGAACTTTGGATTCCATGAAATTAAAACAAGAACCACTGTAACATAAATGATCACCAATGATGCTCTCTTTGTTTCTACTTTGCTTCACGAAAGCTTATCTGAGATACATATAATATAGCCTCTCCTAAAAATACTGGATGCCTTATACCTGACCAATAAAAATACCCAATCCATTTATTGCTTAGTCTAATTATCACGTGTTAAGGAAAATTTGCCTAATCTAACTTGATATTCAAATTTAACATTTATTTAATCTATACACTCCTACAATGATGTATTTGATTTTGTAGAAAAAATAAATTGAATATCTATACTCTGGTGATTTCCACATAGAAATTCAATGATATTTTTCACATTCATCCAATTCTACACTGCTTCCAGCAATCCATAAATCTTTTGATGTACACATGGGATCTCACTGTGAATGACTCTCTCATCATCATAATAGACTCACTACTTGCTCTGTATAATATTCACAAATAATGCCACACTTGTTTGTCTAAGAAGAAATCATTCCAGTCTTGTCTACCGCACAAAGCATAAAGAATGGTGTCTACCGCACAAAGTGTGGCTCTGTTACTTCTATGATATAAACTTTTAGCTGAAGAATATTTGCACTGTTTTTTCTTTTTAAAAGTAGACCCTCTAGCACACTGTTTTGATTCCAGTATATATAAAGAACAAGTTATTCTTTAAAAAAAGAATCTTCCATTGAAATTAAAGGACATGCATTCAGTCAATCAAAGAGTCTGAGATGATGTTGCTTGTGATAAGGCTTGAATCTTCATGGTCTGCATCAATGCAAGAATGAAAAATCAATCCAGCAACATCCATGAAACCAATAAATAAATAAAAAAACATCCATGTTATAACAATTCAGAAAATCCAATGGATATCTTGAATAAATGCATCAAATGCATATCTCACTATCATTTAAAGCAGATAAATTGATAATCCTAGAAAATCCATAACAAGGCGTTTCCTACAAATATTAATTCATAGTCATATAAGCATCATTTTTAAAATATATGACCATGTTATTGAAGACAAGGTTGGAACTATTATTACAGAACATGCCTAGTCACATGTAATATGTGTCCCTGCCATATGATCATATAAACAATTGTGGGAATATAAAGCAAATGACACCCCACTGAGCAAAGAATGATACCTTCCAATAATTGAGGCCATAATGTCAGGTAATGGGTACATTCCATTGCATTTGATCCCTAGACTTGATCGTGATATCCATTAATAAGATTATATATTCATGTAAATGGAAAGTGATTAATTGATACAAAGATGGAACTTCTCACGACCTTCATCATTGTAGTGCTTTTTACATGTCCCTCCTTTTTCAAAAAAAAAAAAGATGTTGTTATTCTCAGCAGCCAGAGCTCCAACACATGACAATATATGGTCCCAATTTTTTTTTATTATTTGATTATGTGACAAATAATATGATCAATTTGGTGATCTAAACCAATTGCAAGAGGGACATTCTATCACCTTTTAATAGGGGTGTTATCACTTTTGTGATTAGTCCATATCAGTTTAGGTAAAAAAATAATTTTTTTTATTGCTAGACTAAATCATTTCCTTTTTTTCTTTAATATTTTGATCATGCATCATTATTAGGGTACAACATCTGTTAAACTAAACCCAAATTGATTTATTTAGGATTTGAATTAATATTTATTCTATGGGTTGGAAAATTAATAAATTGATCTAATTCAGTTTGGATTTGTTTCACATTTAAAAAAAAATTAAATTAAACTAAATCATAAATTCATGGTTTTTTTTTTCTTTTCAGGAAGGCCCGCTAGGGGCTACATAAACTAATTGGGCTCAAGGCCCATAGTGACGACACTTTCCACTTTTAAATTTATCTTGATATCGTAATCCACTTTTAAATACATGATGACTTTCAGTTTCAAATATAAGATGTACAAATATTTTAAAAAAATTAATGATTGTGGTGTTACTGTATCATTAAAATAACTCATAAAACTCTAAAATTTATGTCCAAATTGACGATGCATATGTTCACGTTAATAAGGCATATGTTTTGAAAAAAAAATTTACATTTTTTATGAATACATCAATGTAATTCATTAAAGTATATATTTCATTTAAAAAAAAATATGTACCTCATTAAATGAGGTACATTATTTTTAAAATATTCAAAACATATGTAGACTGGAATTGAGATAGAAAATAAGACTTGACATAATATTATCTTTTTCTTTCTGGCTGGTCCCATGATTTCTTTGGTTAGGAGACAAGGAGGTACACTTGTTAGTCAAAGATATCAAATTAAGCGTTTCTTTTGTTACAGTCCGAAATAAAGCTCCATGTATCTTAACAAAGTAGATACTTTATTAAATTTTTTTACAATTTATATAATTTATGTTTTCCATTTATTGAAGTATATATTTTATATAAAAATATATACTTCTTTAGGTCAAGATACAAAATTTTTAAAAGGGAAAAATTCATGTAACCCCCCACAAACATATGAAAATACAGATAAACCTCCACAAATATAATTAAAATCCAAATCACCCATATGTGTTAAATAAGACAGAATTGGAATGCGCTTGGAATATTCAGTTATCATAACCCAGGCAAAAATGCAATAATTCAAATAACTCCCTGTAAAATAGAAAAAAACACAAATAACCCCCCTCATAGTTACATTTTTACCCCTCTAAACAATCCAAATTAAAAAATTTAAACTTCAACAAGGAGAAGGAGAAGAAGAAGAACAAGAAGGGGATGTTAGGTCTAGGTTTGTTTATGTGAAGAAGATGAAGAAGAAGTAGAAGAAGTGAGTGTTGTGTTTATGTTTATTTAGGTGAAGGAGGAGGAGGAAGAGAATGTTATGTTTATGTTAGTTTAAGTGAAGAAAAAGAAAAAAAGAAGTGGTAGAGGAAGAGGAAGAAGGGGATTTTAGGTTTAAGTTTATTTAGGTGAATAAAAAAAAGAAGAGAAGAAGAAGAAATGGATTTTAAGTTTAGATTTGTTTAGATAAGAGTATAAAGGTAAATTTACGTAGTCATAGTTAAAATAATTGAAAGAATAGGTGATTTGAATTTTAGTTAGGGGGGTATATGGATTGTGAAAGCGAATAAATTATTTGGATTTTCATATGTCTGTAAGAGATTATATGCAATGTTTTTTTTTTTTTAAATATGAATATGAGACATAGTGTATCATTTTTCCATCATATTTCACTGGCATAATAATCCAAAACAGAATAAAACATAGAAGAAAAATAAGAAAACATCATTATCAAATGATATGATCAATCAATACATGGAATGTGAGGTTGTACGGAATTAAAATTAAGGTTGAATTATTGTTTTTTATCTGAAAGAGACGCCTATACAATCAATCTGTTGATTTATATCAGTTGTTGGGTAGAAAAACCACCATTTTTAACAGAGCCCGGTCAAATTTCAATTCGTTGTGTGTGTGATAAAGAAGACTGAAACGTGTGAAACATGTAATTTTCAATGTCTGTCCTTCACACGTGGTTAAAAAGTGAATGAAATAGAGGCCTATTACCATATTTATTACTGTTCTAAATGCAATCTTGGTAAAAAAAAAATTCAATTGTTTTATAAATGAAAATATTTACATCACATTTTATAAAAATATACATATCACTAAATTAGATATATAATTTTTAAAAAAATAAAATATACGCTGTTTGCGTTTTAAAAGAAAATGTACTGATCATAACATTTTCCTATGGGCCCGTTTGGATAGAGACATAAGCTATTCTGGGGTTTATACCTATTCTAGGAATTGTTGACTTTATCAGTAGAATAAGTGATTTTCTGTTTGGTTGTGTTTTAAATTATTCTCATTGGAAAACGTAATAATAAAGTGAATGTGTTTGGTTGATGAAGAATAAAATGTGAATAAAGTGTAAAAAGTTGATTTGACATGTGGGCCCCATTGATGTATAAGAGGTGTTGACAGGTGATTTGAAATGAATGATGAAAAAAAACAGTGGGACCCACTTATGATTATTGTTGGAATAGGCTAATTCCATGGAAAATGAAGGATTACTATACCCCTTTATTATTTATTATTCCGACATCCAAATACCACCTTATTCCCCTCACACAAACACCTTTTTTTTTCCTATTCCCTGCCTATTCCCACCTATTCCTTCCCTAACCCTCTACCCAAACAGCCCCATAAAGATTGTATATTTGGGCCTGGGCCTGTATCCATGGGCCCAACTTGGGTTACTTGATTGGCATCAACCTTCGACCCATTCCAGATCATCTCCACTTCAACAGAAGCGGGGATGGATATGCAATTATATTACCTAGGATAACGGAATTGAGTTATTCTGGATAGATAACTATGCCAGTATAGATAACAAATCTACAAGAATAAAAGATTTTCTGTTTGTTTGTATTTTTTTTATTCTCATTGGAAAACGTAAGAATAAAGGTTGAGTTGTTTGTTTGATAAAGAATAAAATATAAATAAAGTGTAAAAAAATTGATTTGACATGTGGGCCCATTGATGTATAAGAGGTGTTGATAGGTGATTTGATGTGATGAAGTGTAAAAAGTTGATTTGACATGTGGGCCCATGGGAATAGATAAAGTGAGTATAGCTTATCCTAGGGGTTGCTTAGAATTGTTATTCTCTTATACTCATTTAAACTGGCTTAGTAATACCAAGTTATACCCTTCAAACAAACAACTATTTTTCCTATCTATTCTTATACCACCTTTATACCATCTTATTCCGTTACACAAACGGGGCTTACAGAATAGGATGAAAATGTAATTCACCGTTGGAAAATTTTTCACTAAAGTCCAGAATCGCAGGGGGCAGCCGTTCGAGGTTTACAACGGGCGGGAAGCTTTAAAAGTGGGTCTCGATGTATCGGGTATCATGTAATCTATGGATCGGTTTTTTTAAAAAAGAAAAGAAAAGATTCAGACAGTGTTGAATTCTATAATGATTGTTTTCTTGGTTTTACTTGGATGAGTATGCTTAATGCTTTGTGTGTTCACAGCCTGTGAATCACAGGGAGGTTTTGTTCTTCATCTTGACTTCTTTGCATCCTAAACAATTTTGATGGTGAAATTTGTCGATTGTCATTCTTATTTTTTTAGGATGTGATAAAAGAAAATTTTGTTTTTTGTGGTAGGTAATATGAAGCATATTGGATAGGGAAATGTATGCCTTGTAGGTGTTTGTTTTATTGATTGATGAGATGGGTATGGGTATGGGTATGGGTTTTCAATTGCTGTTTGTTCTATTTTTTTTTTAAATGAATTTGTTCTGTTAGTGTTCCTAGATTGTCCTTTTGTCAACGGATTCAAAATCACCTCAATTGATTTGAAACAAAATTCTATGTCAACATGTAGTGTATGTTTCATCTTTATTGATAATCTTCTCTCTTTTGTTGTCCAATGCAGACAGAATGGAGTTCAAACAACTCCTGAACAGAGAAGGGAATTCCTCTGTATCTGGTTTTTTTTAGTGCATGGAGATTCTGGTTGACTAGAGAGGTATTATTAACTCGAAAAAGATTAATGTATGTAATGCATCCTTAACATTCAGTGACATCTACTTGTAATTCTGTGTGGACCTCTACTTTCAGAAACGCAGAATAATGTTCAACTCTTTAACAGGCTGAGAGTTAAGTATTGGAAGATTAGCATTCTGTTGAACTGATGAGTGAAAAAACTGTGTTTGCTAAAGGTGTAATGTAATGCTTGAGATATAACAGATAGTACAAACATGCCATGATTTAATGTATAACTTGTCAGGTCACTGACATTGGGAAAATGAGCAAATGGATTTTGATCATCAATCTGAATTTTGGTGCCGGGACGGTGTAATTCATTACTTTTCTTAGAAAATGTGGAAACTAAAATTTAGGAATGCCAAGGAAAATTCATCATCATAATGTGAAGGGAAATACATTACAGTTCAATAGTTACTTTTTATGCCATATAACATACTTTTTATGAGAACTTTATCCAACAATACTATAGCCAAGATGAACTTCGCTCTACGAGTTCATTTGAAAACAGTGGTTCATGATAACTAATTGTATGGCCAACTAGTGAAGAGGTATACTCCTTTAGAACACTGTGTAAGAAATTATTAGCCATAAGGATTTGTGACATCTTGTCTTACCTCCTCTTGTTTTGAAACTATCACTAAAACATTTATAGCCTACTTTATATATTATTACAGATAATATCATGATTCTGTAATGTTCCATTTCTGCATTATGTCTTGAAAAAAGTATAGGATAACAGGTTCAATGGAATTGGGCGGAAAGTATCTCCATTCCGTGTTCCCGATACTACATGTGCCATTCACTCACTCCATGATTTTTTTTACCAAAAAAAAAATGTTGCTGCAATCATGCAGGATGTAATGATTCTTGAGTAGCCCTTTTTGTTTTAAAGTCACTTCCTTCATAACCTTTTCTATAACAGAATCCTGTCCTTATGCAAACTGTCATCTCACTGCCATATGCAAACAAGATTCATGACTTAATCTTGCTCTGTGCCCTATACTGCGAGTTTGTGCTCAAAGATGCTGACACTACATCCTTTCCTTTTCTTTCATCTTCGATAGGGAAGAGGCTCAATGTAATTCTCAAGACTCATCATCACAAGCTCTACAGACTTCCACTTTTCTTTAGTTTCTTGGACAAGTTCCTTTCCATCATTTGATATCATAAGTTTTTTTTGAAAAAACTTTTTTTTGATATCATAAGTTAATGACGGAAAAATGTCAGATGCTTCTTGATTGAGTGTAGATAGTTGCCTTCCAGTTTATTATTAATTTCCCATCTGAAGTGAGTTGGTGATGAATTGTATCTGTACTTATTCAGCATCCCTCACATGTAATGCTTGATATTCAGTGATGCCATCCAATTTTTAAGAAGTTGAGCATGCAAGGAAACCAGACATTTCATGAGGTTTGACCCCTCACATGTTTATCTAGAAGAAAAAAAATCCCACTGAATTCCAAATGCTCCATCGATTATTGGAAAGTGAGCAGAATAGATATATAGTCTCAAAGAAGTGACTGAATTGTAAGGGATGAGGAGTATTCTGCATTGGTTTTTATGGGTGATCAAATTTATTAGCCTATGAGACTTGTAGTAGAAATTTCAATACAAGGGACAAGGAGAACTTGATTTTGCTTTTGAGGTTAGACCTTTTCATGGTGAACTTTTTTCAATCATTCTTTAGTAATTCAGAATTTCAGGTCTTTTACATTATTATAACATGAAAAGAATCTTTTGGTGAGTGGTTGGTATTTTTTTCACCAAACAACAATCTTAGTTGAACAAGTTGATGGGTAAATTTTTATTTATAGGACTAAAGCTATATATTCAATCTTTCTGCCACTTATAGCTAATTTATTTGACAATTTCTTCCTATTCAGCTGTTACCCTCATTTCAGATTTTTTAAAATGATATTACAATAAAATCACTGCTGGTTGTCAAATTGCTTACCTCATTTCCCCTGATTCTTTCCAGGCAAGCAACAACTTTGCCAATGGAAAAAATATCGATCCGGACACGTGAATGGGTGGTATGTTTCATCAATGGGGGTTGTAAGTCCTTTTTATTAAGGTACTAATGTATTAGAAACTTTGAAAAAACTGAATATATTGTCATCACCTTTTTTTGTTTTGATATTTCTGTTTTCCATAGAGTTGGTGAGATGGTTACATGACCATGACTGGCAGACATTAGAGAGTTTTTCCAACTTGATAATGATGTGCTGACCAATCCAGACCAAGCACCTATTGAAATTTTTAAATCATTAAGCACGTCTTATGTGCAGTAGTTACATTTTTTTTGGTACCAAATCCCCTTTTAACTGAAGGAGGGTTCGAATTTATTGATAAGATTTAACCAGAATATAAAAACAAAATACCAAAAAAATTCATTTCTTGCAATGTCTTCGTGTATATGACTACATATAATACCAGATCAGGGTTAGACCCATTCCATGAAGAACCAAGCATGCTTTTTGGTAGGTAAGTTTTTTTTTTTTTTTTAATTTTTCGTTGTTAATTTTTCTTCTATCAGACTTAACCCAAGTCTGCTCGGCAGAGAGGGTACCACTACTAACTTGTTAAGAGATGGTTTATTAACCAAGTCTATGTTGACGTTAACAAAACACTAAGCTTTGATTTTTCATGCACACCACCTGGTAACTCTATATCATACTCTCTAGCAGACCCAATTAATCAATGATCCCACAAACACAAACACCAATTAATCAATGACACCAAAAACAATGTACGAGTCATTTGACAGTGTAGAATGATATGAGATTTGATCTTTTGTTTTCTGGATCCATTATGTACTAATTAGAATCACCCTAACCCCATAAGTGTTCCCTGCAGGTTGGTCTCCCTCCAAAAACATTTCAAAAAAAAAATGGACTTCTCTATGTACATTGCCTTTAAGATTTTCAAAACGCAGCGCCCCTCCTACGCTCCCTCCGCACGACGCCTTGGAGACTTCGTGAAGAGGGCTGTGTCTGAATGAACCACAGACTTTGACAAGTGACCACGGTGTTTGTGCCTGTGGTGGTGGTGGTGGTGGTGGTGATGGTGGTGTTTGTGGGCTCTCCGCTCCTTAATAGGCTCCAATTGCTTGTTCTTCGCTGCTTCTGTCTCCTTGTTGACCTTCTCAGACTCCCCATTCTCCAACGCCACCACCGTAAGCACGAAAGTCTCAGAATGCTCGTCTTTCAGGTCGAGGAGCGGCTCCAACATCTCGACCACGGTGGTCATCTGAGGCCTTGATTTGGGGTGGTGGCTCAGGCATTGGTACGCGAGGGCAGCCGCCTTTTGAGCACCCATGAGCGAGTACTGGCCGTCCATTTTGGGGTCCATTATCCGGCTGATCTTACGAGGGTCATTGAGGCACGACCTCGCCCAATCGACGAGGTTCTGTTCCCTGTTTGGCCGGGACTTGTCCACCGACCGTCTCCCCGTCAACAACTCCAAGAGTACTACTCCAAAGCTGTATACGTCGCTCTTCGTGGTCAGATGGCCTGCAAACACACAAAGATAAAATTGAGATTCAGATGATCGATAAAACTCTGGTTGAGAGTAGTTTTTCCGGAATCGATTATTCTAATCATGTACCGGTCATGATGTACTCTGGCGCGGCATAGCCTTGGGTGCCCATGACACGGGTGGTGACATGGGTATCATCGCCCTCGGGGCCGTCTGTCGCGAGCCCGAAATCGGAGAGCTTCGCCTCATAGTCCTGTAAACAGAGATTTGAAACAGAGTTTTTTTAAAACATTTAGTACTCTGTGAATTGCAAGATGAAAAAAATCTTATGGGAAACTGAAACCTGGATACACTGAACTCACCGAATCCAACAATATGTTAGAGGCCTTGAAGTCCCTATAAATGACAGGTTTCTCGGTCTCGTGGAGGAAGGCGAGGCCCTTGGCCACCCCGATCGCGATCCTCAACCTCGTCTTCCATGACAGGGAAGCATAGAATCCTGCAAGAATTAATCTTCAAATTAGTTCAGACACACGTGCCAATATATGATTAGGGATTGACGGAGTCTGATTTCTAAAAACAGAACTCACTCTTGAAGAGGTGGTTCTCAAGGCTCCCCCGGGACATGAATTCATACACGAGCAGCCGGTGCTCGTCCTCGTAGCAGTATCCGATGAGCTTCACCAGGTGGGGGTGCCTCAATTGTCCGAGGAATATCACCTCCGCCTGAAAAACAAGAATAATGTCACATACAGTCTCACACGCAGTCTTCTTTTATTATATTACACTAATAAAAAGAAGCCTCACCAGCCACTCCTTGTGGCCTTGCATCCCATCCAAGTCCAACAACTTCACCGCGACCTTCTGTGCCGACAGCCCCTGCCGGAGCTTATCGTCGATGAAGCCTTTGTAGACTGGACCGAAGCCGCCTTCGCCGATGAAGTTGGTCGAGGAGAAGTTGTGGGTGACAGACCGGAGCTCGGCGAGGGTGAAGACATACAAGTTGGAGCCAACAAGGGAGAGGGAGAGGTCCTCCGGCGAGAGAGGGGAAGTGGAGTTGCTTATGTCGGTGAAGGAGAGCCTCATAAGGGAGTTCTGCTTCTTGATTACCTGTTTCTTTATGTTGGGAGGAGGTGATGTCTCTTTGAAACTTCCACAGCCTGGTAGGAGGTGCCTCCATGAGAGCTTCTTGGAGGTCTTCATTTGATTTGGGGGTTGTACAGAAACAAATGTGAAGCAATGGAACAGTGTTTAATTTTGTGGGATTTTTTTTCTTTTTTTTGTTGTGTTGTGTTTTCTCTTTCTCAACTACCGCTCTACCAAACACAAGAGGGGGGGATTGGTTTATAAATAATGGAATGTGTTTGAGGAGGCCAATTGGGATCTACATCAATGTTGGGGTGAAATACCATGGATGTCCCTTGACTCATTGAAAGTGATAAAAAATGAAAAATAAAAAAATTGTTTATGTGATCATTCTTTTTCATTTGTTTATGTAATCAATTTTAATTAGACAACTAAGGTTATAAGAAAATATAATTTCATATTTGGGTGGACATATATAGTATTGAATGACACTGAAATTGTCACTGAACATTTAACAATACAAATATAGTTTTGTTTTAAATACTTCACCTAACATTTTGTATATAAGTTTAAAATATCAAAATACTTATAAAATCATACAAACATTTTGTTCATGGATTAATAAGAAATTTTTTTTTAAAGTTTAGGACTTAAAATGAAATATAGAGAATGGAAGGACTGATATGTAGATAACATAGTTTATATAGACTTAAAATAACCCCCCACCCCCCCCACCCCCCCCCACAAAAAAAAAAAAGAAGTAAATTTTGTCTAATGTAGTCTCCATGGACAATTTCACTAATCTATATATGCAATGATGAAAATTTTATATTATTTAATTTTAAATTAAATTGATTCACTTTTAACAAATTTTAAAAAAATTAACAAGGTATATATCTCATTTAAGAAGATATATACCCTGTTAAATGTTATAAAAATATACGAATAGTCTAATTCCAAAAAAATTTAAAATAGAATGTTGTGGGTGGGAGACACGTTCCTTTGTTTTTTATTTATTTAATTGGCATGAATTTTCTCTGGGGTCCAATAATATTTAATATAATAAATAATAAATGAATTTTGTTTCAAAAGCTTTTGCCTTTTTTAGGCACCTGATCAGAGTTCAGGAGGGTCTTCCTCCTCTTGTATCTTCACTTTGTTCAGAGCAACTCGTACTGTTCAGAGCCTGTGTTTTCTTCAAATTTGGGGGAATCATTTTTCATAAGAATTTGTTTTCTAAAAAAAACATAATTTTTTTATAAATTTAATTCTTACAAAATTGGTACTATTGAAAATGTATTGCCAAGAAGGAAAATACACATCCTTATGGTATTGCCAAGACCCTTAAAATTAGACTGATATTGATATGGATATACAATTGCCATCAGATCGCAGTAATATATATTTATGAAAGGATTTCTTTACTCAAAACATTAATCTATCAATAAAAATGATTAATTTATTTTGCATGTTGAACTTATGTCCAATAAGCAAAAAATTTAGCAAATGTGTGTTCAAATCTACTTATTTGGTTATAATTTGCGTAGCTTAATACATGCCTATATGTAACTTTTCACACACGGACACATAATCAGATCATCTTATACTTTACAAATTATAATATAATTTTTTTTTATAATGAAAGATATAACAAAAAGAAAAAAATTAATAAACTTGGAGCCGTGTATTAGGGGTTTATAAGAAGTACCAAGTCTTAAAAAGAGAGTAGAATATATAACACTTGTCATCCAGATACTACACAAAATAATAATTTTGAATATGGAACCATCCGTATGTTTATATCAAAGGTTTTAACTAATGATGATGGTGATGATATTTGGTGACACAAACTACTAACACATATTTGAATTAATTACACTAAACTTTTGAAAAGACCATTAATAAGAGACGGACTATTCTTGGAAGTTTGGAATATATTAATACAAACCTATTCTAGAAACTTAAGCTGTCATTTGCACGACTTGCTTTGGAGAGAGAATGACAAATAGGTAATGGACAAGAAAATTATTTCTAAATCATCACAACCACAACCCTTAAGAAAATCGAATAAGCTTCTTATCCAAGTTTCCTGATGATTGAGACAAGCACAATCAATCTAAAGAGTCTTCTATTTTTAAAGTTTTTAATTATTTTTTAATGGTGGAGGATTTGAGATGCTTCGATGAAAATTAGGTTTAATTCAAGATTTATTACCCATAGTGAAGTTAGCTAAGATACTCAAACATGGTGTTATTTGGGATATGATTTTTTTAAGTACAAGTTTAAGATTTATTATTCAATCTATTTCTAAATTACAATTTAAGAGTTCATTTGAAAACTCATTTGAAAAATATGATTTTTTTAAATAGCTTAATAAATTAAAACTTGATTTCTAGGAAACTCACTTTTTTGCATTTTAAAAACTCGTAATTTTTGTGTCAGTTTTTAAAAGAGTGGTTGTATTTTTTATTGGTTAATTAAAAAATGTGTTAAATTTTTTAGATGAATCTTTTTCAGTTTTGCTATTTCACATGTCTAGAGGAACACCTTATTAAAAGCTAAAACACCTATCTGAAATGTACACAAACATAACATCAACCATCTATGGTAGTTTGACAGAGGTGAACTCGCAGTGGTTAAAAAATAATATTCATTGTAAATTCTCAAAGTTTTGACTCGGACAAACATCCAAATAAAATATTTTTCATTGTAATATATATTCTAGTAGTTTCCAAAAAAGCAAATGTCATACAAACAAATAAAAAAGGAAGACCATGTCAGGGTTAAATAAAGAAAATGAAATAAATGGAGGGCTTGTTCAAAATTTCCTTCTGGAAGGTCAAGAAGCTAAGTATTAAAAAAAAAAAACAGAGAGGATCGGCGGATACAGAGAATATATAATGTGACGTTTGGGTTTTGAATAAAGTATGGTTTTATTATACGCTGTATTTATTTAAAAAAAATTCAAATAACCCCTCTATTTTTTTACCAATATTTATTTTTGTTAATTTTGATTGAAAATGGAGTGTATAAAAAAAAACTCTTACAATTGTTAAAAATACAAAAAAAACCTTCTAGAGTGAAAAAATTATCATTTATAGTGAATTTTTCACATTTTAACATATTAGTAGTTTTTGATAATCTATGTTTTCAATCAAAGTTAACGAGACAAAATATCTACTGAATAATCATAATCTGTCAATAAAAATTTAGCAGGGTTACATGGACTTAGAAAAAGTAAGTGGGCTTTGGATTTCAACCCGGGGAGAGGGGGGGGGGGGGTTTGGGGTGAGTTGTTTGAATGTTTTCTTTGTTTTTTTTTTTTTTTTTCCTAACAAGCTCAAAATAATAATGTTGCCTTGATTCTTCAATGTAAAATTTTCTAATGGTGGTAAAAATGTATCTTTTACTATGGGCTTCAATAAAATTTGTTTCATTAAAAAGAAGTGCATGAATGTGTGTCATATATACTGATGTATGGGGTATACGAGGTGGTCATCATCACAAACTATCCACATTAAGAACTTTTAATATTTTTTGAAAAAAAGTGTGTATAAATTATATTTATGTTAGGATACAAATTGATTTTTTTTAAAGGTTATATCTGTCTTTGAAAGTGATGCGAATATTGTAAATCCCTGTTTCAATACTGACATAAGTTAATACAGGATTGAAAGTTATTTTGGTATATATAAAGAAAAAATCATTTTCTATTTCATTGTTTTTTAGTTATTCTCATTGAGTACATATTAATATAAAAAAAATTTATTATTTAGTTAACAAAAAAAAATTGTGAATAGAACATGAATAAAAGTAAATAAAAAATTATAAAAGACGAAAAAATAATTTAACATTTAGGTCCCTATATTTATGGCAGCTGATTTAACATGTAAGACCTCATTATATCAGTAAAAAAAATTTGGTTGAATAACATAATTTTTTAAAAAATTTAAAATATTAATATCTACTTGTTCTTTTATATTTATGTCTATTATTTTTCACAAATAAATAATTTTTAATCACTCCTGTTCTATTCCCCACCTATTTTACTTCCCAAACAGGGCTCGGATACTCAGAGATGGACTATCACGTGTTGTACTGTTGCATTTTTTTAATTCCTATGATTGCATGCAGTGCACTTGTTTTCTTTTCACATATATTAATCGATACAATTTTTTTTTTTTTTTTTTTTTTTAGAAAGAGTACTCATACGGGTAGCATCATTTATAGCCCCATTTATATCATGATATATTATGATAGCGTAGTATATACTGCGTTATCATAGTATATAATTTTTATCATAATAAATGATATTTTTTTAACATAAAAAATATATATTATTACATCTCAATATATACACAATTTTATATAACAACATGCACTTTAAAAAAAGAGTGTATGATTTTAAAAAAAATAGTATGGACTGTAATTGAGACTGTAATGAAAACTAGATATAGCATTTTCCTATGATAATTGGTGGGTTTGCTGATCGATGTAAGTTAATCACTCTTTTAAAATGGCATCCTATTTTCTACAATGATATCAATTATATAGTGTGAAAAAACATACTAAAAGCCAAGGCATGGTACAAGACTTCTACAAATAGATGCACATATTCCACAAACAAATAGACTTTCCACCACCACAAAATTTAGGAAAGTGGATTTAGCCCATCTGTTTTCATGAATTGGAGAAAATCATTCTTTTTGTTTGAGAGCCTTAGAGCACCTCCTATATATGTTCATTTGTCAAATTGTATTGATGGAAGTGCTGAATCATTCCCCATCAATGGACTGGATACAGATCAAATATTCTGATATCAATTTTAACTTAAGACTACATGATTTTTTTAGGGGAATCAATATTCTGATATCAATGGACTGGATCAGATGCTTTAATATCCATACACATACTCCTTAAAACTTTTAGAGATACGGCTATTAACTTTTAATAGGGAATTAATTAGAAATCTGAATATTACATAATCATGCCCTATCAATGGACTGGATACAGATCGAATGCCTTGATATCAATTTTAATTTTTAACATGGACTACATGATTTTTTTGGAGGTTTTTTATTTTTAACTCCCTGCCATCGTATTTAGCGATCGCTCACTCACTTCTTCGTATTTGGGTTTTACTCCCTAAATTTAAAGGATAATTCGTTTTTATTCCCTATCAGGGACTAAAAAAAATTAAATAATTTACAGATAGGTCCCTCACAGGAAATAAAAAGGAATTATCCTTTAAATCTGGGGAGTAAAACCCAAATACGAAGAAGTGAGGGAGCGATCGCTAAATATGATGGTTTGCGGGGAGTTAAAAATAAAAATCCCTTTTTTTATGTTTCATTAACATGACTGGATGGATCAGATGTCTTGAACTTTTAGAGATATGGATATTAACTTTTAATAGGGGACTAATTAGGAATTTGAATATTGCATAATATAATAGCTGCTTATTAAAAAAATCCGACAAATATATCAGAATTGATGGCAATCTCCTATTTACCAAAATTGACAAATATGCTTATTTAATGGCTTTAATGAGGACATTTGATCAATATTGGGCTTATTTAGTAGTATAAATATCACTCTTGATCTCCTCCACAAAATATGAATTTTGTGAGATATAAAGATCATTGAGCTTTATTCTTGTTTGTTGCCTTTTATTTCCTGAACTATTTTGTGGTCCAATTGCTTCAGGAACGTGTTGACCACCCGATCTGCATAAGTCATGGTATGTTGCTTAGCTTTCAAAGGATGGACAAAATGTAGATGCCAAATGATGATTTGAGTATTCATAAGCATTCATATTTTTAAGTTAGGCGTTTTCACACAAATATTTTTATAGTTGTTCTTATAAATATCACATCACATAAGCAACATATAAAATGACTTAACACAGTACATACTCTATTATATCAATATATATTATATCACAATATTATATAAATGTATGCATACATTTCATTCAAATATATATTTCACTATAATTTTATGAAAACATGTTTTAAATATACTTCAAAAAAATATTAAAGTATGTTTAATTAGCCAGCAAAAGTAACTACAATACCGGCTGGGTATGTCGTTTTCCTTTCTAGATTTCAATGTGAAACCATCTTGAGCAATAGAAAGTCATGTGTTTGAGCTATTACTTGAATCTGACCACTCAACCAGCACCTACTTAGCAAAAAAAGGCCCTTTTGTTCCACAAAAGATAAAGGTGTCACCTACAAAAGTTGAGCAACTGAAGCATGATTTATAAATGACACTTGTATGCATCGATGAATAATTTAAAAACAATGTAGATATGGGCAGTACCAACTGCCAAGACATATAAAATGCAGCTTTGAATAAATACAGCAAGCCAAAACCAGCACACAATAACCTTTGCATTTGATAATTAATATAAAAAACAACACATGATCTGAGTAGTTGCAGTAGTAGTTGCAAATCCAACATGAAGAGTACTGCTTTTCATGCACAGGTGCGCATTTGATCGATTGGAGCTCCCATTATTTAATTCGAAGAATGTTTTTTTTTATTATGAATGATGAACTTGCAAGGGTTGATGTATCAGTACTGGTATGATGAGCTTTGGAAGCACAGCCTCTGTGTATTGGTTGGTCCACACAATTTGTCACAAGAATTTGAATTGGTTCACATCGGGCGTTGTTTTAATTTCTCTGATTCACAAAAAATTCTGCTTGGTCGATGTGATGGGGGTTCGCTTTAATATCTGAGTGACATAGGAACCATCTGGTCTTCACCCTCCAAAAAAAAAAGTGATTTTTTTTTTTTTTTTTTTTTGGTGTGAAAGGATGTGATTTAAAAGGAATGATGGTAGAAGATTCTGAAGCATCGAGAATGAGGTCCATCTGGAAAATGTAACAGGTGTGAATGTGCCAAAAGAAAAATATATATAATGAAAAGTAAAAAAAAAATCATTTAATCATCTAAAATTCTAGTGTTAATGTAAAAGGGAGCTGTTACATTCAGATCTATTTCTAGTCTCAATTCCACTATTATGAATATGCTTCAAAAGAATTTTTTTACATTTTCTATAAATGCATCTATGCAATTTATTAGAGTATATGCTTCATTTTTTATAAAAGAGTTAAAGACATTTGAGTCCGTGTAAACATCAATAAACCCATATAAGTCCTTGCAAACTTGGAGTCGGACATATAGGTCATTTAAATTGTTATGGTAAGTCAATTCAGTCTATGATTAACTTTTTATCAGATTTGACAATATATTTTCATAATATTCATCTATCTGTATAAAATTAAACACTTATATAAATCACAGAAAAATAGAAAAAACATATATATCCTTTTAAATGACCATCTTATCCCTGACCAAACTCATTTTCAATTTTTTTTTCTTTTGCAGATTTTGACGTTATTGTTATGTACTACTCCATTATTATTATTTTTTTGCTTCTATATCAAAACAATGTAATTGTGAAGATTATTTTATTTATATATTGTATTTAATATATTATAGATATTACTTAGATTTTTATTTTACATTTTAATGAAGTGATTACACAAATTAAAAAGCTCATGTTAATCACCATGTTGTGCATTGTGGAGGGTATAATAGTAAAATTACATCTATGATTTATTTTAACCATGATAGGTTAAAAATGATTTAATAGTAAGGATGTAATAGATATTTTCTGTGTTTCTAGGATGTAATTGTCATGCCCCAAGTTTAGAAGGACTTATATGGGTTTATAGATGTTTATAGAGACTCAAATGTCTTTAATCCTTTATAAAAACATGTACCTCATTAGATGGGGTATGCTATTTTTAAGAAATTCAAAACACATATAAACTGTAATTTAGGCTGAAAATAGGGCTGGATGTAACATTATCCAAAAAAAAATTCATCACTTTTGATTTCTTACTGTCTTATTTGAAAAAATGAGAAAAAAGTTTACTTTCCCGACCCATAGGTGAGAAATTGACCGAAAGTGATAAAATAAAAAATTTCTATTACATGTACAAATATTGGTCAAAAGAAAAATAATTTATTTTCCATCATTTTTCCTTTAACCCAAATTCTCTCATTTTCCTTCATTTAATGCACAAACAAACCCCTAGGTGTCATCTAGATGGAGTGGATTAGTTCAGTCATTCATGTTGTGATTTGAAAATAAGTGATACATAAGAGATAAATAAAAGTATATAACTGTACTTGGGAATACACATGAGGCATGTTTTGAGATGTTTGGAGATTATTTGTTAATTAAAGTGACACGAAATTTTTTTAAAATCATTGATTTAGAAACCTTGGAAAGTACCTCCAACCCCCTTTAGAATAATGATTAAAATTGAAGTTATTAAGGCGTAATTCAAAAGCTTTACTAATGAATGCTATATATCAAGATTTGTTGGGGATGTATGATACTATGATGCTACATGAAGTGGTCCCGAGATTTAAAGTCTAGATTTGAAGGTTTGAGAAAAGAAAAAAAAGAAAAAAAAGCAAATCACAAAAACACATGAAGAACAATTTACATGATCCGACCAGTTACATTGATGAATTTTACTGAGCATACATTGATGAATTTTACTGAGCATCCCAAAGTCTCATATATGTTATAATGATTATAATAAAGAAAAGAAAAATAAAATATGACTGTTTGTGCAATTTTTTGGTTTTTGGATAGACAAATTTTTCGCATTTGTTTGGATGATTTGGATGAACAATCATTCGGAAAATTTGGAGAGAGATTTATTCAAGGTGTGACTTTTATGTATTTCAATCAATATAATGAAAAAGACAAACAAATAAAAAAAATTATTCTGTATATATTGTAATCTATCATGATATAACTATCTTAAATAAAGTAATCAACAACTATATTTGGAGTATAAATCATGTCACCCATGGCGGCGTGGTGAGTATCCACTGCCAAACTTCATGCATAAAATGTGATAAATAATTAAATAACCCACATCTCTTAAGAAAAAAAAGGACAAATTGATGCTCATCTAATTATAGGTTTTGACACTGACATGTATATTAAGTGATAAATATATGTATTTGTTCTTTATAGGATGGTCTCTAGTTGATGAAACATAACAAGCTGGCCCCAACTGTCTGGTTGAAAATACTAAATGCCAAGCACGAATGCCAGTTCTGAGCAGATGTGTATTTCATGTTTTCATGCATAAAATATGAAAAGTTTTAAAATTCTTTAATAAATCTATTGATATTGAAACATCTATAAAAACAAAATTAGGAAAATCCCTCAATATAATATACCAAATTATTCGTTTCTTTAAAAAAATTTACATAAAAAAATATGTTTTTGACACCATGTCACCTTAAATCTACCCTTCACTTATTTAATTGTATTTCTATCCATACTTTATATCTTCCAATCGAAACTATGTTCATCATATGCATAAAAATATGTACGCTATTCATATATTTTTTTAACCAAGCCAAAAAAAAATGTAAATTATTTTATTAATTAATATATTATTAATCAATCAAATTTGTGCAATTTTAAATAATAATAAATGAGTAAAAAAACGGACAGTGAGTTGTGTAAAAATTTATCAGTTACATTTTTTTCAGTGCTACTATCTCGGCCCTGTAAATTAAGCTCCAACCTCAATAGGTGACATTCTCTTATTGGTTCTCTATTTGACTTTTTCTAGTCACCAAAATAACAATGACAAGACTACCCTTCTTATAATTTTAAAAATTAGTTCTAACTAACTAACATTCTCGTTAAACCTCGTAACTGAATCCCACAAAGGGCGACACCATTAAATCTTCTCCCTCCACATAATCTTTTAGTTTCTTTCGACAATGTTACATTGACCGTTACTATCTTTGTATAAAGTTGAAATGAAATGATACTTTGATATTATTTGGCAACAGAAAATGTTAAAAAAATCTATGTTATTAAAATATAATTTTAATATTTTTTTCACCGACATCTATATGTAAAGATTTCAAGGATAAAAATAGATTGAGTTCATGGACATTATAATATGTTACCTTGTGATATACTTAGTAAAAAAAATCTTTAATTTAATTGATGCTAGAGTGGACCTTAATTTATTTTTTGGCTTTTTTTATGAGCAACCTCATCTCTAATTTTAGTTTTAAAATCTATTATAATTTTTGAAATTAGGTAGACTTGGCTCGGTTTCCAGCTCTTTTTTTATTTTATTTTTAAGTAGTATATCTCATGAACTCAATCTATTTTTGGATTGTAAAAAGACTGAGTGTAACTGCGCTACTATTCTTATGATACAAAGGTAACAAACCTAAGAATGAATAACGAGAATTGCTAGATAAAGGGGGGAAAAGAGTGTTGTTACACAGTTTTTTTTCAACCCCAGTTTAAGTTTCATATGCGTCAATAAAAAATCATCGAAGCATATACTCACATTAACGAAGTATATGCATCAATAGAAATTTTTTACATTTTTATAAATGCATCAATACAATTCATTCAAACATATGTTTCATTTGTTTATAAAAGCATGTATAGTTTTTAATAATATATATAATTATTTAAAAAATTAAAAACATGCATATACTGAAAATTGAGATTGAAAAAAAAACCGTAAATAAACAAAACAAAAAACGTGAAAATGGCTGCTCCTACTCAAAACGGTATGGGTTATTAAAAAAAAATTATTAACATCTTTTTTTTTAATTCCAAAAAGAGAAAAACGTGCGGGCGTTCGTTGGGGAGCAGCTCTCGTTCATGGCGCGCGTGGAAGATTCTCTCTCTCTTTCTTTTCCAGCTGTTCGAGAAGGAAGAACTTAAGATCTTCTGGTAAGTCAACAATCTCTTGTTCTTTGATGGTTCAAAAATATTCATTTGGAGAAAGATTTTTTCAAGTCTCCCAACCGAATCAAGACTAATCTTGTGATACTCAGTGTCACGAAGGATCTATTGAGGTCACGTTACGTTGCATGACTGATTTGAAAATTTTGCCTGGACCACAAAATGTCATAATATCAAGGAACTTGGCGCCCAACATGATCACATATATGTATGATGTATCTATCATAGAAAACAAAATAAAAATTGACAGCTCTGATGTTATATGCCGAGTGAATCCACCAAAAAATAACGTCCAAGAGATACACAAGGAACTGTGTTTGAAACCTTCAATATGATGTCTGCCCTTCATATATTAAAAAAAAACATGCAAGAAATACACAAGGGACTGTGTTTGAAACCTTCAATATGATGTCTGGCCCTCATATATTAAAAAAACGTGCAAGAGATACACAAGGGACTGCGTTTGAATTTTGAAACCTTCAATATGATGTCTGGCTTTCGTATATTAAACAGAATAAAATTTTTAAAAAAATGCATGAGCAAGTTGAAATTGCAGACCAGGCTGTGTATCGCAATATGTCTGAACACGTCCACCAAACTAACGCAACACGATGCCGTCGGTTTGTGAGTGAGATTATATGTGTTTCATATTGATGTTGGCATTCCCTATCATCTTATAAAAAAAATATCACCTACCTTTGCTGACTCTGTCACAGTAAAAGTTTATTATTTATTATTAAATGGAAATGACTTAATTTTCATTTCCATCTTCACCCTCCGGTAACTTTAATAATCATGAGATTTAAATAAATTATATTAGTATATTCAAATTTTAATAATTAAAATTAAAATATTAAATTTAGTTTTTTAGATGATTAAAGTCACATGCATTTGACAGGTGTATAAAACTAGTATATTACATGTCACTAAACAAATTAAATATTTGGCTTATGGGATTTTATGAAATGTATATACTACTTAAATTTGTGTGTAAACTCCTGAGTCCTGACTGTTTATTGATATACAATGACAGGTTATGACCATTCATGTCAACATTATTACACATATACACTCAAACTAAATTGGATAAGCAGCAAAGATTGAACTCAATATAATGTCGTCTCATTTTTCCATAGCATAGGGACGGACACAAACCATATATTATATTATATTATTTAAAAAGAAATGCTGAATCTCCAAGGTCATAAAAAAAAATACCATATATTATTATTATCATATAAAAACAAATTGCTGAATCTCCCAGATCATGAAAAAAAAAAGTTCAATCCGATCCCCCATTTTAACAAATTAACAGAGACATCGCCCAGTCAATAATTGGAATCACACACATATAATTGAATAACAAAAATCTTGAAACAATAAGCCAATTTGCCAATCCTGCATTGCTCCTCTTGTTTTGTTCCTCTTTCAGATTGAAGTTTTAAATATTCTCTTGAGAGAGTCTGTCCACAAATGATTTAAATAAAGACAATGTGCTTCTCATATCAAGTTTTTAAATACTAGTATTAGTGGAAGCAGACAATGTAGCTTGTAGTGCCCATTAAATATATTGTTTTAGATTGGTTATAACGTGTTGAAGTGGTACATCACAAGAAGACACAATTTGTGCATTTACTTATCAGGGACAAATGTCTACATAGAAAAAGATCAGGCTCTATTATTGTTCATTTTCAAACAAGATCATCATCACAGAGGCAGCCTAAAATTGACCCTGCAAAGCTTGTTAGGGAAAATGTCCCATTCGTTGAGTGGGAGATCCTACACCCCTAACTGTAATATATAAAAAAGAAAAAAAAATTATCACTAAATGTCAGCAGACAATGTACAAAGATTTATTGATTTTCCAAACACAGAAGAATTAGAATATGCTGTGTAACTAGTGTCTCTGAAGCTATTATGAACTACCCAAAAAAAAAATCGAAAGGCAAACTGCAGAGACGGCGAAGATTATTGAAGGATTATAACAAAAAATAATACAATGGGAAAAATAAAAAGATGCACATCTGTATCCTGCAAAAGAAGCTAGGAACTTTTTTAGTAGTTACATGCCTTGCGCGGCTGGAAGTAGAAGTGCAGCTTTTCTTTTAAGATTGGCTATGGGGTTTATAGTGAAACGGTTCACATTCTCTATAATTTCTGCAGATCAGTTGCGCTCAAACAAGTGGGTGCCACCAAATGTTAGTTTGCTCCCAATCTGCACGAGTAAAAGTAGACGGAGATGATCAGCTATGCCTGATATTAACATATATTATACGGATATAATATCGGTACCAGCGTTTCCTACTATTGAAGGACATGCACATGAGCTTGCAAGGCCACAGAAAAATATAATAAAATGACTTGTGAGGAAGTTTGCAAAATGGATGGTTCAAGCTTAGTCTTAAGATTTCTTAAAGAGTCTGATGGCAGTCAAATGTCTTGAACAGCAGATTGGTGATGAGACTAAAAAAGTTAAAATTTTAGTCATTGGTTCTATTACTTCGGTCTGGTTCTCATTGGATTCAGATTGCATGTTATCAGGTATATAACAATGCTAAATAGCATTTCTAAGTTCTAAATCAAACAGGTTGTGGAACTACCCAGGTCTTCTTTTGTTTCCAAGAATTCACTAAACCAGTTTTAACTTTTTCTTTTTTTTACTTGAATGCAATCAGTTCATATAATTTGAACTTATTAAGGAAAAAAAACAAGGGTTGACACAAAGATACAAAGTTCTGTGTGTGATACACATCTATATCGCCTGCACATCTTTAAAAGGCAACCTAAATCACCCATTCACAATCAGACAGTTTGAAGCTAATTATTAGTAAGGTGAAGATCCCAACCGGCTCAATTTGGTTGGAACTAGTCTGGAGTAATTTTAAACTGCAATTCATGCCATTAACGCCTTAGTCCAGATCTGTTTGTTCGGTCCTATGATCCCTTAATAAGGACACCGTTCACAAAACAGGTTCCAGGGATGGAACCTCAAATGAACTGCAAACAAACATTAGCAATAGGTACCTGAAATAGGTTCATGATGTTTTCTGGATAACTAAGCCCAAAAAGTATCCAAGGCAGCATGTGAGGTTAGGGTGGAACACTATATGCCTAACTTTTTTTTTTAGCGATAGTGGGAGCTCACCGCCTGATTATAAATCAGAGGTAAACTCCAGACAGCAAATAGGCAGACCAGGAATCCACCAGACTAAAAAGATAAAATATGAGAGAAACAAAAGGGAAAAGAAATAACATCTCCACACTCTACATTTAGTTTTCTCTGCCCTGACATATACCAAATCAGCCCCAGTGCGGTTAATACCCTATTTGATAGGCAGAACCATGGATGTTGTAAAGAAGTTGATGAAGAATGGAATTTTGTATAATTTCCTTAGTTATCAACCACGAAAGAAGGATTCATTAACTAAAGTTTATTGGCTGATGTACTAGTGAACTGTGAGATGTTAGTTGCTAAGTGGTGGATTTTAGATAATCCCATAGGCATTCTAATTTTGAAGCTAGGCTCAATAACCTGCCAACAATAATTGCTCAATAGACTTCACTTAAAAAATCACTTATAAAAGGCTCTTAATAACAGCTGCCGTAAGATAAGGAATTGAAGCATACCTCATCACTTCTTGAATCCCAATCTGAACACTATATACAAAGCCAATCATCCTGCAGTAATTCTTATTGTGAGCAGAGAAAATAGAACAATTTTCTCAGAATGAATGAGTTTCTGTCAGGATTAAACAATGTTACCTTTGTAAATTGACATATTTGGCCCTCGATGCAGAAAAAACTGTAGAAGCAGGCCTCGAGTAGCAATTTGCACTTGAATCCATCAAAATAAGTAATTAAACATATATTATCTGAATACTAGGCTTCCATTCTGCTGTTGTCTTAAATTCTCAATAAGGGATTGGTAGGCTGATTTCAAAGCCTTAATATCACTACCCTGCACAAGAAAAAGAGTTTGTAACATAAGTTAGCGAACAGCAATCAAAAGTGATGAAATGGCTGGAATCTCTAAACCAACACATTTGCTTAGCTTTAATTAAACAAATTGCAGGACGTGTAAAACTCGACACCTAATATCAACAGACTAACAAAGATTTCCTTGTACAGATGTGTCACATATAACGACCCAACGGATCAGTTGCTAGCATATAACAAAGATGTACTTTCGTAGCTACACGACTTTCATTCATCTAATATTTAGATTTAGAGAAGTCAGCAAGCAAGGATAATCAGGCGTGCACACAGTATATATATATCATACAAAAAAAACAGAAGCAATACCTGCAATTTCTCATAATATTGCTCCACCAAATTCTGTGGACAATGTGCAGCTGGGAAGCATTTTGACACAAAATGAATGAGAAAATCATTGCCAAACTTTTCATACATGACCTTTTGGGCTGTAACTATTTCTCCAAAAAGAATAAGCTGTCAAAACAAACAAATCAAATTGTAAGACAATGTATACTAACTATGGCAGTGCTTGAACTTACTATGGAAAAACTAAATCCATTATCAGATAAATCATTTGCGAAATGGAGAGACTAAGATTTAGTTTTCCAGTTAATTGGAGAACAATTGCGCATTTTGAAAACATAGATGCACAGGATCTTGTACATCAATTGAAGCACCACAAAATGAATGTGCAAGAAAATTATCAGCATGAACATAATAAATAGGGGCAAGTACAATTTTTAACCTGATTGAATAAATGATGACAAATGGTAAACTATAGCAAAATCCTGAATGTGCATGAATTTGTATAAAACCAAAGTGGCAACATCCCAGACTTGCAGTATAATAAATAGCACTATTATTAAACCGAGGGAGATTTCATTTTCGTAATGAAATTCTTGATGTAACCAAGGGAAGAACCATTTCATGTAAGCATCAAACTTCAAACTCATTTGGAACCTGGATCAAGAAAATTTCAAGGATGTGGGTGGGAATCACATTCCTCTTTGGACTACACTCAGGAGTCAACTGGCTGGGCTAAACAAGCATTAGCCAGCTCAGCTCAGGGTCAGTCCTACCAAGAATGGGAAAAAGGATCAATCCTCCCAAAGGTGGGTATCAAGTCTCCTAATCTTTTTACTATGACAGAGGACAACAAAATTGAGTCTAAGTATTGATCATGCATTCACACACCTGTGAAACTGTCAGTTTTGGGGTGATCCTCTTTCTCACTGATAATGGCATGAATCCTATTTCATTCCCAGAACAAACAAGATAGGCAATATATTGGAGATACATATAATCCTTTACCATGCCCTATCAAAAAAAAAGAATCAGAATGATAGTATAGATGCAGAAACGCACTTCATTATTAGATGATGCCTATTCCCAACAGGCCAGCTGGCAAGCTGGAAAGGTTTGTCATGCTTCGTAAAGATGCACAAAAGATGATTCAAATGTGAGCATGTATGTCCGTCAATTTACATAACAACTAATTGTGTATGCGGCCGTGTCATTCAATTTCATTTCAAAATATTGATAATGGAAACAAAGAAAAGTAGACCAATGAAGATTGCATGTATGGAGGTCCACCCATTTGCATGGACAACTAATTGCATATTCTATTGTGCCGCTTAACAAGCATTGTATAATATACAAAAAATGACCGCGGTGAATACAAAGAACTGCAGACCAATTCATATTGCAAAATTCATAAATAAATTAAAAAAAATATTAAAGCACTCCCTAGCACAGGAGAAGAACTTACAGTGTTGGCATCACGAAACTCGAATGATTTGTCAAGGACACTGTTCAGACAACAGTTTGTTGCAAAGGTTTCAATGATAAAGCTCCGAAAACCAGGAACCTGAGGAATTGCAAGAAAAATTTAAGTTGGCAATGAACATGTTGCTGATCAAGTACATAATCAGAAACGGTGTTCCCAAATAATACCTTTTCTTCACCATTATATTTTGGGCACCACTCTTTGATTAGCTTGACAAATATCTGAACACATAACTGAAACATACATCACACGCATTAGGCTTCTATTACCACCATAAGTCATAATAAAGTACAATTTAATTGAACCAAGTATTGGGGGAAAACTAGAATGAATGTATCCATACCTTCCTCACAGGTATATCCCTGTGGCTGCAAGAACTGTACAACAGTAGCTGCATAATTGCATCCAAATAACCCCTACTTTTGGGGGCAAGGAAGACAGAAGACAGATCATGTGTAGCCATAACATGAAGAAAAGTATATAATGTTTTCTGCAGTTCTTGCAGTTCCCGGATTTCCTAAAATTTTGCAAACACAAAAATTCATCGGAGCAGGAAATTTGTTAAACCAATGGCATAATTTTTTTTAATAAAGTTATGTAAGCTTATCTCCGAAAAATTATTATATAAAGGAAACAGCAATGCATTGGATTGCTATATACAACATAAATATCATTCCATAAAATTGATAGGTATAGTTACATGTCCAGAACTCAGTAGAAATCAAAATGAGAAGGTACAACATGCAAGTTGATTTATTTTTTTTGAAAATATGGTAGGCATGCAAGATGATTAAAATGCCTCGCATAGGATGCTATTCAAGTCCAAGATCTTAACAAATTTTGCACAGAAAACAAAAGTAAACCTATGAAGCACAGACACGGACACGGGACACGGTGACACAGCGAATTTTTGAAAAAATAGGACACGGGTACGGCTAGGACATGGCAACAAATAAATTGATATAATAAATAAATATGTATCACTATTTTATATAAATAAATATATTTCCTTTAATTCACTATTTAAAACCAATTGTATAAACTAATAAATCACTGTTTTTATAAATCATTGTTTTAAGGGTTTTTATTTTTAAGTCCCCACAAACCATCATATTTAGTGATCAATCCCTCACTTCTTCGTATTTGAGTTTTAGTCCCTATATTTACAGGATAATTCCTTTTTAGTGCCTGAGAGGGACCTATCTGTAAATTATTTAGTTTTCTTTTTAGTCCCTAATAGGACTAAAAATGAATTATCCTTTAAATCTGGGGACTAAAACCCAAATACGAAGAAGTGAGGGATCGATCACTAAATATGATGGTTTGTGGGGACTTAAAAATAAAAAACCCTTGTTTTAAATAATAAACCACTATTTTTATAAATCACTGTTTTAAGCCAATAAACCATTGTTTTTATAAATCACTGTTTTAAACTAATAAATCATTATTTTTTTAACCTTAAAAAAGATATTTTGTTTAAATGAGTTGTTCTAGGTTGTTTTAAATGGGTTGAATACTTATGGGCTATGTTTGGGGGCCTTCCTTTTCTTTCTTTTTTTTTACTTTTGGGCTGAACTGGTTGGGCTGTGTCCTAGCCATGTCCTAGGCATGTCCAAGACAAAATAAAGGCACGGCTGGAGCCGTGTCCGTGCCATGTCCGTGTCCAACACGTGTCCGACACGGGTACGAGGCCTCCGGGGAAGTGTCCGTGCTTTGCAGAAGTAAACTAAACACACACCTCACCTTGTTGATGTTATTATTTTCACAAAATAAGAGAGATGTGGACCACATAAACAACCTATTTCGCATCAGCTCCGACTCAGATTTATGAATCCCTAAGAAGCACGGACACTCCATTTTGGAGGCCGTACCCGTGTCCGACACGTGTCCAACACGGACACGGCATGGACACGTCTCCAACCGTGTCCACTGATATGGGCTGCAATTTGTGTCGGAACACGGCCCAACCCATTTCAGCCCAAAAGTTTAAAAAAAATGAAAAAAATGCTCAAACCCATTTAAAACAGCCCATAAGTTACTAACCCATTTAAAGTGGCCCAAAGCAACCCATCTAAACAAAAGGTCTCACTTAAAAGGTTAAAAAAAACAAAAACAAAAAAGTGAAACTGTCAAACCCTAGAAGCCATTTTTTGCATTGTTACCTTGGGACCCTCTGCCGTTTTTTGCACTGTTGAAAAATCTGGGACCCTCTGCCACTCTAGTTTGCTATCATATTTGTAAAACTTTTTATGTATGAAGTGCCATATTTTGTATTTTGCAACATTTTGAAAGAATGGTGGTGTGGAAAACATTTGACTTCTTATGAATACACATTGTGTATATATAATATTATATTAATTTATTTATTGCTGTGTCCTAACCGCATCCGTGTCCTATTTTTTCAAAAATTGCCGTGTCGCCGTGTCCGTGTCCCCGTGTCACGTGTCCGTGTCCATACTTCTTAGATGAATCCCTACTCTGCCATTATTCTACATGGACATGCATCCAGTATGTCATCCTATTTTTAAACATCCATCCATGCCTTCCTATACCTTAGTCTGCTCTTCTTGCCCACTGGCACCGAAGAAATCATGTCTATAGAATCTGATGCTTTATTGCTTTTTTATGAAATGTGGGAGAACGCCACCTATATATTTTGTTAACAAAACTGATAGTTCCTACAAGAGGAAGGCACCATGCTTTTATTAATTAAAAGAGAGAAGATGACTCCTAAAAAAAAAGTTGAGAATTTACATCCCCCGTAATTAGTCAATCAAGAATTGTTCAAAAATAGTCAATCAAGAAGTCCACATCCCTATTCAAGACAGCATACCATCCAGATCCTCTCCGCCGACTGTGGATATCAAAAACCCTGCCACCTCCACCCTCACTGCCTCAGTTCAGACTACTCTCCTCCCCCACCAGTCCCCCTCCACTCCTCTTGCCCTTCCACTAAAACACCATTCAGGTGCAACCATGTTCTCCATCACATTCGCTTGATGGTCGTAGGATCCTCACAATGGTGGAGAACCTGACCACCACCTGACCTGATTGGGTTGAGATTGTGTTGGTCTCATTGGGTTGTGGATTCGGCATAAAACGGGTTAGGATTGACACCCTTAGCCTGCAGTTTCAGGTTGGGTTTGACTCAACTCCAAGCCCACCCATCAGAGTGCAGCCCTATATGCATCGGTTTTTATCCAGCGAATACCATTAACAATACCAAGGGGATTTGGAAAAATTCTTTATCTGGGGAGTATTGACAGATCTCTCAAAATTGTACACCACTGAAATATTCAGAGATTTAGCAAGTAATTAATATCAAAAATGAATTTACATCGAAAGAAGTATGAAAACAAATGATATTCAAAATTTCTCAATATTAAACCAAATAAACAATTCATGATAACTACTAACAAGAAATTTACAATGATGATATTTATTATATTATTATGAAAGGAAAAAATGCAAACAAGAACTTAGATCAACTGATCATGATTATACACACGTGTATGTGATTACTGGAGAGAAAAAGAGCAATCAGTATAATCTCATACCTCAGTGTTGCTTCCAGGACCTGAAGGAACATCTTTGGGAAGAATATGAAAGAACCGGCTCGCAATAGCAGGAAATAATTCCTCCAGTATGCCACCCACAGAGGTATTGAATTTACAGATAAGCTGATTAATTAATACGAGAAAATCTACCAATTCTTTAGGCTGCAATCACATGTCCAAAAGCAGAACAAAATATTAACGTGTAAATTCTAAATTGTGGCTCTGGTCAAATTGGTAGTTCACAAATTACAATGCATTGCTATTGTCAACAAGAGATATGTAGTAAAGTAAACAACAACAACAATAACAACAACAACAACAGCAACAATAAAATAATTCTATTTAATTGGTTCAAATGCAAGGGTCAGCAGAACTAGGTCTGTCAGAAAGAGCTCTGCCAACTAATAAGAAAATCAAAGGGTGCAGCAAAATAATCCAAAGAGGAACACAGCCACATCACCAAAAAGTATGTAATCAAAGTCCAAAATATGATCAGACAACATCCTTGGCACTATAATACCATCTATAATTCTTGAATGACACTCTTTTTATTTGAGGAATAGTGGTGTCATAAATTAATAATAGTATTAATAGCTGTGTAGATGTTCTAATAACCCAATATCTAGGATCATCAAAGATTGTATCAAGACAGCTAATTGCTTTGGCCTGCTCTGTTGTTTTCTTTTTCCTTTGTTATGCCTCATTCAGTTCTATATTATGGGGATGTAGATGCACTTCATTCCCCATATGCCATATATCAATGTATCCTAGTTTTGGGGTACTAGAGAGCTTCAGGTAGAGAAAAGGTGGGTATTGCCTCATGGCTGCTTAACAGGGATGAATTTTTTTGCTACTTATGTTGCGGGAGACCTTAAAATTATTGGTTTTTCATTTTGTTCATTTTGTAACCTTTTTTGGACGAGGAGTAACATTAGTTGGAAAAGCCCTCAATGAAAAATCACTCACAAATCCTGTGCATTAGGTGGTCCTTGTGGATTCACGAGGGACTCCACCAAGCAAAATAAAAGAAGTTGGATGTTTTATATAACCAAATCTCAGTAAGTAGTGATTGTTTGTGAACCAAGGGGTTTATTTTAAGCTATTTTCATTTGAGTGATTTGACTAAAGACACGAGGAATTGCTTCGTAACCTTAAAGGATACATCTTCTCACCTCTTAATTGTATGCTTGCAATTTTAATACAGTATGGACGTTCCACCTATAGTAAAAGAAAAAAAGATGAATAATATTCTAGGAATTCATCAATCACACGGTATTTTACCCTTCGTTTTATTTATGATGATCATTAACATTTTTAATGCAACATTCATCTTTCATAATTAGTCGCTATGCAGTGGAGTTCAATAAATAGGAAATGGCATTAAAATCTGCAGTACAATCATTGCCATGAAGTGATTGCCCACAATAATCTGGTTAGTAATGTTTTAGAAATCTCACCCCATTGTTTCTTCCATCAAAAAAAATGTTTTAGAAAAAAAAGAGTCAAATCATTCTTTAAAGCTACTCACAAGTATGAATCTTTTGGACAATAAAATATTATTTAATCCAAATATACCTAATAGCATATTGTCATTATCAGATTAAGGAATCACTAAAACATTCGAGTGTGAACCAAAAACATAGAAACCAAAAAGAAAGGCAGAAAAGATATAGGAGAAAGGGAATGATTAACATCAGATGCAACATATCCCTAACATTTTTTTGTTTTTATAAAGTACACTATACTACCATCGATTTCATTAGAAAGTATCGAATTACAAATCCCTTGCATAAAAAGCTTGGATTAGAATTATTAAAATGATTCTACAGAAGGAACCACAATGCTTTTAAAAAAAGGTCATCACCCAGAGTGGTCCCACATATAATAGCAGCGTATTGGGAGGGGAGACATTGGACATGATCCTAAAATTTGACAATTTTGACGGAAAACAGTCATTGAGGACTCAAAGCAAACATACTTTCATTAAATAAATTTAAAAAAAAACAATATCCTCAGCTTTCAAATAATAGAAAAGCTCAATGTCTGTCATAGGGCTCTACAGACAAGTTCAATGTCTAAGCCACACACTTGTTCATGTGAATGAACACCCATCACCCACAAAACAGTTTCCCAAACTCAAAACTTACTTCTCACTCTTTGAAATCCCTAACTTATTTCAGTTAACACTCCTAAATTACCTAATACTTGTACAACCAAGACTCTGGTCATGTTTCTCATAACCCAACAGTCCAACTGAACACCCAAACCTCATATGAGAACCACCTAAAAGTAGTTTTACTCTTTTTATTGGGAAGGGAAAAAAAACCTCAACTTTATCTCTCTCCATTAGTCAGCTGGCCACCCTAAACCCAAAGGACTCAGCTTAAGCGCATTAATTAAATTACAATTACAAATATATCATAGGCACACACTCTATTCATCCAAACTAATGCTATATTCTTCCTACTTCTTTGTATTTTTATTTATCTTTTATTCTAGCCATGGTGTGCCCACATTCTCTTGTAAATCACCTGACAAGAATTTTTAAAACATTTCTAATAGAAACACATCATAATACATACCTATCTAAAATGAATCAATAGGATCCTGATTCCCCTTCTCACATCTAAAATATGTACAACTAACCATACTCATCCAAATAATGATTAATATACAACAAACTAATTGGCAATTTCGAATCTCATGAGAAATTATGGAGCAATCCACAAAAAAAAAATTGTTGTTTACCTCACTATCCACAAGCAACTGCTCAAGCGCCATGGGGAGATACGGAAACACAGATGTTCCTAATATAGAAACCATGCGATGAAGAAATGATGTAGTCTGGGCATCAAAAAGGGCATCATCAGATTACAGTGCGTTCAATTAAAATCAATACATGGGAATTAGATAATGGGCTTCTTTGTACCTTATTTCTTAGAGGCTCATTATTTGGAAATACCACAAGAATTCTCAGAAGAATATCCAATGTCTGAAGTTATGAACATAATAATCACGTAAGTTAACCAGTAAAGTAAAAAGAATTAATCAACAAGAAATTTCTAAAATAAGTTGCAAAGAATGTTTTTTCCCTGAATCAGGCAATCAAAGAACTTGTCAAATTAATGGAACGTTTGAAAATAATGACATAAAAGCCACATTTATAAACAGATTAATGAAGTCCCATAGTGCAAAAGAAATCTAACTACTTAAAACGATCACAATTCAAAATAGAACCGAGAATCAAAAAAAAAAGAATGGAATTATTTACCTGCTTGAACATAGCACCAATTCCCGGACGACTACCAGTGATAAGCCTCTCACTAAAGCCCTATATTATACACAAGCACATTTCACACATCAGTAGGTCTGAAAATAAAAATGTTACAAGGGATCATTCCTTGAATAGGATGAATAATTACGTGATACAGAACAATAATATTATATATGTTGCTATATCATTCGCACACTGCACCAATCAAAATGCACTGACAATTGCCACTAATGAAGATACACAGTCAAGTTAACCTTCAAAGGTGAGATAACCCAATAAACATAGCTCAAAATTTTTAGAAATAACAAGCTAAATGATTATATAGAAACATGTAAAACACAATTTTATGAACTGTTCTCCATCTAAGCTCAAAATATTCTACATTAAATAATCAATCTACTGAAATCATATTCACTGACATGCCAACAAGAATAGGAGGAGGAACTTAGTAGACTTTAACAATGGTGAGTTAAATAGACCTTGCTCAGAGCATTAATGGCCATGATTATTTGTTGAATGCTTGCAATTTTTGTGGAAGATTCATCAGGCATTTGACCCTTGGAATCCAAGAGTGCTAGGTCAACCTACATAACATCAGATATATGTAAATGAGTTGCAAATTTTAAAGAGAGAAAAAGAAAATCCAGTGTATATTTCAGAATATTTAAAAACTTGATTAATTACAATACGACCACCCATTCCACCTTAACCTGTTGACAAAGAGGATTCAGTAAGGCGGACAGGTACTCAGTTTGCTTTTCTGGTGACACATCTTCCATGCCAATCAGAAGTCCAATAGCCTACAAAACAAAGAATACAGAAAACATTTGACGTGCCTAGATAAAAAAATTAAAAAAAAGAAGATACATTGAAATGCAACAAATAAAGTAAGCTTAATAAATGATTCAGACATTTTTCAAAAAATAAAAAAGAAAGAAAGTATAAAGTCCGTCATGTAAATGTAAATAGGAGAAAAGGAAGATTATAGACTTAAATTATACCTCAAATGTGTAACTTTCGTCCTCCATTCCCGAGCTCTCCATATCTTTAGATGTCCAGTCTAAGCCTGTGAATCGGGCAACTGAGTCCTGCAACCCCTGACAAGCGAACCACAAGAACATAAATGAGAAACTCAATTCTTTTTGCATGAACTCCACCAACCCCAAATCAAATTAGCATAACCCTAATCCAAACATATAGCATTAGCTTAATGAACTCTGCTAAACATTTGATTAAGCTCAAACAGACTTAAACAATAACAAGTAGTGTCAAATACCTGCAAAATCATATCTATGTATGGCACAAGCTTTGCTTTCAAAAGCTTCACAACCCTCATGAAGAGGTAGTTCGCCCGCTGTCTCACACTGAGGTTTGAATGGTGAATGCCCCTCTCATCCAGAAATGCAGAAAGGACCAATGGAATGTACTGTTGGTTATCCTGCACAAACTTCAGGTACCTCACAATTGTCTCCAAGTAGACTAATGCGACTATCCGATGCCCGTGGCATGGTAACCGCGCAGACAATAACATCTGCACCATTTCCCCCAAGAACCTCCCTCCACTCCTCATCTCCTCCTCGCTCACAGACTCACTTAACCGATAAAAGAGAGACAATGCAGCCTCAGCCTCCTCCACATTCTTCTCCGGAGAGGTACAGGCCAAAGCGCCAGCCAAAGAATTCCTAATGAACAATTGGGTCGCATCCGGTGCAACCCGGCTAACACTGCGGAGCAGCGCAAACAGGTCCCTCCTGCGCTCCGCCATCATATCCTCCTCTTCTTGCCCAATCTTGTTGGGTAAGTCAAGATTCTCTCTGTGCATTGGATCAAAAGTTATCTGGAACCGGATAACATCCAAGATTTCCCCAACGTGCATCATTTGTTTCTCACCCAACGGAGACAAAGACTTCATTGTGGAGACATACCCAGATAAAAACTGTATGGCATTAAATGTGGGTGATTCCACCTCTATGTTCCTCATTATATAAAACACAGAAGGCAGTGCCTTATCAAGAAGTTCCATTGAAATACCCTCCGTATCTTGTGCGCCCAGACGTTCCATTGAAATACCCTCCGTATCTTGTGCGCCCAGACGCTTGTGACAATCAAGCACCTCCCCGGCATACCCCGCGATGAGCTCCGCCAATCTCGAGGCGAACTCGGAATCTGCATCCTCAGCCTCTACCAAACCCAACAACCTATTGATCTGGAGGCTGCGGAGGAGCTCAAGCTTCGGCCTAGGCTCCATCCTCTTCACCACAACAGCCAGCACGCACCCCGATGCCGATGCACGGAGAAGGTCTGATGTGCCCTCGGACAGGATGAGGTCAAAGAAGAGTGGGACAAAGGCATCATTGGCGACGAGACCAATGTCAATCCATCCAATGTACCTGCGCATCGTGTCAAGCACGCCACCAGTGAGTGTTGGGTCAGACCCGCGGTACCGTGAGACCACATCGTACCAGGACCACACGATCTGCGGGATGCACTGCTGCCGCATGGCATCCTTCACGCGCGCGGCAATCACGTACTCCTCGCTCGACCGGGGGTAGTCCAGGCTGATCAACTCGTCGTCCAGGGCATTCAAGATCCTGCAGAATCCATCAATGACCAGCGCACCCTTCCCGATGCAGGCGAGGACGTCAAGAAACGGCGACGGCCAGATCGATGGGTACTCATGACAGATCAACGAGACGAAGACCTGCGCGAACTTGTTCTTGATGAAGGCGGGGCTGTTGAGGAGGGGAAGAACGCCGTCACCGCAGCAGGCAATGGAGACGACGGTCTTGCGGAGGAAGGAGAGGTCTTCAGGGGAGACGGAGGGATAGTGGAGGCGGAGGCAGTCGTGGATGGACTGGAGGCACCAGAACTGGACCTGAACGAAGCCAGTGAGGGAGAGGCGCTCGACGCAGAGGCGGACGATCGAGGAGGGGGAGGCGGACTCCCTCATCGACTGGATGTACGAGGACGCCTGGAGCTTGAGAGCCGGATCCATCGACCCGGACTCATCGAAGCTGATGAGGATCGCCTTGTCCAGATCATCCATGGAAACGGCCGGGATAGAAGAACTTTAAGAACCCCAACAAAACCCTAAAACATCCGTTTTCTTTCCTCTTTGTTTATTTAGTTCTGTTTTTAATTCTATTGATCTTCAAATGCGGTGATGGATCGATCGGAAGGAGAGATTTTACCTCGTTCGATTTGTTTGTTCGATTGATTGGATGCGATCGATCGATGATCGATCGGGATGAAATTAGGGTTTTTGAGGTAGGGTTTTGGGGAGGTTTTTTTCTATTTTTTAGAGGGGGGGAGGGGTTTTCTTGGAGGGGTCTGAGTTTTGGAAGAGGAGGATTTGTAGTACAGGGTGGAGAGGGGTTCAAGAAACCGCCAATGTGGAAATTACTATAATATCCTTTGATCTAGGGTGCCAACTAAGCTTATCCATTATCTAAAAAAAAATTTGAGAATTATATGATATTCGAAGATCCAAAATGCAGATATAGATATTAGTATATCCGATTCAAAAAATATTTATATCCGACATACATTATAAAAATATATATATTTGTATTATATATGGTTCATATTATTATCTTGTATGATTAATCATAATGATAATATATTATAATATTGTTAAATTTTCAATGTATAATATCTGAATGAGATAATAAGTCTTAAAATATTAATTTTATTTTTGATCTCTCTAAAATATTATTTAATTATAAAAAATATGTTAATATTCAAACATGTAAATTATTCTAAAAAAATTCGTATCTGATTTATATCCGAAGATATCCAAATCCGAAAATTAATATTCATATCCGAATCCAAAAATTAGAATATAGATATTAGCATATATGATTCGTATCTGTCCGATTGACAGGCTAAGTGCCAACGGTTTGGACGGGAGGGGTAAGCCCAATCACAAAACAGTTGATAAAATTTTGATCTATACATATCAAGTTGATTTTTTAAGAATTCAAGCTGGTTTCAAGGAAACATATTTAAAATTTAAATATTTTTATTCTTTTTTAGATTTTAGATAACAAGTTAAATAATTATTTTTACTTGTTATTTTATATAATATTACGTATCAGTGCATGTTTAAATATTTTATCAATTGTAATAATAATATATGATATAATAATTTTATGTGTATCGTATTAATTTTGCATGATATAAGTGATTTAAACAGAATGTATGGAGAACAGATTTTGTACTTGAATCACAAATCAGTCTCATATTTTCATCGGATTGAAACGGGTCAAGTTCGGGTTTGATATTTTCATCCCTACTTTGATCCAACTAGCAAATGTGAATTCATTTGGACACCCTTCAATTTGCATATTATCTATGAAACATAAATTTTTTTACTAAATCACCTCTACTCTTTTGATTTTTTTTATATGATAATCACCTGGGCTTCTCTAATCCTTTTTGTCAATTGTTTACTTCTTATGCTACATCTTCTCTCGCGTGCATGATAAATGTAAGTTTAAAATGTGAAAATAAAGAGTGCAAATAAATGTTTACTTATGTGAATTCATTTGGATACCTTTTAATTTGCACATATTTATGAAACATAGGTTTTTTTATCAAATCACATCTGCTCTTCCGATTTTTCTTTTTTATATGAAATCACCTATATTTTTCTGATCTTTTTCGTCAATTGTTTATTTCCTACATTTCATCTTCTCTCGCGTACATGATAAATATAAGTTTAAAATGTGAAAATAGAAAGAATGCAAATGAATGTGGGTTTTTATGAAATGACATGCACAATGAGAAGGACTCAAATTAAATAAAATAAAATAAATTTTAAATTTTAGATGTGCAATCATATTCTTCATATTTGTTTATTGAATTATATATTGAATTACAACTAGTATATTTTAAATATATGCATATAAAATCAATTTTCAAATTCAATGATGGTATAATATTCACTTGTGTATTGTATTTGAGCTACAAAGGAGCTTTAAAACGGAATGTGATTCAGCGTACAACGCAACATAGCAAGAGTCATTCATGTTCGACTTCGAGGAGGCCCAGATCGGTGGATCCGAAGGGTAAGATCGTAATATTCGTAACCACGCGGGGGTAACATGGATAGTAGCGGAATTAAAAGAGCCCCGAAACGACGTCGATGGGGCTTTTATTTTCGCCCGGATATCGCGTCGACGAATCATTGCATGATGGGCTTCGGTTCTCTCGAGATCTAGACCGTTCATCACAGGGAGGGAATCCATATGTGATATGCTGTCTTAAAAGGGTAGGGCTATTTGCACCCCTCTGATTGCTGAGCACACCCCTTTTAAATGGGTTAATATTTAAAGATCCATTTATAAATGGATACTAAAGACACCATTCTGTAATCGGTTAGACACACAAGATGTTTAGGTATTGGTAATCCGTAGACACTACTGAAGTCTATTAGAACAAAAGTGAAACCTGTAGGTTCTGGAATAGAAAAGACACCTAAGATGTCTAGATATATTTGATCCGTAGACACATATGATGTCTATGGAAGCAAAAGTGAAACTTGTAGATTCTGAAATATGTAAGACACCTGAAGCTGCAGTCTATCAGAACAGAGGTGAAACCCGTAGGTTTTAACTAATTAAGTAGACATCTGACTTGTCTAAGTATATGCGATCTCTAGACACTTCTATAGTCTATCGGAACAGAAGTGAAACAATTTATTTTTGACTAATGAAGTAGACACTTGAGGTGTCTGAGTATATGTGATCTCTAGACACTGTTGTAGTCTATGGGAACAAAAGTGAAATCTGTAAGTTTTTACTAATGGGGTAGTCTATGAGAACAAAAGTGAAAGCCATAGACTGGTTCAACAACATTCATAAACACATGCTTGTTGAAAAACATTTAAAACTCATTTCTTTCATTCAAAGCTCATTCATTCAAAGCCACATAAAAATTGATCAACATCATTCATACATAATCATATAAACATTGTTAAACCGGTAACAAGTTCTTCGATAAAAACAACAATATACTTATCATTGTCGATAGAGTTAATTTTTGTAGACACTGGATCAGTCGACGAGGCCTTAAAAACAAAGCTAAGTAATTTTTGAAGGGACATGAGCTATTACCATAAAAGGAGGTGAGAGAGACAATCAATTTGTTATTTTTTTGTGGAGATTTGGAGGGACAAATGAAATGTTAAAATTTTCTTTTTCTAAAAGGATTACATGTAGTGTCTACGAAATGTGAAACCGTTGACACTGGTAGTGTCTATGCGTGCAGAAGAAGGACAACTTGTTCACATCTTCGGTTCCATCCCCCCAACTTTGTCTCCTGGTCTACCTCGTCTCCACCTATGCTCATCACTTCCTCTACGAACACTGCTTCCACGCATTCGCCGTGAAAAAAGTGCACATTTTCGACACGATTTTGATCGAACGACCCTCCTCACCGTCTCTCCATGGATGTCAAGGACTGCCAACGTATCTTATCGGAGGCGCTCTTCCCTACCGACCCAACCTCACCCTCCGCCCCAACCCCACCCTCCTCCTCCTCCTCCTCCTCCTTTTCCTCTTGCATAAGTTTTTAGGGTTTGCAGTGGGGTGTGCAGTGGAAAATGATACATAAATACTGGGGTGTGTACAGAACCCAAATTATTTGGGTGGGGTGTGCTTAGACACGGGGTGTGCTCAGCAAACAGATGGGTGCAAATAGCCCCATCGTCTTAAAATGTTAGTAATCCCAATTAATGATTTACCTTCGTATTCTGTTTAATCAATATACGTTGAAAACATTTATTTTATATCCATGAATCGTATGCGAGATTTAAAGTATAACTTTCAAAGTATGTAATAGGTTTAGTACACATCTTTTAATGTATTTATTTAGATTCAGGTATAAGTTCAAATATCTGAACATTAATAGAATGGAATTATTATTTATCCATTGTATGTATTTATTATCGAATCAAATCATATAAGCATTTGTTCACGCATATAGTAATTATTATAATTAATATTCTAATTAATTGGGACGGGGAATCTTATATATAAATGCATGCATGCATCTGTGCATTATGATGAATTAATCTAATTTAGAATGATTCATTGGTTTTCTAATAGTGTCATTATTTTTAAATGATTTTGATAATCAACCTTATATATTGTGCGAATAATTAAACATCCAAATATGATCCAATAAACATCTAACCCTCCAAGATTAAAAAATAAAAAATAAAAAAATGGGGATGCACAGAATAACCTACAAAATTATGCATCATGTAAGTCCAAGAAAATTTCAAGATCGATCTACATATAGCAAATCAATGACTTTGACTAAAATGTCAATCTCATTTAAGTTTAAATTCATGTATCAAACTGCCCATGCATGTACGAGTTATTGAACCAATAAGTTAGATAACTGTGATATTGATTTTTTTTTTTTAAACTGAAAGGCCCTTGTAAAAGGGCATATTTAATATGAATCTTTGATGATGAAAAATACATCTATATATGTGGTAGGCATCGACAACGGGCCGGGCGCTCAAACAGGGCTCAGGCCCACGGCAAAAAAGGACCCAAGTCTTACCCACGGACCCAAGCCTGATAGGCCGGGCCCTGGCTTTGGGCCCACGAGTGGGTCTGCAGACCCAAATTTTAAACATCTTATTTTTTTAGTTTTATTTTTTAAGTTGTTCATTTGTATATAAATGTTAAAATAACACAAAATTGAAAGTATATTGTTGAAAAAAAATATTTATACCTATTGAATTTTCAAAAATACAAATATTAAATGAATTAATTACTTTAAAATTAAATAGCTATATGTACCTAACTAGTTTGGCACTTACATAAATGTCAATAATTCACATGACTTAATTACAATTCAAATAAAAATTACGACTTATTTATTGGATTGCCTCCCCCCCCACGGACCTACGGGCTGGGCCCGCGGGGGTTCCGATGGGCCAGTCCGAACGGCCCAGTTTGGGCGGGCCTGTGGGCCGGGTCTGGACTTCAGAATCAGGCCCGGCCCGGCCCGCCTCGTGAATGGGCCTGGGCCGGGGCAGGCCAGGCTTTCGGGTCCCTGGGTTTTTTGGGAACCCTTAATATGTGGTGGTCGAATAAAAAAAAACCTGTGTTTTGAAAAATGCAGAATTGTAAAAATATAATTATTGAATTATTCAAAATGGTCAAGCAATAATTGTCAAAATCTATTCATGTCATGCGAATATTTTTGAGCTCTTTGACCTTACCAAGTCTTTATTTCTCTCTCATCTTGTGATGCTTGCTCACCTGATAGAAGATATCACCCCTCGTGGGAGTAGGGAGGTGCATAACCAAACTGGAAGGCAAAAAAAGGGTGGATAATCCCCAACTGGGCTTGGAAGATGAGTTGGGAAAAATGATACATCCTGCCCCTATTGTAACTTCATTTGTAATCCACATCATTCTTTTTTTAACATTATATAATATCCTATAAAAATGCATGCATTTATATGAAATGATGTATATACTAAGATATAGTAGTATATTTTTTTACTTTAAAAAAATGAAAAAAATAATCCATACATTATGATAGAACCACATATATATTATTATAACACAGTATATGTTATGCTATCATAATGTACAAGACTTCAAAACATGCTACAAAACGGACTGAGTATATCTGTAATCAGTTGAAAAAATGATACATCTATGTACTTCACATGGATGTGGGCCTAGTAATGACTAATGACCTGTCGAAGTTATACTAAATAGTTGGATGGATTGACCCGTTGTGTGCGAGACTTGTAGCTCCTCAGGAGCCCTTGTACAAAAAGAAATTATTTCTCTCTCAACCCATAAAACAAACAAGATGATATTTTTGTGGAGAGTAAGTGATAAATCCTTATGGTCGTGCGGTTGACGTGGCTGGTGCGCAACCAGGTTATCTTCAATGGTCAATGTCCATATGATGAAAACAATTGGGAGACGACGAAAGGTCTCATTCATAATTGGGGCGGGGGTGTTGATTTCTTGGCTGACAAACTTATAATAGATCTGTAGGTTTTTTGCCCTGGTTAGTCTCTGTCTCGAGTAGAATCCTCTTGTACCCAGGCCCATAGGGCCCGTTTGGATAGAAACATAAGCTATTCTGGGGTTTATACCTATTCTAGGAATTGTTGACTTTATCAGTAGAATAAGTGATTTTCTGTTTGGTTGTGTTTTAAATTATTCTCATTGGGAAACGTAATAATAAAGTGAATGTGTTTGATTGATGAAGAATAAAATGTGAATAAAGTGTAAAAAGTTGATTTGACATGTGGGCCCCATTGATGTATAAGAGGTGTTGACAGGTGATTTGAAATGAAAAAAGAAAAAAAACAGTAGGACCCACTTATGATTGTTGTTGGAATAGGCTAATTCCATGGAAAATGAAGGATTACTATACCCCTTTATTATTTGTTATTCCAACATCCAAATACCACCTTATTCCCCTCACACAAACACCTTTTTTTCCCTATTCCCTGTCTATTCCCACCTATTCCTTCCCTAACCCTCTCCCCAAACAGGCCAATAGGGTTTTATCATTTGGTTTTATGTACCTTGTTTTAGGCTCTCGTATTAATATATTAATGTGATTGCCTATTGTTTTTTTTTAAATAATTTGATGTAATTATAATTATTTGATTTTAACTATTATGGCGTGTCTTCTCTATAATAAAAGTCAATCAAGATACAAACACATAAAAATAAGGTGACTTGTTCAAATGCCCCTTGACCAATAGTCTAATTTCTTTCTACCCCCAAATTTTTTTTTTTATTTACCCCTAAAATCTGGTTTTTTTTTTTTGCCCCTGACTAATGCCACCTCATTTTTTATATCTAAACTACTCTCATTTGTAAATTAGTATTACATTTATGTAATTCATCGTTAAATTTCTATAATTGTTATTACATTTATGTAATTTATATATCCTTAGTTTACTTTCATATATGATATTACATATTTGTTTTCTAAATTATAATTTTTGTAATTTTTGTTGTAATTGTTATAAGAATGATAAATGATATTATTTGTAAATGGTAGTGTCATTGGACATTATATTTGTAGTTTTTATTGTAGTTGTTATATAAATGAATCAAGAAGTAATTCTACTAAAATATTACAATTGTTCATAAATTTTCAGTTCGGATTCATGCTATTACTAATTTTGTTCATATTGCTAAATAAAAATTTATTTAGGTGTTTGACTGTTTGTTGTATTTTTTATGTAGCTTGGAAAGCCCGTTTTTCATTATAAAGTACATTGAATGTCTAATTGATCAATGATCTTTCAATATGTTTCATTTTACCCAAGAGGACATGAATATTAAGAGAAAAACAACAACTGATCATTAAAATATGAAAATAACATCATAATTCAAACAATTGATGTATCTATTTTAATGAAACTTTGAGATTGTAAGTATAACAATTTTGCGTCCGATGAATGCATTTACAAATGATAATGTAATGATACTGAAAATGTATACATGACCATTTTGTGTTTAAATATCTTTACATACTTTAATATTTTTTTAAGATAACTATTAAATATTTGTAACTATTTGTATAATTTCTGTATGTATCACATTATATTTATGAATTTTTGTAACTCTATGTGTAAGAGATAATTCAGGAGTTATGAAAAGTTAGAAGAAAAAAAAAACTAGATTTCATGGGTAAATAAAAAATAAAAAAATTTAAGGGATAGAAAAAAATTAGACCCTTGTCAAGGAGCATCTGAACAATTCACCATAAAAATAAATAGAGATCCATTCCCGACAACATACTTTGAGCGACCGATCATTTTAAGAGTAACTGGTCATTTCAATGACCTATATATATATATACACCCAATAGGCATTACAATCCATAAAATTGAATATTAGTGTATGTCTAAATATGGCTTTCGAAATAGGTTTCTATGTAACCAAAGCTCAAGCATCTATATTACACCCAAAAAAAAAAAAAAAAGCGCTCAAGCATCTATAAACCAAAAAAACCAAAAAGCTCCAGCACTTATGCACGTCTGATTATTTGTGGGTGAACAGTTTGTTGGGTGTCAGCATCAATGTCTCCGTACATATTTATTATCAGGGAAAAATCCAAATAACCCCCAGTAAACTATCTAAAATCCATATAACCCTTTAATTTTTCTTAAATTCAAAATTCAAATAATCCCCAGACTTAAACTTATGTTAACAGATAAAGAATATTTAAAAAATATTATGTTTTGTTAACTCTGACTAACAACTCAGTATACCAAAAACCCGTTATAATTTCTTAAAAATGTCTAAAACTTTATATACATAACGAAAACTTTATGTACATGACGATTTTACCCATCTGAATAAATTATAAAATTTTATCTAGAGGAGTAAAATTAACATCTATAGTTGATTTTTAAAATTTTTAACGTATTATAGAGGGTTTTTAGTATACTATGTTTTAATTAAGGTTAACCAGACAGAATATTCATAAAATGATTTTAATCTGTTGATGAAAATTTAACTCAGAGACTCATTTGTATTTACATAGGTGTTTTCAAGGGGTTCTATGAATTTTTGAAAAAGTCAGGTGGTTATATGAATTTCAAACAGTTTACCAGAGGTTGATTTTTCCCTTATTGTTAATTATTGTTGTTCATGACATTAAAACAACTTCAATTCTTGCATTGTTTGTTGGTAATTGGGTTGTTAATTTATCACCAAATTGTAACTCCAACTAGTTAAAACCGAGGGACACTCAATTCGCATATTTACTCCCGTGGAAGCTTAATTTGAATCTTTTAAATGTTATATTTTATAAGTTACATATATTTACATAAAAAAATATATATATAATTGGATGAAATGAAGGTATGTCTTCTTACATTTTGAATATACACTCAATTAGTGACTGCAGTAATTACTGTGTATCAGAGATTAATAAACGTTTAAAACCGACCCAATTTTCAAAATAAGATTTTCACGTATACATAGATGCCCTCATCATCTTTGTTTGTTATCAGTTCCTTTCATCAACATTTGCACATCAAAGTCACATATATATATTAGATCCAATAAAAAGCTTCAGTTGGTTTGTTTAAAAAAATCATATGGTGACTCGGAATCCATATCTGATATCTCGAATTAGAGCCATTTATTTGTTGAACTTCTTATTATGAACGAAATTCCAAATCAGTGATGCAAATGTGGACAAAATTTGACAAAATTTTCAATGGCGTACGTTATTTTTATGTGGATTTGACTTTTGTGTGCCCTTAATGTGGATGTAGATGGGATCTGGTTAATATGAGATTCTCTGTTTTTGTTAAGTCTCTGTCAAGGACTAAAGATGTTCAAAATTATCACTAAATATTACATTTAATACATTCAAGGGATACATGTCAGTTTCATCCTCTTATTTCATCCCTTTTATCTCGATGAGTGTTGTGAAAATTACAAAATGGACAATCGCCAAAATCATTTTTTTGAAAACATCATCCAATTAAAAATCGCCACCAAGGAGCGTAAAATTGATTTTGATTAGTGTATGGATGATTTTTTTTCCGTATAAATCACATAAGTTAGAAATACTTTCATAAAATATTTTTTTTCACTTATTTAGATGAGTAAATGTCATGTTTTTATAGGATAATAGGCAAAACCTCTCAGCCCCGTTTGCACATGGAATAACCCATAAAATAAGTGAAAATAAAACATAATAAATGTTTTTTTTGTTGTTTGGGTGCCAAGGATTCAAGGATAAGCTATATCAGAATAAACTGGTATAAAATAGCATATGGATTCTAATCAATCCTTAAAATTAAAGTTATTTCAGATTATTCCATCCAAAGAATATATTGTTTCATTATCAAATGAAATATCATCACATCTAATAAATCACATGTCAAATCAACTATCATTATTTTTTACTTTTTATAAGTCTTTATTAATTTTTTATTCATAATTTATCCAAACAAAAAAAATTATTATTACGTTTTCTAGCGAAAATGATTCAAAACATAACTAACAAAAAAATCACTCTATCTTTATTTATACTAACTTAAATAAATGTATAATAAAAAATAAATCTTATTCTTTATCCGGGCTAAGTTAATGGCATTTGGGTTATTGATGTGAAAATTACGTGCATTTCCCCGCCTCCATCTTCGCCTTTCTTCCTTCGGAGATTCCCTATCTCAGCAGTTGTAAATATCTCATCCGCCAAAATTACAGATTCCTCCCCCTCCCATTCAACCAATGAACGACCACTCCGCCCCCAAAAAATAGCAAAATCACAACCGTCCATCCTTTCCACGTCATCATCTACGTCATCGTACAATTATTATACGCCTCTCACACGCCCATAAATACTCCCCCGTCATTGGCCGATCCCCTTCGCTTCAGTAGTGATAGACAAGCGAGACTTCAACGGCGACGACTTCGATGGCTAGATCGGCGATCGCTTCCCTCCTCGCCTTCACCTTCGTCGTCGCCGTCGCCGCAATCGCCGGACCGGCCTTCGACGAGGAGAACCCGATCCGATCCGTCACGGACCGGATCGCCCCTCTCGAGTCGTCCATCCTCTCCGCCCTCGGCAACACCCGCAACGCCATCCAGTTCGCTCGATTCGCACACAAGTAAGTCCGATGCGCTGATTGGATTCTGCGGTGGCCGTGATCTTGATCTGGTTCTCTCTTTGATTTTTTTTGTTAGGTTACGGCAAGAGATATGAAACGTTGGACGAGATGAAGCGGAGGTTCGAAGCGTTCGTGGAGAATCTGGAGCTCGTCCGATCGACGAACAAGAAGGGGCTCTCCTACTCCCTCGGAATCAACAGTGAGTGAGAGTGAGGGATCTTTCGATTTCCTTCCTTCTCGACCGTTGATCTGGTTTTTGACGGTTTGATTTTTGGTTTTAGAATTCGCGGATGTGAGCTGGGAGGAGTTCAAAGCCCACCGGCTTGGGGCGGCGCAGAACTGCTCCGCCACCAGGAAGGGGAACCACGTGTTGACTGATGCGGTGCTTCCCGAAACGGTAAATTTTTTGGATCTTTTACTATCTGTCGTTTGATTGAGATCGGACGGTGTTGATTCGTTGTTTTTTTTTTGACGATGCAGAAAGATTGGAGGGAGGAGGGAATAGTGAGCCCTGTGAAGAATCAGGGACACTGTGGATCTTGTTGGACTTTCAGGTGAGATTACGGTCTTGCCCTTCGATCTACTGATATATTACATGTGTTTTTGTGGGACTAATTTGAGTGAGAAAATTTGATGAATTTTTCGAACAAAATTTGCTAAATAAAATAAATTAGCATATGTTTTTGTTATTGTACAATTCGTTAATTTTGGTGAATCGAATTATAATAATTTATTATTTTCCAATAATATATGAAATATTTAAAAATTATTATAGGACTTAATAGGATGAGACCAACTTGTGGTCCCTTGAGACCTTGAGTGACTAGGATTGTGAGACGTGTGTCATTTCTAATCACAGTCATTTCTAATCACATGTCAATTATCCCTCACCCTAGAATCGTGGAGTGATCTTGATAAAATCATAATAACAAAGTTCTTGTACAATAAATGTTTGGTAGAGTTTCATTATGTACGATATATATATATTTATAAATCACATGTGAAAATTAATTAAATACAATAAAAATATGGAATTTATTAAGCCTTTTTAGGTATACTTTGGTTATTAATAAAAATGGGTAAAAATTCGTATGTTGGTACTGAAAATTATAGTTCTTATTTCAAATTATCAAAGATGTTGAAAACATTCAAACAAAATGATACCTAGATTCGGAAGATACATAGTTCTACATGTTTGGCCAATAAGTATGTGAGGTATCAATTCTCTGAATTTTTTTGAACATTCAAAAAGATTTGTAGTACCTTTTCACCATGGATGGAATCTAGATCCCATCTCGAACTATTCTCCAACCCAACATCTGCTACCATGATTGTTTGTCAACTTGGATATGTTTTATTTTAACCAATATGTAGACCTTTTATAACTTAATGAGAAGTTACAAAGATCTGAAATTGGAAGAAACCGATACAGAGTCAGGCTTCATATAGCTAAACACATAAGAAATTCATAAAAAGAGTGACAATTCGGATGAAATGTTGATGTGCTAATGTAGTAGTGCATTGTGGTATGGAAATCGGTTCCTTTTGGATTGACAATTCGGATGAAACGTTGCCAGCACGACAGGAGCATTGGAAGCGGCATACACACAGGCGACAGGAAAGGGAGTGTCCCTCTCAGAGCAGCAACTGGTGGACTGTGCCGGAGCATTCAATAACTTCGGTTGCAATGGTGGATTGCCTTCTCAGGCCTTCGAATACATCAAATTCAATGGTGGTCTTGACACCGAGGAGTCTTACCCATATGCCTGGCACCAACGGTATTTGCAGGTTCAAACCCGAGAATGTTGGGGTGAAGGTCATCAACTCTGTCAACATCACCCTGGTAAAGAAGTCGTATAATCATCTTCCTCTGTTTTAATTCAAGATATTGTTTTTTGTTGGATTTACTGATCATCTAAAATCATTTGCATTAACAAGGGTGCTGAGGATGAATTGAAGCACGCCGTGGGACTTGTTCGTCCGGTGAGCATTGCTTTCGAAGTGGTTCAAGATTTCAGAATGTACAAATCAGGAGTCTACACAAGCAGCACCTGCGGCAACACTCCCATGGTGAGATTCTTGACTCTGCATATGCATGAATAGAAAAACTCTACCCATTTGAATGGACTACCATAGGTGCATGCCATTTTGCTTGAATGAAAACCCCTTAAGAGATTCATGCAATGGGCCACACCACAATCCCCATTGTGTGCTGCCCCGTGCGCAATCCTCACCTGTGTTTCCTTTTTTTAAAATTTCTTCAAAAAAAAAAAAAAAAAAAATTTTCATGCACTGGAATAGTGTAGTGTGTACTACTTTATTGAAGTGTATAGGCGACTAAGGGATCAATTCTAAGCTGCAAAAAAATGGATTGAGTGTATCAACACTTTCAAATATTTAAAAATGGAGTTACTAGTATCATTTTGTTAGATGGAAAATGTGATTTTTGTTCATACAAGACACATTACACACCTGAGGAACACAATGTCTACCTGAAATTCTATTCAGGTGCTTTGTTTAAAACGTAGCTAAGCACGCAAGACATAGATGTACCTTTTGCCTGCTCTTCGAGCAATTGTAGTGATGCAGTACTTGGTGTGAACTCAATTTCTTTGCATCGATGGCTGAAAGTTTTTCACTTCCTACTGACAGGACGTAAACCATGCCGTTCTTGCGGTCGGCTACGGAGTGGAAAATGGAGTCCCATATTGGCTGGTGAAGAACTCGTGGGGTGCAGATTGGGGCGATAATGGCTACTTCAAGATTGAACTTGGCAAGAACATGTGTGGTGAGTTTTCCTTTCCCCCCTCCCAACTCAATCTAATTTTCTCATCAGATTCAAAAACTCAAAATAGAATCCAAATATGTTGGTTAATATATGTTCATGATGCAGGTGTGGCCACTTGTTCATCCTATCCTATTGTTGGAAACTGAGGGATCTTTAAAGTGGAAGTGGTAGCCTTATATCTTTGCTTTGTAAATAAAACCTTCACGGGTAGTAGATCTACCAAAATGGCTTGCAGAGCCGGATATATGTATTCTTCTGTTTATGTGGTCATATGTAAATGACAATGAGACTTCTCTTTAGAGGATTTATGAAACTAAATTAAGTTGGAACTTGTCATCAACTATGGTAAACAAATATCACTTGCTTAGTTATATTCCTTCCAAACATTATACACAACAAAAAGCCTAAAAAAAAAAATCTATTCTCAGTAACAAAGATACCATGATAAGCACCAACAACTTCCCAGCCATTCTCCTGCTCTCGGTGCTCTCCAATGGTTGATTCGATGACACTGACGACGGGAGATACATGTGCATTGTGAAGCCTCCAAATAATATGCATTATCAGAATTGATTTGGTATTCGGATATCCATATGGATTTTCTTACATTTGAATTACATGGACATTTAAATTTCAGTGGACATGCTAAGGAAAATAATACATCCATTACCAAATGCAACCCCAACCGTAATTCCCCTTTTTTTATTTTTTTTTAAATCATACACCCTTCCTTTGAAGTACATGTTCTTATATGAAATGAAGTATATACTAATATATAATAGTATATTATTTTTCATTTTAAAAAAATAAAAAAAATTTATATAATATATTATGATAAAACACCATACACTTTGATTGCATAATATATATTGTACTATCATAGTGTATGAAGCTGCAGACGAGGCTATAAAATGAACTATTTTTAAATTTAGATTTCTGTTATATGGGCCTCAAATTATAAACATCATTAGGTATCATAATTTAATTGGCTGATTGTTTGACTTTCATAATACTTTGAAAAAATAAAACACCTAAATGCCTTCTTATAAACCTACATTCATAGGAACCATAAAAAATCGAATATTTGATTTTGAACCTCCATTTCATCGCGAAATCATTCATCTTTGCTCACCGAACATACACAGCCATGCCATGGTCAAAAGGGGGTAGACAACATTTTTTTAGGTTTTATTTTTATTTTTTCATGGATTTTTATTCATTGATTAATCGAGTCATCAATACATTTTTTTGATGTTTTTTCAATTTAGAACCATCGTGAATTGAAGCCATCATTGTTTTTATTGATGTTTTTTTGAATCATATCGACAGCCATTGCATTATTTTATATATATTTTTTCCAATCCAGTAATTTTTTTTTTCAATTCAATGAATTGAAGTCGTCATTGTTTTATTTTTTTGAAGTTTTTCAATAGCAATTGCATTGTTTTTTTTTTTTCAATCTAGTTATATTTCCTTGCGACTGTCACCTAATATAGGAATGAATATAATGTAATTTTTACTAAAAAAAATGGTGTAAAGTGAATCAGAATATGGAGGAATGTATCTAGATTTCAAAGAATTCAAAGAATGTAACTATATCTCGAACAATGTACCTATATTTCAAGTATAATTGAATTTTCAATGTAACTGAGTTTTCAAATTAAATATGTATCTTGATTTCATAAAATGTAACTTGAACTAGAACTATGTATATGGATTTTAATTATAATTAAATTTCAATGTAATCGAATTTGATGTGGGAGTAATCATTGATGGAAAAAAATCAAATCGATTGTTATTTTGATCGAATAACAAACCTATATCGATCGACATTGATGAAAATAAAAATCAAATGGCTCCAAAACAAAATAGTTGTTGAAATCCCTAAAAAAATCAATCGAACTGCTATTTTGTGTTTTCACGACATAAAATGATCGATTGTTAAATGCCATCACACAAAATAAAATAAAAATTTGAAAAAAGGGAATCGCAATTCGTGTTTTCTGCCATGAATGAGAGTGTGTAACCAAATCCTTGTAAAAAATGATTTGGTTATCAACGGAGAAAAAACAAATACATTTCATTAAATAGGGTATAAAAAAGATTTCCACCACTATCAAGTCTCATGAGGCTTACAACGGGGGCTACTAATGGGGCTTAAAAATCATTTCCATTATATTTATTACTAATCTCATCAATGTCAAGTTGGATTTTTTATTCATTTTGTATGCCCCTCACAACCCCATCATTTAAAATGTGGATGAGCGTGTTGGGGTACATGGATTAATAGTTTGGGGCATGATGTGTAGGTCATGAGATGGCAAGGAAAGAGGGAATGAGAGGGGGTGGAGGGGTTAGGGTTCAGAGAGAATGTAGGACCCATTGCTGGGAAAAGACGTATGTGTCACAGGGTGGTGGGAATGGTGGAGGGGTGTGGAGACTATCATTGAGGTGGGCGTCACTTAGTAGGTCGACGAGTAGAACAAATTGTGCTTGTGGGCCGTGAATAACGGGACGATAGGAGCAAGTGGAGAGGCAAGGCGGTGGTAGAAGGTGGAGAGGCATAACAACCCATCACTGGGACATGAGATGTATGTCACAAGGCCATGTGAGACAATGGAGGGGGCGGTTATTTCAACCCCACCAACTCCTCCACCCACCCTTTTTTTTGTGATCCTAACCCACCCCTCCCCCTTATCACCACCACCACCACCACCTCCCCCTCCTCCCTCCGCCGCCTCCAAGACCCCCGCCTCGCCCGCGCCCACCTCACCCTCCGCCGCCTCCGAGGCCCCCACCACACCTGACGCCAACGCCTCCAAGGGCGGCGATGAGGAAGAACGAGTTGACGGTGACGCCGAAGTGCTTCATGCGTTCGAAGAGGTCGGCGGTGTCGGAGGCGTCGGCGTCGGGCGTGGTGGGGGTCTCGGAGGCGGCGTTGGGCATGGTGGGCGCGGGCGATGCGGGGGTCTCGGAGGAGGCGGAGGGTGCGAGCGAGGTGGAGGTCTCAGAGGCGTGGTGATCGCGGGCGAGGCGGGGGTCTCGGAGGCAGCGGAGGGAGGAGAGGGAGGTGGTGGTGGTGGGAGGGGGAGGGGTGAGTTAGGATCACAAAAAAAATGGTGGGTGGAGGAGTTGGTGGGGTTGAAATAACCGTCCCCGACAATGGATTGGCACAACAAACTATAATCAAGACGGAACATGTACATCACGATTTGCGGGATGGCAACGAATGAGGCAATAGGGTGTTGTGTATTTAAATGTGTGTATAAATTTGGGTGGGGTGTGTATAATTGGATGTATAAAATAATTTGGACCTCCGGCCCAGCCCCAACCCCACCCCTCCTCCTCCTCCACCTCCTTTTGCACAATCAAAATAAATAGATCTTTTGGGGGTGTCTAAAGAACACCATCTACTTGGGTTGGATTATCTATTTGCATTGTTAGGGCTGCAACTTGGGTGAACCCAATTTTTACATCGGTTGGGTTGACCAAATCGGGTTCGGGTTGGCCAATTCGGGTTGACTCACAAATCGGGTTGGATTTGGGTTGGCCTTACTCCCAACCTGACCCAACCCGAACCTGTAAACTAATGGTTAAAAAAAGATTATGGCCGTTCATTCTCTAGATTCTAATATGGGTAGTCCAAATTTTAGGTAAACCTAGCTAATCTTACGGGTTGGGTCATGTTGATTTATTTAATTTACACATCATGTTAGAAAATTCGGGTTGGGTCGAGTTGGTCCAATTCGGGTTGAAAATCGGGTTAGGGTCAGGTTAGTCCAATTCGGGTTAGGTCGGGTTGGGTCGTGTTGGTTTATTTAATTTCAGGTTGGGTTTAGGTTGGTCCAATTCGGGTTGAAAATCGGGTTTGGTCGAGTTAGGGTTGAGTAGTTTAGAATTTGGGTTGGGTTCGGGTTGAAGTCAACTTGAACCCAACCCGCCTGAGTTGCAGCCCTACATTGTATATAAACATTGGGTGTGCAAGGAAATAAAGAGGTGCAAATAGAGGCACCCCTTTAAAAACACAGCCAAAGCCGGGCCAGACCCGGTTATTGGCCCTCAAATCCGCTCAAGCCGCTGTGGCTTGGTTTCTAGGTTAACCCTGTACGGACAGAGCCGACGCCCCCCCCCCCCCCAAACGTGTCGGAGGAGGTCCCGGCGGCATCAGCCCTCCGATGCCCTTCAATGCTTCTCCGGCGACCGAAGACCACGGCTCCTAGCTTCTTCATTCGCCTTCTCTCCTCCCCCTCCCACCACCACCCCCGCCGTCCGGTCTACCCCTCCGACGCCGTCGATCCAACCCCGACGAGAACCGACGCCTGGATCGCCAAGGTCGTCTCCACCGTCTTTGTCCGCTCCCCCTCCCTGGACGCCTCGGAATCCGGTCTCCTCTTCTTCCGCGACGTCCTAACCCCTCCTATCGCTCACGAGGTCGTCCGGCGCTTGAAAGACCCCTACTTGGCTTTGAAGTTCTTCGCATTCACCCAGATCAGCCTCGGTTTCGAACACCAGGTCTCGACGTACCGTCTCTTGATCGGAGCCCTTCCCGTCAAAGAAGCACGCATGGTGTTCGATCGGATGATCGAGTGTGGGCTCCCGCCCGATCGATGGTCTTTCGAGCGATTAGTCTTGTCTGTCGTTGAGACCGGCGATTTTGAGTCCGCCGTGGACTTGCTCTCCCGGGCTTCGGATTACCAATTCAGGGTGAGCGCCTTTGTTTATAACAAGATCCTGCATTTGCTGATCAAGAAGGGTCGGGTGTCTGAGGCCATTCGATTCTTTACGGAATGTTCGGGCACACACTTCACGCCCGACGCGTGCTCGTTCAATACTGTGATTGCGGGCCTTTGTAGGACTGGAGAGCTCGATCGAGCATTTGAGCTCTTCAATGCGATGGGGCAGTTCGTTGCACACCGGACATGTTCACATACAACACTCTCGTATACGGGTTGTGTTCGGCTGACCAGGTCGATCGAGCGTGGGAAGTTCTGATGGGTTCGGTTCAATCAGGTGGTCTCTGTTCGCCGGACGTCAGGACTTACACGTGTGTCATGTCTGGGTATTGCAAGTTGGGCAGGATGAAAGAGGCGTCTGTGGTGTTTGGCGAGATGATCAGGCTCGGAATTCAACCGAGCTTGGTCACGTATAATGTTCTCATTGATGGCTATGGTAAGGCTGGGGATATTCAATCGGCAGTGTCCTTTTACGAAAGGATGAAGCTTTGTGGGTGTGCACCGGATGTGGTGACATACACTTCTTTGATTGATGGTTATTGTCGAAATGGGTTTGTTGATGAGTCCATGAAGCTATGGTTTGAAATGAAGGAGAGGAGGATTGCTCCAAATGTTTATACTTTTGCGGTTCTTATAAATGCTCTTTGTAACGAGAATCGGTTGAGGGAAGCTCGGGAGCTATTGACTGAATTGAAATGGCGGAGGGATATTTTGCCTAGACCATTCATTTATAACCCTGTTGTAGATGGGTTTTGCAAGGCGGGTGATGTGGATGAGGCGAACATGATTGTGGTGGAGATGGAGGAGAAGGGTTGTTCCCCTGATAAGTTTACATATACGATATTGATTATTGGGCACTGTATGAAAGGGAGAATGTTGGAAGCCATTGACCTATTTCATAAAATGGTGAACAGTGGTTGTGCACCGGATTCGATTACAGTGAGTTCCCTGGTCTCTTGTTTGTTGAAAGCAGGCATGCCAAATGAGGCACAGCAAATTATAATTGCTGCGTCAGGCAAGGACTCCAGCTTGGATTCACAATTATCAATATGTTATTTGCTGAGAAAAGATATGAGTATTCCAGTGGCTGTATAATAGGGGCATACTTGGATTGACTTCGGAAACCCATGATGAACAAGAGGGGGGGGATTGATGAGGATATATTTAACTCATCCTCTACTTGTAACTGCTACTCAGCCTCGTCTCATGGAAGGCATTGTGAGTTCTTCTCATTCCAATTTAGACACTGCAACTTTGCTTTTATAGTCTGGGGTTCTTGTATGCTATTGTGTATATATTACTGAAGAATTATAGATAGTAGCTTTGTTCTTTCCCCATCCTTTATCGCATAAAACATGAGCAATTTGATTATGAAAATAAAAGAAATCTATAATTATATGAGATTTTTTATTTGTGCATTTCTTATTGCCTGCTGTGTGAAATTTGTTTTGGTTGATTGATGTTGGGTCATGAGCTTGTTATACTTGAATCAGTCTCATGAATGCTGCTTGAGTAATTCAACATGAAGGAACACTTGCTGTTCTTTCGTAGCATTGCACTTGTCGGATTTGGATCATGCCATATGCACTTTGTGATCTGCAGAAAAAAAGGTGTTTTTTATAGGTGGACAATTTGTGCAGAATGGAACTGTCATTTCCAAATTTTTATTTGTGGGTCATGGTTCAAATTTTCTACTTGCTAGCGATACATAAGTCACCTATTTAACATATTTATAAGTCACGGCCATCCATTAGAAAATATAATTAGCAGTGGGGAAGTGATACATGATTTTCTGCTCATTATAAATGGCTATGAAAGGTGAGTTATATATGATTTTTAGTGCCCATGGTGCAGCCGTGCAGGGATGGCATGCAAATGGAGTAGTGTCACAATGCAAATGGAGTAATCATTAAAAATTGTTCTCACGGGTGCCCCATCATGCTTAAATGCTCTTCACTAATTGCACTTAAGTTGGGATGCTTTAGAATGATGTTTTCTCTTCCTTTGCATTTTGTTAGCCCGTTGAAACTTCAAAACAGATATGTTGCTTATCATCAAGGCATCATGCATTGCTGTCATGCATTAGGTTATTCGTGTACATGAGAGGGATAGTCTGAATGCATCGTGGAGAAACCTACATTATTGGATTTTTTATATAACCGGAATGCAACATGGAGAAGCTTACATTATTGGATTCACATGCAGTCATCATCAGGTGTATTGAGGGAAACCTACTTGTAAGTGGAGGGCTGCCTGACTCGCTGTGTGATACAACCCCATGCCTTATGACTTGATAACATCTACATTCTTTTTGTTAAAAAAATACATCTTTGTATTGTGATTGTTTTATGTTTTTTGGACTTGGTGTCATTTCTAAATCATACTATTGTTTTAAGTCCTGATCTCCAGTGCCTTCCGTTTGATGCAGGAACTTAACTGTTGTGCTTTCTATCAAAGCTATTTGGGAGAAGCATTCTAATTTGTGTGCTCTTCATATGAGTAAATTATATTAACTGAAGGATGCAGCATTGCAATGCCTTGCAAATGGATGAAGAACAATAAGTAAATGAAAGTTTTGCGCCTTGCATTAAGGTACCACTCCTAATACTGAACAAACTAGGAATGCATGCAAGTATCATCATGAATGGTTATTCGGATATTGATGCTAAGATTTTAGGCTATTTGTAGGATTTTTTTCTTCTTCTTTCTGTTCATTTGCAATGTCGAACGCATTTTTCTAGAAGCAATTCATGCACCCTTTATGGGTTTATTTTTATTGTCTGCGTCTATTTCTTAAATTATTTGCTAAACCTACTGTGTGACAAATAGTTTCTAATATTTGTCATCCAACTGTCTGGATCTCCAGTCTTTTCTTGTATCCTCACACTATTTCCATGTCTTTCTGGTAGATTCATTCACATCGTCCCCCCCTTTTCGTGTCTACTCACCTAATAGTCATGTCTCAGATTCTTGTTGTTATGAAAGTATGTATGTTTTCAGAGGCACTACACATGGACATAAATTGTTCAATGGGCTCAACATTTATCCTTTGTCTTACTGGTAATATTGTTTGTTGTCCTCTTTATTGCTTGAGTCAACCTAAAAAGTTACATTTGGATGGCAGTGATGAGTCTGTTGCTGCATACCTCGAAGCATATGTCTGGGGTTTTTGCTTTTCTTGCTCTGAACACTGTTGAGGTATTTCCATCCCCTCATCTTTACCTATTCTTCGTATATTAATCCTCTTTTTTACTATCTCAGTTGTTTATAGGTAGAATATTTATGCATTCTTCATTATGAATGGCAACACCTGTATTGTAATCTCTGAAATAGTGAGCATCGCATGCTCACAGATGGCCACTCAAATTCAGTTGTGAAAGGTCACTGGACCGAAGAGGAGCCTGATCCGATAAGATCATATTGACCTATCAGACCTTTTTACGAGAAGTGCAGATGTCAATGTTTAGCTCTCCTGGATTGATCTGGCAGTATTCTACTGTTCTTCGGGGAAATTTTTGAGACCGATGATCGGTAGAAGATGCAACAGTAGATTATCTTATCTCGGTTGGATTTTTTTTTTGTGTCAGCCAGATGGTAACATGTGTTTTGACTATGTATTTTTTTTTGAAGAAAGGTAAATGTTTGTTACCCGATTTCATAACTGAATTCGAGTTACAAAATCTGAAATGGAAGAGAATAGATAAACACAAGCATTAAAATAAAAAACGGCTAGGAGAACTGTAGGCCCCAGGTTAGAAGAAGGCTCTAACCAGACAAGCTCCTCGCCTTTCCTCTCATCCGATGAGTCTCATGTATCCATCTCGGAATTGAATGTTCTGACTGGGTATTGAACATGACAAAATGTCTTTTATAAATATTATGTAACCAATGCTGTCTCATTGATTCGATCAAGTTGTATATGAACACAAATTCTCACATTTATCAAATGAAGACTCTGCATACTTGCATTCCCCCTGAAAGCATACATTTGTTGGATTTCTGAAATTACTGTTTATGTAACTAAAAGTCAGTATTAAGTTTGTAAAAAACTTTTTCTAAAAAAAAAAGGTTTATAAAAAACTGCAATGATTTGTTCCTAAATTGATATGAATCAACCAAAATGTGTTTCCAAATTCATCTTTAAACATGCAATTTATATAAACGTGTGATTTATAGGTATTGGATTCCAGTGCTGGGCTCGGATCAGGTCAGTGCTCGACTATGGTCAGTTCGGTCAGTACCGAACTGTACCACGTTCAAATCGGACTGCACAACAAATTGTTGAGTATATTTTTTTACTCTCTCATTGGATTATCAACCTTCTATTGGAGAAAATATGAATTCCTAAGTATCATCAGTATCCAATAAGAGAGTAAAAAATATACCCAACATTTGTTGTGCAGTTCGATTTGAACGTGAAGCACATACAGTTCAGTACGTATGGTTGACCAAGTAAAATTCAAGGGGTCGGGTCTCGGTGGACCGGAACTCGACCCGTTCTCGGGTCCATCGGGTTCGACATTAACCACAGTTCTAGATGCTGCATTGGTTCTCTGGGTTCACATACCACAGCTTATCACAAAAATAAAATAACATGACGCAAACAATTGATCAGGCTCCCTCTCTTTCCAGGGGCCAAATGAGACAATTTTATCAGTATGTTTCATTAAATGATTGTATAAACCTTGATTGAATAATGAGTATTGAGTTGGATTATACAAAAAAAAACAAAAATTTGGGATGAAATCGGGTTCAGATCGGGTCAGGGTGGATTCGACATGTTTTAATGCGGGTGATTATTATGTTTTTTAGTAAAGTAAAAATATTTCAAATATTTAAAATTTTAAATGATTATTCAATATTTAGTTATAAATGTTTGATAGAATCATGAGTATTATATTGAATCATCAATAAAAAAACACATAATATTGGGGATGAGTGTCCATCGGATCTGGTCACGGTGGACCCAGATGAACATGTTTTGATTGTCTTTCAAGTTAGATATTTACACTTTTTATGGAAAACTTAGATCTGATTGACAGATCTAGTTGCAAGCCGTTTAGTTTTCAAGAGACGAATAAAAAACAAAAAATGAAAACTCGTCGCCTGAGAGATTCGAACTCTCGCGGGGAAACCCCATGTACTTAGCAGGCACACGCCTTAACCACTCGGCCAAAGCGACTTTTGATGTTCAAATTGTTTAAATTATAAAATATAAATCTTAATGTTATTCTTGTTTTTTTAGTTTATTTTCATAAATAACGTTAAAAATAAAATCGATTCAATTATTCGATGAGTGTACGCCTAACTGTATGGTGGCAAAATGTCAAAAGTAATTATTGATAGAATATCTATGAATTTCACGTGAAAGTTCATCTTAGGATAGTAAATGAAGGGTAGTAAATGAGCCGAGACAAACTCAAGCGTTCTTCTTTATTTTAGAGTTTTTAAATATTGTTCTTCTTAAAATTTTAGCGTTTTTAAATATTGAAAATAAAATTTTACCTTAAACGAGTCAAGTTCATGAGCTTAAACGAGCATAATCTGTATTATGATTTTACAAAGGAGTTTAATCACTAAGTTTTTTATAATACAAACAAGTCGAGTTTGAACACAAAATGAAACTCATCCAGGTTCCGACTTACCGAACTTTAGAAATTGTTCAAGCTTGCCATTTGTCATTTGTTTAATTTCTCGAGCTCAAACTGAGTCGAGCTCGAGCCAAACCTGACTTGATGCCCTAATCACACTTTGTAACCTTTCCTTTAATTGACGATCAGTATTTTTTTTTCGGTGGACGATCAATATTATTTGTTGGACCGCTTCTTTTTAGGGAGGGAAAACGAAATGTCCTTAATTGCAGTCTACGTTTTTTATTTTATCTTTTTTAAATCATACACTTTTTTTTTATTGAAATAACTGTTACTATATAGAAGTATATACTGATACAATATTATGAAGAGAGTTTGTTCCTAACATATTGCATGGACCTGGGTTTGTTCCTCATATTTCTCGAGTTTTCCATCTTTTCTTGATGGGTTCCTTGGATGGGTTCCTTGTCACCAAAATTATAAAAATAAACAGTGCCCTGAAAGACATCATATAAGGGTGCGTTGCAATAATAGATTTGGGGATTTTAGCTTTTTAAAAAGCTAAAAGTGTACATGCATCATCATTACTAGATTTTGTCAAATGACTGTATCTCGAATTCTGTGTTTCATAAATCAGCCATCATCAACACATTCTCAAAAACTATGTATAAAACAGTTAAAAATTACTTTTCAAACTGTGTTTCTAAACGCACCCTCAGTAGATGTTAAATTCAGTATGGATGTGTGGTTACACCTGTTTCTCTGATATGCACAGGGGTAACCAGACTTGAACCTGGTCAGACATGAATTGGGACCAACTTTCATGGTCAGATACAAAGGGAAGTTGCCAACATCATTAAGCAGGACTGATAGAATGAGATGAACCACAGCACACATTATTCTGGAATTGGTTGCAACAACAAAACCTGCTCCAGTGACTAAATCTAGGCATCAGATGAACAAGTTGATTGCATGTGCTACAGGATCAACTTCACTGATAGAATGAGACATTATAACATGAAAAAAGATACTACAATACATAGTACATCAGAAACAATGGTTGAACAATTGGAATGGATGTACTGTTTATGTACAAATCATTCATATATACAGTAAAACAATGAGGAATGAAACTGCATAATCTCGGTTCGTGTCAGCTTTGCTAGTCACTGCTGCTTAACACGGTAAGACCCATATCATACATGCGTTGTATCTCCTCCCTGTATTCCATCAGATATTCATCGGGTATGGCCGGTGTTAGCTCCACCACATCTCCCATCTTCAGCTTCTGGTTGGGTTCGCTGACCGGCTCATGATTGAGCTTCGGTCTCAGCTCTTCCTTGATAGGAAAGCTATATGGGGGCCATCTTGATGTTCCGCGGCCAACTCTCTCCAGCAGGTCCATCACAGTTGAGTTTGGTGGGAACTCCTGAACTGACATCTGCATGAACAAAGTATACACTTAGATGCTTTTGCAGTCATTTATGTAGAAGCAATGTCACTAACATAATATATGACATCACCTATCGTAGTATTTACTCTGCTATGTCAGAATATATTCTATTACAAAAAATAAAAAATAATAAATGAATGCATTCAATTTATTTAAGTATGCATTTCATTTATTTTTTTTTAAAAAAATATACTTCATTAGCAAAGTGTATACTTCAAAAAATGAAAACATACGGGGTCTGCAAATTTGATGGTAGAAATGACTGCTGTATAACATTTTCCTAACATCAAAGTGAAACCAAAAAACAATTTAAAAACTAGAGACTGGAGAGATGAACCCACCTTCTCGTTTTCCATCATTATGACAAAGACGGGCCCTTGATGATCACCCTTATGCATGTAGGAGTATGGGCAGTCATCGGAATGGTTGGGGAACGGGCAAGGAGGCCTGATTGAATCAGCATCACCAAGAGAACGGTGTCTGTTCTTGCCCATAGCCTCGCACTGCCAGGTCACAACCCATCGTGCCCACTCCACCATTTGGAGCACAAAGGATGAGTGTTTGCAGTCACCTTCCTTGTATCTCCAATGAGAAGCGAACCCAAATTCCGCCTGCTGGTGCATTTCCTTAGTTCGGATCTGAATCTCCAACGGGACCATGTCCTCACCCAGAACCACTGTATGAAGGGATTGATACCTGTGAAAATAGAAATATTAACTTTCACTTGTAAATCATATTTGTGTCATGGGAAGAAAAGAAAACCTACCCATTACATTTCGGGTGTATAATGTAGTCCTTGAATTTGCCAACGGCTTTGGCCCATATCTGGTGAACAATGTTCAGTGCTCTGTAACAGTCGTCTTCATGCTCAACTATCAACCGTAGTCCATGAATGTCATGAATCTCGCTTATACTAAGGTTCTTCCTGCACATATCATCAGATCAATGATGACATTTTTCTTCAAGGATAAATTCATATGGTACTACATGCGTCACGAGATACATACTTTAACATCTTTGAGTATATGCTGTACAAGCTCTTGTGTCTTCCAGACAGGACATGATAAGAAACCCCTTGATCCTTTAAAGCTTGCTCTAAATTTTCGATAGCAGAAGCAATCAATGCTTCGTCAAATGATTTGACAACTTCTGATGAGAGTGCCTGTGTTGCTCAGGATTGAGGTGCTTGAAACACAAGTTTTCTAACTGTTCCTTCCAACTATATATCCCCAGACGGTTGGCCAAAGGGGCAAATATCTCTAATGTCTCACTAGCGAATCTTTGTTGCTTGATCATAGGCAATGCTTCCAAAGTCATCATGTTATGCAGTCTGTCTGCTAATTTAATTAAAACTGCTCTGGCATCCGCCATCGCTAGAAACATGGTATGCAAACGATCAGCCTCTGCAGTTTTACAAGCAATGTTGTTGTCACGTGCAAGCTTGCTCAATTGGCTGAGCTTAGAGACCTGAAAGAAAGGAAAAGTAATTAACAGCCAACACATCCAGATGTATCGTCCTTCAACTATATTACTTTGCCAGGGAACGCTATGTGCCTGACAGAAGTAGATGGATGGATTTGGACAATCCTATTAATCAATAATGAAATGAATTAGGGTACTAAAAATTGAATAATAGACCATAAGGTCCTCAAACCACTAATTGTAAACAACATTGGTGAACAGTCCCTCCCCATTTTACTACAAGAGTTCAAATTTCTATATACTATTTTTTTAGAAAAACCACATAAAAATGTGTCACTTTAACCTACAGGTCATAATCGCCCTCAGAATTTTATTTTATTTTATTTTATTTTTTTTGGGTGTTGTGTGTTGTGGGCTAACTAGATGAGTGGTCTTCTAAGAAATAAAAAGTCAATAGTCATGGAAGGCAGCTAACATGATGAGGGAAACAAAATAGAAATCAATTAAATGGGACAATGCTACAAAACAAGACACCTGGACATAGAAGTATTGTGGTAAATGATAAAGGGTGACAATCAAAGTTCCAACATAGCAGCAGAGCACACATAGACACTACAGATTATGCTACATTTCTACCAGTTGATAAGAGTATAAGACCTCTCCACATCATTTCGGGTGGCAACAAATGTAGTTCTCTTTCTGTCATATATCTTGAATTGATCAATACAATTGCAAATCAACCTAACAAACAAACCTCTATCAGAATGCATGCAAGTATATTGGAATCTACCGGACACCAGGTACCTTTTCCAATAACAAAAAAACAGTAATGTCTGGTGTAATCACAGCTTTAAAAAGTCATACAAAATTGGTAACATTGAATGTCTAATGAAACAAAAGCAAAACTCTCTTCTCACAAATAAAAAATTTGAAATTTCTGATAATTTGATCCTTTGAAACCCAATCAAATTCTTCGCAATTCCGGGAAAAACAACCTTCATATCATGTAAGTATACCACAGAAAAGGCCCATATCATAACTATGCATAAAAAAATCCCAAATACAAAACCAAATGATACAAAAGCATCCCTCGACAATCCACAACAGATTAAGAAAAAAAAAGCAATAACTAATGAAGAGCATCCTTACCCCTTCGACCAAATCCGCCACATCAACCCCAAAAGTGCTAAACATGTAATCATAATTCATGTCTGAATCATCCATTGTGTCATGCAAGAGCCCTGCAGCGACAACCGTAGTGTTAGCCCCGATCATCGCCAGCAGGACAGCAGTCTCCACACAATGTTGAAGGTATGGATCCCCACTCGCCCTCATCTAAACAACAAATCCCAACAATTCAAACCCAAAAAAATCCCACCTTTTTATTATCAAGAAACAGAGCAAGTTTGATATAAAACAACCACCTGCCCCCGGTGGGCCTTCTCGGCCTCGTAAAACGCCTTCACCACAAATTCATCGTAGAAGATCTTATGCCGCAATTGGGCATTCAAAAGCAACTCTTTCACGTATGGAGGCTCGACGAAACTGTCCTCCATGATGAAGGTGAGCTCGTCGGCGTCCAATGCTCCGTCGCCGTGGCCCGGCAACGGGAGACTCAGCGAGTCGTAGTCCAAGCACGAGCCCACCCCGTTACGGACGAACCTGTTCAACAAAGGAGGGGAAGACGAGGAGGAGCCCGAATACCTGTGCAAGGACGGGCTCCTGGAAGAGGATCCGACCGTCGAAGGGCCCTGGAACACCGAGACGGGGCTCATCTGGTGGTCCCTGGTGCCCTTGAAGGGGGAGTAGCCGAAGGAGCTGCTCAGTTCGTCCGATCTGTGGTGGTGGTCGTCAGCGACGATTGAAGAGGCGGAGGCGGAGGAGAAAAGGCGGGAGAGTCCCCCAACGAAAGGCCGTTGCGATGTGGACGGCTGCGATGATGCGATTACAGAGGACACTCCGGTCCGGGGATGGTTGAGCTCGTAATCCGAGGCGGCGGAGGAGGTGCAGTGGTGGACGCCGCTCGGCGGGGTCGTGCACAGGGCGATCGTGGGGACCGACATCTCGAGACGGATTCAAGGTTCAGCCTGAGCGAGAAAACCCTAATTCGACGGGACGAAAGGCCGTTGAAGAGCGCGAATTCCGAGACAGGCCGCTCGCGACGTCGAGGTTTGGATTTGGGGATCGGTTGACGATGGTCCGTCGAGGAGTCGGTTTACGTTGCTCCGCGGTTCAAAGTTGAGACTAACCGGCCATCCCGCTTGGGACAAAAAAATATGGGGAGAGGAGGATTGTCAGCCGTTGATTCTTGAAGATTTGGCTTTCGATGGCGAATGGTGCGAATGGTTGGTGGGGAGGGACGGCCACGTCATGAGAGAGCGCAATCCGACACGTGTTTGATGTTCAACGTTTGTAAATGGGCCGGCGCTACCGCCCAGGGAAGTTCAGTCCAAGGTATTCATATTGGATAATGTTACTTACCAGTTCTATTTTCAGTCTCAATTTCAATCTTCACGTGTTTTGAATTTTAAAAAATAGTATACATTCATTTAATGGGTTATATACTTTTATAAAAAATAAAACATATACTCTAATGAATTGCATTGATGTATTTATAGAAAATGTAAAAAAAATTCTTTCGAAGCATATGTTTTGTTAACGTAAGCATCTATCGACACATATAGAACTGGAATTGGATCTGGGTGATCGGGTGTAACAGCGCCATTCATGTTTGGCTACATTCGGCCCATAAGAGCTGGCCCATTTTGTTTGGCCTTTTGGGAAACTGTTGCTCACATTCCTTACTATCTGGCACGAGCATAGAGTTAGACTCACCCCTTGAGTAAAATGATATCTCCAGCCCTAAGTGGAGCATCAGTTATCGGAAATACCATTTTTTTTAAAAAAATTATATAATTTCATTAAAATACATTTTGTTATATAAAATGAAGTATATACTAAGATACAATAATATATTTTTTCGTTTTGAAAAACTGAAGAAAAAAATTATGTCATATAGTATGATAGAATCTCATATACTATGATAACACAGTATATACTGCGTTATCATAATACATGGAGCTGTAGATTGTGTTACAAACAGTATATACTGCGTTATCATAATGCATGGAGCTGTAGATTGTGTTACAAAATGGAAGGAGTGTATCAATACTCTTAATTATATGCATTCATTGGAATGAGCTATATATCTCATTATAATTTTTTTTTACACATTTTTTTGTAAAAATCCATCCCATTCATTGGAGTAGATATTTCAAATTTTCTTTTACAAAAATACATATATGCAAAAAAATATAAAATCTGTATTCAAAATACAAATATATGCATGTATTCAAAATACAAACATAAATTTTACCACCAGTGCTTTTATAAAATGAAAGTGATGTTAGCAAGTCCACTGCATGATACATATATTGTAACTAAAGAGTCCACTTTGTTAGAGAAAGTCATGGTTTATGATATATGTGCAAAGTCTGTGCCATGTCAGCAGGAAATGACATGTAAACATCACCAATGAGAGTAGATCAATGGAAGAAAAAAAAACATCACACTCAATAATCACCACTCATGAACCACTGGGACATCCTGGAGTTCGCTGTATATATGCATGAAAATGTGTAAGAATAATCACAGCTTGTAATGTGATTATGACTGAACTGTAATTATGACTGGAAAAAAAAAACTATTTGTAATGATTTATGCTCATGAAATTTAGTTGACATGGCTAGATAGAAAAGGATCATGACCAAGGAATCTAAGAATTTATGATTCAGTCAAGTACTCAACACATCTTATACAAGACCACAAGCTCTGTTTCAAATTTGTTACTGCATTTTTGAATTTGAATTTTTTATTTTTTGAAAGTCAATAAGCTTTTATCAAAAAAAAAGTTGGTTGATAATAACCTTTCCATAATTGTGAGGGCTATTTTTTAGGACCAATGACAGCATGTCACGTGTCTAACCACCCCACCACCATTCGATCGTACTAGACATGCACATAAGTCCATGTGCATTCGACGATCAAATAAATCAGATTTGAGAGGATCCGATCACTAAATATTTTTTCATCCAATGGAATCAGAGGAAATCCCATGTCAATCCATGGGTGAGGACAATCAACACTATAAATGAAAAATTTGTCAATCCATGGGTGAAGACGATCAACACTATAATTCTATAAATAATAAAACTAGTTTTCCTATTGAGATATGTAAAATATCTTTTTTGCAATAAATTATAGATCTATTAACTTGAGTTTTCGGAGGACCTTCTACATGTCACGGTGTCACCCTCACCCTGTCCATCAATGATCGAGGCCTCAGCGCACTGGCAAACTGCACCATCCAGTCCGACGAGCAGTGGAGTGGAAGTATCAAATAACCCCCAATCCGGTTAGACAGATTTTAATCTAGAACATATGCTGTAAATACATAGTTACAAAAAATCTGACCTAAAAATAAGGAAATGACACACCCTGTCCAAAAGTGTTTGGATTACATATGCTCTTGTCACTAGCGAAAACGTGTCTAATTAAAAATTAGATCTAATTTTGGGTCACAGTCCAAAGAGGACATTATCACATCAGAATGTAATTGCTATTCATACAATCCCACTAAATTAATCCACTCATGATCAAATATAGGATTTCCCCACTTTTCAAGTAGACAAGAAAGTGGATTGTCATTATCCAAATGGAACAAGCAATAAGAGATTTTCTTGAATTGATATTTATTGGGTGGCACTTAATCAACTCTGTTGAACCATTCATATATAGGAAATATGAAATTCTATCAGGATATCTAGTCCAGTAATAATATTTCACATGATAGAAAAAATGCAATCAACATTTGAGTTTATGAAAGGCAACCAACACATGTAACCATTATATTGAATCAAAATGAATACAAACATGATTGATTTGACAATGGGCAATTATTCCATGGTTATATCTAAAAATAACCCAGACCCGCAACTAATGGTGTTTAAATGTTTTTTTTTTTTAATAAAAATAGACATTTGACCTAAATTATATTATAGGAGATACCCAAAGAAAAACAAATGTTACAATGACAAAGGCAGAAGAGAGCTCTATCGGTCCCCATACAAACCCGACCTACTCGTCAATGGTGTGTAAATGCAACGGTTGCAATGCACAACACACCAACCACCCACATTTATTATAACCCTGGTCCCTGGTATGCGTTTGCATGGTTGTTTTGTTAGACATTTATAAGTCTGCTTTTATCATAAATGTACAGTGAGAGGAGATACTTTGTAGTTGGAGGTTTGAAAGTGGTCAAGGACACGTAGAGGAGATCACATTCAAGGAAAAATGTTAGGACAATTAATAAATATATATTTATAAAAAATAAAAAATGAATTATGTACTCCCAAATGATGTTTAATTCGTGTCGATGTATTAGTCACTTACATTACAGTGAAAAATGGTTCCTATGTGCATTAATATTAAGTAAAACGATATGTAAAACTTTATATACTATGACAGTATAATATATTATGATATTATGATGTATAAAATTATAAACGGATTACAAAATAGAGGTATATCAACTCTCTTGAGATCAAGTGAAGGTTGCTGCATCTATTTTTCTGTATAAAAAAAAAATAAGCGCTTATGGAATCAATCCAGGCTGGCGACTGGCGAGATGAAGGTCCAATGCATCTCGTTCTCGCACGTCATAATCTTCATGGACCAACTTTTTTTTATATATATAGATATTGCCATCTGTAATGTAGTGTATTTGTGTTTTTTTTAATGTATTATATATATTTATTAGTTGTAGGATTATAAGTATGAAATGACTAAAATATCTAAAGATTTAATATGGAAAAATAAAAATAACATATCTAATATTTTAAATATATAAAAAATATATATATAATAATTACATAATATAAAACATAAAATTATAAATATATACATAAAACATTACATACTTTAAAGTAAAAATAAAAACAAAAAACTCATACTAATTTTAAAAATAAAAATATAAAAAATATATTATTATTATTATATTTTTAGATACGGATATTTTTTGAATCGCATATGGGCATATCTGTATCCGATCAAAAAAATTTCGGATATAGATACATATTTTTTTTATATCGAATATTTTCTGTATTTTCAGATACAAATTTGGATCGATTATGGATATTTTTTCGGATAATTGATAGACTTATATGTAATGTAGTGTATTTGTTTTTTTTTGTATTATATTTATTAGTTTGTAGGATTATAAGTTTTTTTTATGTGTTTTGTGAAGATAACACACACACAATTGACTTTTTAAAATTTTATTTTTTACCTTTTTTTTTTTAACGGTTGGTGAAAGAAATGTCCGAATTTTTACATAAGATTGAAATTGCTCTTATCTCAAGTCCTCAACTATTAAAGGATCTTCTAATAAAATTTGAAAACTAGAATGAAAAAAAAATCCACTTACAAATAGTATTAAATTAGCTTTCTAGAGAAAAATATATGTTCTAACTAATTAAAAGCTACTTTTATTTCATGGAATAGCTTGGACCGCTGTATGTGACGTTTGTAATGAGTTTAGATTATTTATTATTTCAAGGGTGTTGTTATACCCAAATATTTTAGTCTCAATTCTAGTCCTATATGCATCGATAGAAAATTAACGACGTATATGTTCACATTAACAAATCATATGCTTCAAAAGATTTTTTTTACAATTTTAATAAATGTATCATGCGATTCATTGGAGTATATGCTTCATTTTTTTATAAAAACATGTATTCACTGGAATTAGGACTGGAAATGAACTGAACGTAACATTATCTTTATTTCAAACACTACCTTGATGCAATAATAAAAGTATGATAAGAGTATTTGAAGCAGTGTATATTGAGATTCATTCTCTTCTACATCTGTATATAACTAATCCATCAAAAACAAATATATCCCTACAATCAATAAATTAAAGAGAGAATAAAGAGTAACTACATCACGATTTTGTGGGTGCCGTAATTATTCAAGTGAGATGATTCATGAATGGTGTCAGACAATAACATCAACTCCCTATCAATATATAGCTTTATTTATTTATTGGCAAGCACCTAACAATTGGATCTATAGCTATACAGCACAATTGCAGAATCTCACTTCCACCTAATTTTTCTAAAATTGTATGTGCATGTTGCATGATGTGTCAGAATATATGCAAATAGTTATCAGAGGGTAAAAATCAATGAATTTTTTTGTTAAGGCACCCCTCGTGTTGGACTGTTTGGAAGAGTGTTGGTGATGAAGAGATTTAAAAAGGGTTACTAATTTTTGAAAAGTATGGATTTCACGTATTTCAAACTCAAACTCAAACTCAAACTTAAGGGACAATACACTGTGAACACTAAAAATTTAACGAACACTGCTTTTAAAAAAGATGTTGTATCCTTGTTTGCTGGTTGAATCACAAAATTCACCCAAATGTTGATCCAAACAGGATCTAAGGCTTGTTTGAAAACATGTTTGTACAACTTCTGAGTTTGTAGAAAGCTATTTTTTTCAAATCCGTTCCCAAACAGAAAAACTAAAACTAAAAGATGCAGATAAATTTCTGTGAAAAAATGTCCAAAACATTATTTTTTTTCAGAAGTGTGAAGATCCAATTTCTACAAAATCAATTCTAAATACATCTTTTACTTAAAATCAGTTTTGCAATCATGCAATCAAACACAGTGTTAAAAACACATGAGCTCTCCACGAAGAATAACCGAAAAAATCCAAAAACCCACTTCAAACTAATATCCATATAATCCCTAACATGTTTTAAATTGCATATAACTTTCTAAAAACATATTTGCAAATTCAAATAAAATGTTATATGAATATTATGTATTTCTGTTAAGTCAACTCCAATTGAAAATATAATATAACAAAAATCAGTCAAAAAGTTACTATAAAAACCTCTATTAAATTACAATTGTACCCCAAACGAACGGGACATTCCAAAAGACACCCCCAGTAGTGAACTCCGTTCGGAAAGCCATCCCCCACGTAAAGAACCTCCCCCGTCACTCTTTAAATGGTTCAATGAATCAATCCTTCCAAACTCCACCTAAATCACAACCAACGGTCCAGATTTCACCCCCACCTTAAAAATCAATGTATAATAATCATCATCATCAGATACAAAACCCACACCTTCCATCTCCATCTCTCTCTCTCTCTCTCTCAAGTCTCAATGGGGAAGTTCAAAGTGAGCCTGGTCTCCCTCTACGGCTCCTACCTCCTCCGCTCCTTCAAATCCGCCGGTCTCCAATCCCAAACCATCCCCCTCGACGACGGCCACGGCACGGTCGTCCACATGTGGGCCCCACCCTCCTCCAAGAACTCCTCCAAACCGGCTCTCGTCCTCCTCCACGGCTTCGGCCCTCCCGCGGCCTGGCAGTGGCAGACCCAGGTGGGCCCCCTCTCAACCCACTTCGACCTCTACCTCCCCGACCTCATCTTCTTCGGCGGGTCCGACACCGGCCCGTCCGGCCCGCGGACCGTGGAATTCCAGGCCCAGTCGGTGGTTCGGGCCCTGGACCGGGCCGGGGTGGAGAGGTTCTCCGTGGCGGGGACCAGCTACGGGGGGTTCGTGGCGTACCACGTGGCGAGGGCGTGCGGGGAGAGGGTGGAGGGGGTGGTTATAGCGAGCTCGGATGTTGGGAGGGGGAAGGAGGACGATGAGGAGCTGTTGAGGAAGGCTGGTGTCGAGAGTATTCATGAGCTCATGCTCCCGACTTCGGTGAAGACGTTGAGGACGCTCGGCGCCCTCTGCGTCTACAGGACTGCCCGCTTTGTTCCCGATTTCCTCTGGCGTGACCTCATCCAGGTACCGGGAAACGTTGGGGAAACGCGTTTCTCTCTCTCTCTCTCTCTCTCTCTCTCATTGCTTTTGTTTTACATGTATTTAATAAATTCAATTTTACATTGATTAATTAATTAACTCCTTCTAGATGTGATAGGATGATTTTACATGTAACAAAAAAAGTTTTATCAGTCACAAACATTGAGAGAGTTACCAAAAAAATTGATACATCTCATTTTAATTGAGATTTATTTGAAAAATCATTTGTAAGAGATTTTTTTATTTAACTCATTCATTCATATAGGGATTTTTTCAAACATAAATTTGTTTGGGAAACGCGTTTCTTTTCCTCTCATTCATTAAATTTTAATAAATCAAATTTTACAATAGAAGACTAATTAACACTTTCTGGATGTGATGGGAAAATGATAGATTTCATAATAAAGAGTTTTTCAGTCACAAACATACAGAGAGTTAGCAAAAAAATTGAAATATCTCACTTTAATTGAGATTTATTTGAAAAATCATTTATAAGAGGTTTTTTCTTTATTTATTTCAGTGATTTATAGAGAGATTCTCCATGCATGTATATAATTTACAACAAAAAAATTGATTAATTTGATGACATAAATTGATCTAGATTAATCAAACAAACCTGTAACATACCAAAAGTGATAGAATTAGATGACGTACTCTCTTATTATTAGTATAAAATTTATTTTAATCACTAAATTGATCAAATTCAAGATTAACAAAATCATATGACTAGAAGTGACAAAATGACGTATTACTCAATTTGGGTGGGTTTGAAAATGGATAAAGAATTAGGTCACTCCAACCATGATTTATTTTTTCTCTTTTGAAAAAAAAATGCCATATAAGTCAGAAGGTGACTTCTCAACTGTTTGATTAGTGGAAGTCTATGCTTGGTTGTTATGGGTCACCAACAAATGGCATTACAAAATTGGGATTTGGTGAACCCTGATTTGAATAAGAATAACATAAAAGATTATTAGTTGGACGGTTGTGATTTGTGAATGTGGCGGACCTAATACATTCAGTCACTTCTATAGTCACATCACATATTTTGTTATATCAATTATATATATTCAATTATATAAAATAAAAAATCTGTATTCAATCCATTCAATATATTAATTTTTATTTTTTAAGATTTTTTTTATTAGTTAAGTGCATACAGCATACTTAAAAATGAAATCAAACTGTACGCGAAAGGAACAACTGTTGATCCCAACGTATGGATTTGAAATGATAGTGAAATGCTTACTGAACCCAATAATGCAAACATTTCATGTTTTTAACCAACATAGGGTTGGTTCCTTGAATAAAGTCATGGATTTGCTGCTCTCCATAAGTTTCGAATCTGAATTCCCCAAATGAAGTATGTGTTCTGATACTTCCAACTCTTGTTCCACCTGTGATGAGAACTGAATACGTGTAATGCCACAGACACTTATCATCCCCAACAGAGAAAAAAAGGTGGAACTACTTGAGGCACTCAAGTGGGGCAAAGAGAGTCCAGACATCACTCCTCTCCCACAGGTACTTAAGCCCTCCTTCGTATGGTTTGTAATTCAAAGCTTTTCTAAAAGTTGGGTTTTTATTAAAAGTTTTTCTTAACAGGAGGTCTTAATTGTTTGGGGAGAGCATGATCGAATATTTCCACTTGAGAAGGCTCACGTGCTCCAAAAGTAAGTTATCACACACAGTGTACTAAAGTTTTACATATAAAGCAATCTTTAACAAATCTATTAAAATTCAAACTCAATTGTGTTCTATCTACATATACAAATCATGCTAATTTTAGCTCATATCAAAACCCTAGATACACAAAATCACTTGCTCTCACCACAGAGCAAATCTATATGTGGGTTGCATAAATTTTTGATGTAAAATAAATGACTTGCTTTTATAAAATAAAATAAAAATTGGTTGGGGGGATTGGGGTTTAGACCCTCGTGGGTGGGGCCTTTGGCTACCTACACCTAGGTTCGGCCATGTAAGCTTGAATTAATGAAACTTCTAAGCTTATTTGAATATCAAATGTAGTTAATTATCGAAATTTCAATGATTAATTGAGTGTTTGGGTGTGTCCTACCAAGTGTTACAATGCATTTAAATACCAAAAAAGACATAAGGAATGCATCACTTGTTAATGCTACATTGTATGGAAAACATGAATTTGTTGGCATGATGTAACGTATGCTTTTGGGGTGCAGGAAACTGGGGGAGAGAACCAGATTAGAAGTCATAAAGAAATCTGCGCACGTGCCGCAAATAGAGGATCCTCGCATTTTCAACAACACTGTGAAGGATTTCTTGCTAAACCTTCCCAAATCTTCCCTCTGAGAGTATTTATGGGAGTTCATGGTCTCTTGTATTTTTTTACTCTCCTTTTTTCTTCATCTTCTTCTTTTTCTTCTTCTTCCTATATATCATACT